>JAVIAB010000073.1:5604855-6162355 GCA_032433765.1 Megaustenia siamemsis
TCTTCCCCATCGTGTCACTGATTTCTCTGCCCATGTCACTGACAATCTTCCCCATCGTGTCACTGATTTCTCTGCCCATGTCACAGACAATCTTCCCCATCGTGTCACTGATTTCTCTGCCCATGTCACTGACAATCTTCCTCATCGTGTCACTTATTTCTCTGCCCATGTACTGACAATCTTCCCTATCGTGTCACTGATTTCTCTGCCCATGTCACTGACAATCTTCCCCATCGTGTCACTTATTTCTCTGCCCATGTACTGACAATCTTCCCCATCGTGTCACTGATTTCTCTGCCCATGTCACAGACAATCTTCCCCGTCGTGTCACTGATTATATTACTGAACAATTCTTCATTAAAGAAACTTCCACTTGATCGAGACTATTGTTTTAGAAGCCTCAACAATGCTCTCTATCTCTTAAGACAATTTGTCCTCCACGACAATTGATTCACAAAATTCAACAGACGCAGACATTGGTTGGCTAGACCTCTCGCTACTGACGGCAACGGTCCTGGCTCAGTTCCAAGATGTGGACAGTTGCATCTTCTTCAGCTTTTGAAAACAAATACCAATGATTTATTTCTTGGAAGAACCCATAAAATGTGTCCCTGGAGTCATTACACAATATGAACAGTCTTACATATGCTCCACTCGGCTCAAGAAGTACAGAGATACTTACATTGATTATTTGAAAGAAACAATTTAGCAGTAAACATGAAAGCCCGTTCCTAAATATCTTGGATTGTATACAAAAAGGAAACCAGTTGGAAAGTTTCTACTTTGGAGAACAAAGCCAAACTTAACAAGAAAGCAACGTTTTGACGGAATGGTCTTCAAGTGGGGCGAAAACAATCAAAATAGATGACAAATCTTTAAAAAAAATGTAATCTAACAGCGGGTAGGGTCATCTAACGCCATAATGAAAGTGCCCCAAAAATGTGACGTCTAATATCAGCAACAAACAAACACACACATACACACACAAATGAATACAAATCTCTCTTGCCTCACTTTTGAAGGAAATTACAAATAAATGCAAAAAAAGAAATAGAAGAAATTAATTGCTTTCCGTCTGCATTTAACCGCGTGTTGATTATGATTTTTACAAATTATGATCATTTGTGGAATAATTCAGACAAAAAACTAATAAACATACGATAATCAATCACTAAACAAAAACATCGACTACTGACAAAAGAATAGGAATAGCGAAATAATGTAATGCCATAAAAATTATACTGACATCAAAGCAAATATCACAATGTCTAAAACTATGAATAGCAAAATGTTACATCTTCTCAACATTCCTGTGTGGTGCAAAAACATGGACATTAGACAAGAAAACAGAACAGAATAGTTAAGTCTTTGAAATGTTGATTTATAGAAAAATATGTGGAAATGGAAGGAAAGAAAAGAAAATACATGATGAAGTATTCAAACAACTAAAATTGAAAATGGAACTACTATACACAATTCAAACAAGACAAATGACATTTTGGGGGCATGTTAAAAGACACAGCAGCCCACTAAACGTAATCTTCGAACGGAAAATATAAGATAAAAAAGAGGAAGATGCAGACCAAAAACTAACATGGACGAGTAACATCAAATGATGGACAAGTTAGACTATAACAAGAAGGAAAAAATTAAAAATATAAAAAAAATAGTATGTAAGCAGCTTTACGTGATAAGCGGACGACACAGACTAAACAACGTTTCGGCCAAATAGGCCTTTATCAGGAACAAACAAAAAAAAACCACAGTCACAAAACTAATAACGAAACAACCAAAACAAAAACAATCGAAATGTGTTAAAGAAAACAAAATAAACTATCCTGTCAAAACCAAAAGGAAGTAGCAACCAAGTGCGGCTGTCGTGAACGTCGAGAAACGTGCAAAAGTGTGCGCAAATGCACACAGAACCAGAGGAGTTCATACAGGGGTCAGTGTGCAAACACAAAGGAGAAAGAATCGAATAGTAGACTAACAGGTGCTCAAAAGACGGTAAGAGTTAGATGTCTGAGAGTGGGGTACAATAAAAACAAATGAGGGGTAACGAGCACAGAAAAAAAAGGTATAGAGGAGAACACCGAAGTGTCTCATAAGGGACTAGAGGAGAAGAACTATAAATAGCATGGCATAGTAAGTAGACCAAAGAACCCAAATATGTGCAGTAGAGAAGGCTATGGAAAAGGGAAGGAGCAACCAAAAGGAAACTATGCGTATGAGTGTGATACATTCATACCTCTCGGGGTCAACGAACCATACTGGACTCATCATCATCATCAAGTACCGGGCCTAGTGGCGTAGGTGATCATGTTTCTCCATAACATTCGATCTCGGCAGCTATTTATCATTTCTGTTGTCGACCTTCTGCCAAGCCATTCTCTTAAGCTGTCTGTTATTTTTTTTCTTTTTGCTTCCCTCTATCTCTTCGTCCCTCAATTTTTCCAGTTGTTACAATATATTCAAGTCGTTCTCTTCTCATGACATGGCCAAAAAATGATGATTGTCCCTTCCTAACATTGGAAATTAGCTCTCTTTTTGCTTTGACCTTTCTCAGAACCTCTTCATTACTCTTCTTAGCTGTCCATGGTATTCTCAACATTCTTCTGTAAAACCACATTTCTACAGACTCCAGTGATTTTCTTGTCTAGTGTCCTGTTGTCCATGATTCGCATCCGTATGTTAAGACTGGCTCTACGTAACATTTAAGAACTCTTTTCCTTGTTCCTATTGTCAAAAATGGATTGTATAGTATTTTCCTCATTTTTTGGAACGCTGCTTTTGCCTGAGCCATTCTACATCTCACCTCTTTTGTACATCTTCCGTCTGAGGTTAACAAAGTTCCCCATACTGGACTATGAGGCGATTTTCCAAAGTATAGCGGCTGCGTTCGCCAGAGTGACAAAGAACAATACCAGTGACATGGATGTCGTCTTTGCCCTTGTGATCAGGGGAGTTGAAGTGGGAAGACACCGGAGTACCAGTATTTTGTTGGACATCACGTAGATGTTCACAAAATCTTTCCGCTAATCTTCTTCCAGACTCATCAATATAGGTCATGTGGCATCGTTGGCATATGCTGGCATAAATGATGTTGTGGGACACACATGTGGAGCTATGCTTGATCTCGAACCGTCCATTGGGGAACAAGACTGAGTCAGTAGGGAGCACATAGGCACAGGTGATACAGTTACGACCACAAGGGGCCGTACCGAAGTGTTGAGGGTGGGAGCGAGGGAGATGGCTCCTAACCAAAATATCTCTCAGATTCCTGTCGCGCTTAAAAGCGATCATCGAGGGATCACTAAAAAGTAGACGAGTAGTGGGATCAGAGAGGAGAATGGAACAGTAGCGGTTGAGTATCCTCACAGCAGCTAAGTTGTGAGGATGATATGTGAGGGTAAGTATAATTGTCTCAAAAGGAGGGGGGCGGTTGGAAGGGGTGAGTGCCTCGGGACGGGAGATAAGGAGGACCCGCTTGAGGGCAGACTGGAGGATCGAGTCTGGATAAAGCCGGCGGCTGAAGAAACCTAACATGAGGGGAGCCTGTCGGAGGAAATCTTGGTCATCCTGGCAGATTCGGCGGAGACGCAATGTCTGGGAGAACGGAATAGAATCACGACAAGAAGGTGAATGGGATGAAGTGTACAGAAGATAACAATGGGCGTCTGTGGGTTTATAGAAAACCGAGGTATGGAGGCCAGAAGTACCCAAAGAAACTATAAGATCTAGGAAGGTGACAGAGGAAGTGGATGTACAAGATGTCAACTTGATAGCTTTGTGATAGGCAACAATGTGGCCGATAAACCTGGAGAGGTCATCCTCAGGTAGATCGGTAAGTCCGAAGGAGTCATCAATGTACCGGAGGTATATGGTGGGGAGGGGACCTTGATATGAATTGAGAATTTGGTACTCAAGGTAGCCCATAAACAGGCAAGCATAGCTGGGGCCCATCTTGGTGCCCATGGCTACTCCACTAACCTGGTCATAGAAGTCACCATCGAACTCAAAGGTGTTGAGGTTGAGTACAAGCTCAGTAAGGCGGAGAAGAGTGACAGTATCCACAGAGGGGTGTTGTCTCTGATCAAGAAATAAACGTAGAGCCAGGAGGCCGTCGGATTGAGGAATCGAGCTGTAGAGGGAGCAAACATCAAGGGTAAAAAGTCGGTATAAGCGACCATGGGAGAGAGAGATGGACAAGAAGATATTAAGTGCATGGTTTGTGTCCTTGACATATGAAGGAAGACTGGCAACCATGGGCTGGAAGACACTGTCTAGATAGTCAGATATGTGTTCAGTCGGGCAAGCACACGCAGACACGATGGGGCGTCCTGGATAGTAGATTTTGTGAATTTTGGGGAGCATATAGAAAGATAGTAGCCGCGATAGCTCAGTGGTTAGTGAACTGGACTACCACGGACAAGGGGTAGGGTTCGATCCCAACCGACGGCCTCCAGGTTCACCCAGCCTTAAATGGGTACCGGATTATTTTCTGGGAAAGTAAAGCAGCACGGGCGTAATACTGACCACATTACCCAAAAATTCATGTGCTGAAGGTCTGTAAAATATAGGGTCACTAACAACCATATTTCCCTATACGCCACTTGGCGTGACGGGGGTACTTTACTTTTATATAGAAAGATGGTTTCCCAAGACCACTTTTCGGGATAATAAGGCGAGACGCGCTAGGGGGAAGGAGGTGGTCACGGATCAGTTCCTTGATGGTAGATTGGACCTGCTTATTGTGGGGGACTGTAGCGTCGTCAGGGATCAGTTCCTTGATGGTAGATTGGACCTGCTTATTGTGGGGGACAGTAGCGTCGTCAGGGATCAGTTCCTTGATGGTAGATTGGACCTGACGATTGTGGGGGACAGTAGCGTCGTCAGGGATCAGTTCCTTGATGGTAGATTGGACCTGCTTATTGTGGGGGACAGTAGCGTCGTCAGGGATCAGTTTCTTGATGGTAGATTGGACCTGCTTATTGTGGGGGACAGTAGCGTCGTCAGGGATCAGTTCCTTGATGGTAGATTGGACCTGCTTATTGTGGGGGACAGTAGCGTCGTCAGGGATCCGTTCCTTGATGGTAGATTGGACCTACTTATTGTGGGGAACAGTAGCGTCGTCAGGGATCAGTTCCTTGATGGTAGATTGGGCTTACTTATTGTGGGGGACAATAGCGTCGTCAGGGATCAGTTCCTTGATGGTAGATTGGACCTACTTATTGTGGGGGACAGTAGCGTCGTCAGGGATCAGTTCCTTGATGGTAGATTGGACCTGCTTATTGTGGGGGACAGTAGCGTCGTCAGGGATCAGTTCCTTGATGGTAGATTGGACCTGCTTATTGTGGGGGACAGTAGCGTCGTCACGGATCAGTTCCTTGATGGTAGATTGGACCTGCTTATTGTGGGGGACTGTAGCGTCGTCAGGGATCAGTTCCTTGATGGTAGATTGGACCTGCTTATTGTGGGGGAAAGTAGCGTCGTCAGGGATCAGTTCCTTGATGGTAGATTGGACCTGCTTATTGTTGGGGACTGTAGCGTCGTCAGGGATCAGTTCTTTGATGGTAGATTGGACCTGCTTGTTGTGGGGGACAGTAGCGTCGTCAGGGATCAGTTCCTTGATGGTAGATTGGACCTGCTTATTGTGGGAGACAGTAGCGTCGTCAGGACGGGGTTTATAAAACATGGTATTGGATTGATGGTAGATTGGACCTGCTTATTGTGGAGGACAGTAGCGTCGTCAGGACGGGGTTTATAAAACATGGTATTGGATTGATGGTAGATTGGACCTGCTTATTGTGGAGGACAGTAGCGTCGTCAGGACGGGGTTTATAAAACATGGTATTGGATTGATGGTAGATTGGACCTGCTTATTGTGGAGGACAGTAGCGTCGTCAGGACGGGGTTTATAAAACATGGTATTGGATTGATGGTAGATTGGACCTGCTTATTGTGGGGGACAGTAGCGTCGTCAGGACGGGGTTTATAAAACATGGTATTGGATAGTTGTTTGTTACCCTCTGAAATGTATAAGTCTCTGCGTCAAACTACCACCGCTCCTCCTTTATCTGCCGGTTTGATGACAATGTCTTCTCGGCGGCGGAGATTAGAGAGGGCCCGAAGCTCACAGGGAGATAAATTAGAGCGGTGAAGTTTTCTAGGGCACAGTTGTTGTATCTCACGTGATGTGACATTTATGTAGTGATCCAAGGCCTGGGATGCGCCGTGTTGAGGGGTCCAATCCGATTTACGGGAGTGGAAGCGAGAAAACTCGTCTACAGGGGTCGGTAAGGAGGAAGTTGCAGTAGTGCCAGAGTAATGGAGCTTCAAGCGCATACGTCTATGGAAATCAAGGACATCCTTACAACGATTATAATGGTCGCTAGAAGGACGAAGGGGGATACATTTTAAACCTTTAGAGAGAACAGACCTCTCATTATGTGAGAGATGGAGGTCGGGGGGTATGCAAAAAACTAAAGAGTCGGTAGCTGACGTAGCAGGTATAGAGGAGGGTGAGGCGGGGCGGAGGAAGGAGATCTTCCTCTTGTGCTAGGAGGACATACAAATATAGAGTTGCCTATTAAAGTCGTGGATGGGCTGTCGGATAAAATGGTCTGAGTCGGTCATTAAACACCTGAGTCTCGACACCAGCCATAGACGCTGAGTGCGCAGGTGGGAGACTAGCCTGGTGTAGTTGGCTAGAACGAGCCTCATACGATGGAAACCAAGGCGTCTTTCAATACTATCAAATCGCCTAATTTCACTAAGGTTGGGCTGGTGGACAAAGGGGGTGAACTTAGACCGGAACCCAAAAGGGAGAATCTTAAATCGTATACAATTTTGGAGGAAATTGACGTGGCAACTATATCTGGTAAGCTTATAAGTAGTAAAGGCGAGTTCAGTGGATATAGAAGAGATGTTTGTAGGTAAATACTGGAAGGCTAAAAGAGTACCTCGGCGTATGGAGTTCGAAAACTGTTTAAGTGTGGGCATGTTGTCAGAGAAAAGAGCAAGAGAAAAGACAAGGCTAACACAGGCAAAGAAGAACTGGAACTAAAATAGGTATGAGTGATGATGGTGATCACAACAATGATAACAACGTTATAGGTGGCAAACGTACTGAGACTAAAGGATGATCAAAATGGCAGTCTAGTAAAAGGACTAAACTAAGATATAAATACTAAAGTAAACACTAAGAACGAAATACAAACATTAAGTAGCAGCGGTATTGTACTAGTAAAGGGTTAAGGCATAAAAATGCGAAGCTGCAGTAAAGCTTAATGTGAGGAAAAATTAAAAAATAAAAAAAAAATAGTATGTAAGAAGCTTTACGTGATAAGTGGACGACACAGACTACACAACGTTTCGGCCCAATAGGCCTTCATCAGGAACAAACAAAAAAAACACAGACACAAAACTAATAACGAAACAACCAAAACAAAATACTTTACCTAGCACTGTTTGATATTTTACCTAGCACTGTTTGATACTTTACCTAGCACTGTTTGATATTTTACCTAGCACTGTTTGATACTTTACCTAGCACTGTTTGATACTTTACCTAGCACTGTTTGATATTTTACCTAGCACTGTTTGATACTTTACCTAGCACTGTTTGATATTTTACCTAGCACTGTTTGATACTTTACCTAGCACTGTTTGATATTTTACCTAGCACTGTTTGATACTTTACCTAGCACTGTTTGATATTTTACCAAGCACTATTTGATACTTTACCTAGCACTGTTTGATACTTTACCTAGCACTGTTTGATACTTTACCTAGCACTGTTTGATATTTTACCAAGCACTGTTTGATACTTTACCTAGCCCTGTTTGATACTTTACCTAGCACTGTTTGATACTTTACCTAGCACTGTTTGTTACTTCTGTTTGATACAATTGTTTTGGTTTCTCAGAAGAATAGGAATGGTAAAAAGTAATCTTAATGTCATGAAGAACATACTATCATCAAAACAAATATCAGCAGGGCTGAAACTAAGAATGGCAAAATGTTACATCTTCTCAATATTCCTGTATGGTGCAGAAACATGGACATTAGACAAGAAAACAGAACAGAGAATTGAAGCCTTTGAAATGTGGATTTATAGAAGAATAGGTAGAATTGGATGAAACAAAAGATAACAAACGGTGAAGTTTTAAAACAACTGAAAATAAAAAGAGAACTGCTGAACACAATTAAGACAAGACAAATTAACTTTTTGGGGCATGTTAAAAGACACAACAGCCTACTAAAAGTAATATTGGAAGGAAAAATACAAGGCAAAAGAGGCAGAGGCAGACCAAGACTAACATGGACGAGTAACATCAAGAAATGGACAAGTCAATCTATGTCAGCCTGCACCGTCAAAGCAAGAAACAGAGTAGAATGGCGATCCATGGTAGTCAACCTTCGTTGCGGAGAGGGCACACGATGATGATGAATTAGACCGAGGGATACGAGATTGGATAATGCGATAAGAAAAAGATGTGTTAACAGTTAGAGGATAGGGGACATGTAAAGATATGAAAATATGAATGTAGAGAAATAATTGTCAATAAAATTAGATTCAGCTGATGGTAGTCACTCCGCTCACGGTAGAAGATGGCTATCAAATGTCGGAAGGGGTGGGGGATGCAAATGGATAATCAGTCACGTGGTTAGACCAGAGGTCCGACGAGTTATGAGGCAGTCAAAAACGTGACGCAGGTAAGTGCTGGAGGTGGTAAAAGTGACCAGACTCAGCTAACATAGGCCAGGGGCCATAGGTGATAAAGTTGGGTAAAATGAAGGACCTGTATTGATGAAGACGAGCGAGTCAGACATCGGGTAGACCCATTGGCGGTTTGCCTCTATTACCTATCTACTTGTGTGTAGACATTAGTAGGATAGTTCAACCGTTCATCCAAACCGCCAGGTATCTCTCCTGAGTTTCAAAATAATGATATTAATTTCATGACTTTGACCTGTCCTGGTTGTTGTTTGTCAACCTATTTACCGGACAGTAAAGTTATGCGTTCAAGACATGCGCTTATCTATCCCCATTACCACAACAACCTAGAAAATTTTCATTCCCTAAACTTATTATGTTCAGTACTATTCTGCACCTTTCCTTCCTTAGCTTTGTCCACTACCCCCAATGAACTTTCCATTCCCACAACTTGTTATTATGTCACTAATACTGATGGCCGCTATTCTATGCTACTGTCATAGTCTATTAAGAAATGGGTACCAACTGAGTTACCTGCCCTATACTTTCATTCACCTTTACTGTTACATTTAATGCTCTATTTGCCAAATTTTACGAGCCCGATTATAACTCAGGAAGTGCAGTACTTGTCAGGAGGAATGCCACGCGTATACTAATTCGAGGAAGACACAAAATAAATCATTAAAGAAAAATTAATAGAAAGCGATCAATTAATATGATGAAGGAAAAAAAACAAGACCTAGAAATGCTAACAATGAATTCGTTAGACATGGAGACTTCTGTCCTACTTGACGCTTCTCTCAAGAGAAAGTCATCACTGATATCTTCCCTGACGTGTCGGGATGAGGCCTATTCCTAAATTTATGGTTAGAATATTGTTGTGCATTAACTTTCTTGATTGTCAGTTCCTTTGTGTTTACATGTTGTTATCTCGGATATTTGAAGTAAACCTGTATGACGTGTATGAACAAACATCATTAATAATCTATAATCTGTGACGTAGATATCACTTTCATTTGCTTGTTCAATGTCTGTCTCGATCATTGCGTCAGAGTTGGCGGGAAACTGCTCTACATCTTGTGTTCAAATAGAGCCAGTTATGATCTATATTGTACCATCTATTTATTGCCGTTATGAGCTATATTGTACCATATATATTTTGCCGTTATGAGCTATATTGTACCATCTATATATTGCCGTTATGAGCTATATTGTACCATCTATATATTGCCCATACGTATGCGTGCGAAAGCTGGAAAACAACAAGAGATATAGAAACACAGTTGAACGCATTCGAAAACAAATGTCTAAGGAAAATACAGGGTGTTTATAAAGTCTCACTACACTTGGTATCTAGGTCAATTTGAAAAAAAAAAGTTTATGACGTCATCACAATATGTGCTCCCACTGTCAATGAAATTTGTTGAATAAGTTTATTGCTACTGGAAATGTGGAAGATGCTCCACGATCTGGTAGGCCTGCTGTGAATGATGAAATATGTTTAGATATCCAAGACAGAATCCTTAAAAGTCCAGACAAGTCATTAAGAAAACTGTCGCAACAAGTGAACTTACCATTGAGCACATATTGTGATGACGTCATAAACATTTTTTTCAAATTGACCTAGATACCAAGTGTAGTGAGACTTTATAAACACCCTATACTTAGTATAGCGAGGAACGAATTCAAAACAAATTTAGAAATTAGAGAAATCGACAATCAACCACTAATATCTTCAGTAATAAAGAAAAGACGATGGTCATATGTTGGACATGTGATGAGAAGAGATAATAACCGAATAGCAAAGCAGGCCCTCAAGTGGAAAACAACAGGTAAGATGAGCACCCAGAGAGACACTGAAAAGAACATTGATGAGAGAGGCAAGAGCAGCAGGAATCGGCTCCCTCTATGAGATAGAGCTGCTTGCACAGAACAGAGACAAATGGCGAGATTTGATAAAATATCTTTAAAAGAATTGAAAACTGCTAGAACAAAAATTCAGATATGAGAAGGAGTATCTTGGTCTACGCCCTATGGGCCGGCTACTGCTCGAAAGGTCAATAGATATGTTGCCGTTATGAGCTATATTGTATTGGTTTCCTGACGGAGAGATCAGTGCGAGTGTCGCCACAGTGGGAGTATCATCACGGTGAGAGTGTCGCCACGGTGGGAGTGTCGCCACGTGGGAGTGTCGCCGTGGTGGGAGTGTCGCCGTGGTGGGAGTGTCGCCACGGTGGTAGTGTCGCCACGTGGGAGTGTCGCCGTGGTGGGAGTGTCGCCGTGGTGGGAGTGTCGCCGTGGTGGGAGTATCGCAACGGTGGTAGTGTCGCCACGTGGGAGTGTCGCCGTGGTGGGAGTGTCGCCGTGGTGGGAGTGTCGCCGTGGTGGGAGTATCGCCGTGGTGGGAGTGTCGTCGTGGTGGGAGTGTCGCCGTGGTGGGAGTGTCGACTTTGTGGGAGTGTCGCCGTGGTGGGAGTGTCGCCGTGGTGGAAGTGTCGCCGTGGTGGGAGTGTCGACGTTGTGGGAGTGTCGCCACAATGGGAGTGTCGCCACTGTGGGAGTGATGCCACGGTAGGAGTGTCGCCATGTGGGAGTGTCGCCATGATGGGAGTGTCGCCATGGTGGGAGTGTCGCCATGGTGGGAGTGTCGCCACAGTGGGAGTGTCGCCACAGTGGGAGTGTCGCCACAGTGAGAGTGTCGCCACAGTGGGAGTGTCGCCATGGTGGGAGTGTCGCCATGGTGGGAGTGTCGCCACAGTGGGAGTGTCGCCATGGTGGGAGTGTCGCCATGGTGGGAGTGTCGCCATGGTGGGAGTGTCGCCACAGTGGGAGTGTCGCCATGGTGGGAGTGTCGCCACAGTGGGAGTGTCGCCACGGTGGTAGTGTCGCCACGGTGGGAGTGTCTCCACTGTGGGAGTGACGCCACGGTAGGAGTGTCGCCATGTGGGAGTGTCGCCATGATGGGAGTGTCGCCATGGTGGGAGTGTCGCCACAGTGGGAGTGTCGCCATGGTGGGAGTGTCGCCACAGTGGGAGTGTCGCCATGGTGGGAGTGTCGCCACAGTGGGAGTGTCGCCATGGTGGGAGTGTCGCCATGGTGGGAGTGTCGCCATGGTGGGAGTGTCGCCACAGTGGGAGTGTCGCCATGGTGGGAGTGTCGCCACAGTGGGAGTGTCGCCATGATGAGAGTGTCGCCACAGTGGGAGTGTCGCCACAGTGGAAGTGTCGCCACAGTGGGAGTGTCGCCACAGTGGGAGTGTCGCCATGATGGGAGTGTCGCCACAGTGGGAGTGTCGCCATGGTGGGAGTGTCGCCATGGTGGGAGTGTCGCCATGGTGGGAGTGTCGCCATGGTGGGAGTGTCGCCACAGTGGGAGTGTCGCCACAGTGGGAGTGTCGCCACAGTGGGAGTGTCGCCATGGTGGGAGTGTCGCCACAGTGGGAGTGTCGCCATGGTGGGAGTGTCGCCACAGTGGGAGTGTCGCCATGATGGGAGTGTTGCCATGATGGGAGTGTCGCCATGTGGGAGTGTCGCCACAGTGGGAGTGTCGCCACAGTGGGAGTGTCGCCACAGTGGGAGTGTCGCCACAGTGGGAGTGTCGCCATGGTGGGAGTGTCGCCACAGTGGGAGTGTCGCCGTGGTGGGAGTGTCGCCATGGTGGGAGTGTCGACATGGTGGGAGTGTCGCCACTGTGGGAGTGTTGCCATGGGGGGAGTGTCGCCACAGTGGGAGTGTCGCCATGGTGGGAGTGTCGCCACAGTGGGAGTGTCGCCATGTGGGAGTGTCGCCACAGTGGGAGTGTCGCCATGGTGGGAGTGTCGCCATGGTGGGAGTGTCGCCATGGCGGGAGTGTCGCCACGGTGGGAGTGTCGCCATGGTGGGAGTGTCGCCATGGTGGGAGTGTCGCCATGGTGGGAGTGTCGCCACAGTGGGAGTGTCGCCACAGTGGGAGTGTCGCCATGGTGGGAGTGTCGCCATGGTGGGAGTGTCGCCATGGTGAGTGTGTCGCCACAGTGGGAATGTCGCCACAGTGGGAGTGTCGCCACAGTGGGAGTGTCGCCATGGTGGGAGTGTCGCCATGGTGGGAGTGTCGCCACAATGGGTGTGTCGCCACAGTGGGAGTGTCGCCATGGTGGGAGTGTCGCCATGGTGGGAGTGTCGCCATGGTGGGAGTGTCGCCACAGTGGGAGTTTTGCCACAGTGGGAGTGTCGCCACAGTGGGAGTGTCGCCACAGTGGGAGTGTCGCCACAGTGGGAGTGTCGCCACAGTGGGAGTGTCGCCATGGTGGGAGTGTCGCCATGGTGGGAGTGTCGCCACAGTGGGAGTGTCGCCATGGTGGGAGTGTCGCCATGGTGGGAGTGTCGCCATGGTGGAAGTGTCGCCACAGTGGGAGTGTCGCCATGGTGGGAGTGTCGCCACAGTGTGAGTGTCGCCATGGTGGGAGTGTCGCCACAGTGGGAGTGTCGCCATGGTGGGAGTGTCGACATGGTGGGAGTGTCGCCACAGTGGGAGTGCCGCCATGGTGGAAGTGTCGCCATGGTGGGATTGTCGCCACAGTGGGAGTGTCGCCATGGTGGGAGTGTCGCCACAGTGGGAGTGTCGCCATGGTGGGAGTGTCGCCACAGTGGGAGTGTCGCCATGGTGGGAGTGTCGCCATGGTGGGAGTGTCGCCACAGTGGGAGTGTCGCCACAGTGGGAGTGTCGCCATGGTGGGAGTGTCGCCACAGTGGGAGTGTCGCCATGTGGGAGTGTCGCCATGGTGGGAGTGTCGCCATGTGGGAGTGTCGCCATGATGGGAGTGTCGCCATGTTGGAGTGTCGCCACAGTGGGAGTGTCGCCATGGTGGGAGTGTCGCCACAGTGGGAGTGTCGCCATGGCGGGAGTGTCGCCACAGTGGGAGTGTCGCCATGGTGGGAGTGTCGCCACAGTGGGAGTGTCGCCATGGTGGGAGTGTCGCCACAGTGGGAGTGTCGCCATGGTGGGAGTGTCGCCGTGTGGGAGTGTCGCCATGGTGGGAGTGTCGCCACAGTGGGAGTGTCGCCATGGTGGGAGTGTCGCCACAGTGGGAGTGTCGCCATGGTGGGAGTGTCGACATGGTGGGAGTGTCGCCACAGTGGGAGTGTCGCCACAGTGGGAGTGTCGCCATGGTGGGAGTGTCGCCATGGTGGGAGTGTTGCCACAGTGGGAGTGTCGCCATGGTGGGAGTGTCGCCACAGTGGGAGTGTCGCCATGGTGGGAGTGTCGCCACAGTGTGAGTGTCGCCATGGTGGGAGTGTCGCCACAGTGGGAGTGTCGCCATGGTGGGAGTGTCGACATGGTGGGAGTGTCGCCACAGTGGGAGTGCCGCCATGGTGGGAGTGTCGCCATGGTGGGATTGTCGCCACAGTGGGAGTGTCGCCATGGTGGGAGTGTCGCCACAGTGGGAGTGTCGCCATGGTGGGAGTGTCGCCACAGTGGGAGTGTCGCCATGGTGGGAGTGTCGCCATGGTGGGAGTGTCGCCACAGTGGGAGTGTCGCCATCGTGGGAGTGTCGCCATGGTGGGAGTGTCGCCACAGTGGGAGTGTCGCCATGGTGGGAGTGTCTCCACAGTGGGAGTGTCGCCACAGTGGGAGTGTCGCCATGGTGGGAGTGTCGCCACAGTGGGAGTGTCGCCATGGTGGGAGTGTCGCCACAGTGGGAGTGTCGCCATGGTGGGAGTGTCGCCACAGTGGGAGTGTCGCCATGGTGGGAGTGTCGCCACAGTGGGAGTGTCGCCATGCTGGGAGTGTCGCCATGTTGGGAGTGTCGCCACAGTGGGAGTGTCGCCATGGTGGGAGTGTCGCCACAGTGGGAGTGTCGCCATGGCGGGAGTGTAGCCACAGTGGGAGTGTCGCCATGGTGGGAGTGTCGCCACAGTGGGAGTGTCGCCATGGTGGGAGTGTCGCCACAGAGGGAGTGTCGCCATGGTGGGAGTGTCGCCGTGTGGGAGTGTCGCCATGGTGGGAGTGTCGCCACGGTGGGAGTGTTGCCATGGTGGGAGTGTCGCCACGGTGGGAGTGTCGCCATGGTGGGAGTGATGCTACTGTTGGAGTGTCGCCATGGTGGGAGTGATGCTACTGTTGGAGTGTCGCCATGGTGGGAGTGATGCTACTGTTGGAGTGTCGCCATGGTGGGAGAGATGCTACTGTGGGAGTGTCGCCATGGTGGGAGTGATGCTACTGTGGGAGTGACGCCACGGTGGGAGTGATGCTACTGTGGGAGTGTCGCCATGGTGGGAGTGATGCTACTGTGGGAGTGTCGCCACGGTGGGAGTGATGCTACTGTGGGAGTGTCGCCATGGTGGGAGTGATGCTACTGTGGGAGTGTCGCCATGGTGGGAGTGATGCTACTGTGGGAGTGTCGCCACGGTGGGAGTGATGCTACTGTGGGAGTGTCGCCACGGTGGGAGTGATGCTACTGTTGGAGTGTCGCCATGGTGGGAGTGATGCTACTGTGGGAGTGTCACCATGGTGGGAGTGTCGACATGGTGGGAGTGTCGCCACGGTGGGAGTGATGCTACTGTGGGAGTGTCGCCACGGTGGGAGTGATGCTACTGTTGGAGTGTCGCCATGGTGGGATTGATGCTACTGTGGGAGTGTCACCATGGTGGGAGTGTCGTCATGGTGGGAGTGTCGCCATGATGGGAGTGATGCTACTGTGGGAGTGTCGCCACAGTGGGAGTGTCGCCATGGTGGGAGTGTCGCCATGGTGGGAGTGATACTACTGTGGGAGTGTCGCCATGGTGGGAGTGTCGCCATGGTGGGAGTGTCGCTATGATGGGAGTGTCGCCACGGTGGGAGTGATGCTACTGTGGGAGTGTCGCCATAGTGGGAATGTCGCCACGGTGGGAGTGTCGCCATGGTGGGAGTGATGCTACTGTGGGAGTGTCGCCATGGTGGGAGTGTCGCCACGGTGGGAGTGATGCTACTGTGGGAGTGTCGCCAAGGTGGGAGTGATGCTACTGTGGGAGTGTCGCCAAGGTGGGAGTGATGCTACTGTGGGAGTGTCGCCATGGTGGGAGTGTCTCCACGGTGGGAGTGATGCTACTGTGGGAGTGTCGCCATGGTGGGAGTGATGCTACTGTGGGAGTGTCGCCATGGTGGGAGTGATGCTACTTTGGGAGTGTCGCCACGGTGGGAGTGATGCTACTGTGGGAGTGTCGCCATGGTGGGAGTGATGCTAATGTGGGAGTGTCGCCATGGTGGGAGTGTCGCCACGGTGGTAGTGTCGCCGCAGTGGGAGTGATGCTACTGTGGGAGTGTCGCCACGGTGGGAGTGTCGCCATGGTGGGAGTGTTGCCATGGTGGGAGTGTCGCCATGGTGGGAGTGTCGCCACGGTGGGAGTGTCTCCACGGTGGGAGTGTCGCCATGGTGGGAGTGTCGCCGCGGTGGGAGTGATGCTACTGTGGGAGTGTCGCCACAGTGGGAGTGTCGCCATGGTGGGAGTGTCGCCATGGTGGGAGTGATGCTACTGTGGGAGTGTCGCCATGGTGGGAGTGTCGCCGCGGTGGGAGTGTCGCCACTGTGGGAGTGTCGCCACGGTGGGAGTGTCGCCATGGTTGGAGTGTCGCCATGGTGGGAGTGTCGCCATGGTGGGAGTGATGCTACTGTGGGAGTGTCGCCATGGTGGGAGTGATGCTACTGTGGGAGTGTCGCCACGGTGGGAGTGTCGCCATGGTGGGAGTGTCGCCACGGTGGGAGTGATGCTACTGTGGGAGTGATACTACTGTGGGAGTGTCGCCATGGTGGGAGTGATGCTACTGTGGAAGTGTCGCCACGATGGGAGTGTCGCCATGGTGGGAGTGTCGCCACGGTGGGAGTGATGCTACTGTGGGAGTGATACTACTGTGGGAGTGTCGCCATGGTGGGAGTGTCGCCATGGTGGGAGTGTCGCCATGGTGGGAGTGTCGCCACGGTGGGAGTGATGCTACTGTGGGAGTGTCGCCGCGGTGGGAGTGATGCTACCGTTGGAGTGTCGCCACGGTGGGAGTGATGCTACTGTGGGAGTGATGCTACTGTGGGAGTGTCGCCGCGGTGGGAGTGATGCTACTGTGGGAGTGTCGCCACTGTGGGAGTGTCGCCACGGTGGGAGTGTCGCCATGGTGGGAGTGTCGCCACGGTGGGAGTGTCGCCGCGGTGGGAGTGTCGCCATGGTGGGAGTGTCGCCGCGATGGGAGTGTCGCCATGGTGGGAGTGTCGCCATGGTGGGAGTGTCGCCATGGTGGGAGTGTCGCCGCGGTGGGAGTGTCGCCGCGGTGGGAGTTTCGCCACTGTGGGAGTGTCGCCATGGTGGGAGTGTCGCCATGGTGGGAGTGTCGCCATGGTGGGAGTGTCGCCACGGTGGGAGTGTCGCCATTGTGGGAGTGTCGCCATGGTGGGAGTGTCGCCATGGTGGGAGTGTCGCCATGGTGGGAGTGTCGCCATGGTGGGAGTGTCGCCGCGGTGGGAGTGTCGCCACTGTGGGAGTGTCGCCATGGTGGGAGTGTCGCCACGGTTGGAGTGTCGCCATGGTGGGAGTGTCGCCATGGTGGGAGTGATGCTACTGTGGGAGTGTCGCCGCGGTGGAATTGATGCTACTGTGGGAGTGTCGCCACGGTGGGAGTGTCGCCATGGTGGGAGTGATGCTACTGTGGGAGTGTCGCCACGGTGGGAGTGATGCTACTGTGGGAGTGTCGCCACGGTGGGAGTGATGCTACTGTGGGAGTGTCGCCACGGTGGGAGTGTCGCCATGGTGGGAGTGATGCTACTGTGGGAGTGTCGCCACGGTGGGAGTGATGCTACTGTGGGAGTGTCGCCACGGTGGGAGTGTCTCCATGGTAGGAGTGATGCTACTGTGGGAGTGTCGCCACGGTGGGAGTGTCGCCATGGTGGGAGTGATGCTACTGTGGGAGTGTCGCCACGGTGGGAGTGTCGCCATGGTGGGAGTGATGCTACTGTGGGAGTGTCGCCACGGTGGGAGTGTCGCCACTGTGGGAGTGTCGCCACGGTGGGAGTGTCGCCACGGGGCAAGCCTCGCTACGTTATCTTTTTCTAATATGCTGTAAAAATATAAGATATCTCAGAAAGAGTGATATTGAAAGTGGGTTTGTATGTAAATGGGATATTATTAGAAAATAGACTGTTGCCAATGATTGTTAAAATTTGACAGTTATTGTTATGAAAGTAAATGGGGGAGTTATATAAATTACTTGTGTTAAATAAAATCATAATTGAACAGAAAATGAGATAATTATATAACATAAAATGAGATTATCATTAAAAAAAAGGTTGACCATAATTACAAGTGTTAGTGAGATCACCTTTGAACAGGCTGTGGTTAAATAAGAAAAAAAAGTATGAATAAGAATGTTGAAAATAAAATACGCTGAGATCTTTATTTGATTGTATGATCAGTTAATGTTTGATCTCTGTATGTGTTACTGTCTTCCACTTTCAGTTTCCGGCTCTGTCTTAATTGAACTGGAATCAAGTATTTGGTCCAATTCTGAATAGTTGGTGAAAAGTCTCTCTGTACTTAGAGCTCATCTTGTAATACAGAAAGATGTTGACGCTGGAGTTGAAAGCTTCAAAAATGTAAACAAGGGACCAAGCAACCATCAAAATATTGAAATATGCGCCATTAATCATGAATTCGTTCTCAAAGAATGTAACCATGGAAACGGACGCCCCTGGCAAGTAACAGACAATCAATATTGTAGCTATCATGACAACCATGTTCATGGTCTTCCGGTCACGTGATGAGATCGTATCAGAGCTCGCTTTCTGCAGGTTTGCACTTGACATGCGCCATTTTGATTTCTGTTTGAGCTGAATGACTAAGACAGCGGTAAACACAATGACAGCAATGAAGGAAGCAGAGCCAAAAAGCGAGTACATGATGTATACAAGACTTTCTACGCTCTGTCTTTCTTCAGTAAAGGTCAAGGCGATTAGTGACATATTTCGTTCTGGGTAGAACCTCCAATCAAAGTAGATGGTGACGTATTCTGGTAGGAAGGATGCTGCAATGATTATGTAGATGGCGCAGACAATCACTGTAGTCTTCATGGGCGTGACCATTTGTTTGATACTTAGAGGATACATGATACACAAACATCTTTCTGCCGTGACGAAAACTGTGATCCAACCAGTGATTCGAGCAAACCCGCTGTGCGGCACTGCTGCTGTGAGGTATTGTAATTCCATTGTTACAACGGGTAATCCAGATTTCACAAACAAAGGATTGAAGCAAACACCGGTCCACAGCCCACACAACAGCCCACACAAGTCGGAGATGGCCATTCCAAAGAAGCTGATGTTCATGGTGCTGTGAAAGCCTTGTTTGTAGAACACTATCATGTTGACCACGTTAGCGAACACGCCAAAGACACTGATGACACCGACAATACACACGAAATTGACAATGTCACTGATTTCTCTGCCTATGTCACTGACAATCTTCCCCATAGTGTCACTGATTATATTGCTGAACAAATCTTCATACCACAAACTTCTAAATAACTGAGAAGATTAAAGTTTTTTTTTTAATCGACACCTTCTTTTCATCAGATTAGTTTTAAATTGAGTTAAAAATCCTTTCTCTCAAAACAATTCTTAGTAGATCAGGAAAGAAGCACATATTTAAAATATATATTGTTTGGTATACTCGATGAAGACTCTTGCCGAAACGTTGTAGCTTGTCTTTTCTTTTTGTCAGTTTAGCTGCTCAATACCATTGTATGTCTGTTCTCTTAATAGACCATTGTCTCAATAAAAATGATGCAACATTTGATATTTCATATCGGTCTAAGACAAAAACAGCGCAGGTCTTAGCATGTACTGTGAATTAAAGCACAAATTAATACTTTCTTGTTAGTTTGATAAATAAGATTGTTATGTCACAATTATTGTTGTTAAACATGAATCACAAATACATGACATTTATACAAAGGCTGGCAGGGGCTTGAAGGGGATAGGCTTGTGTATGGATATTTCCCATTGAGAATGCTCACATTTGTCCTATACTCTTTAAGACAATTAAGTAACAGAAAAGTGTTGGTCTTGTTCTCTATTTAATTCTAGTGTTTATCTTCGTTTAACTATCTTAAACCTACCACTTCTACTTGAAATTAACGGTCTCGACAAGGCAATGAAGGCTTTCTTCAAAGATTGTGTATTTTACCAACGGTCTTGTTCAACAGACATTTTTAATTACCATCTTGTGTGTTCCAAACTAATTAATTCTTACATTTAATTCTGCCATCTAATTCGTTATTGCATCTAATTCTGCTATGTAATCCTGCCATCTTTATTATTACATCTTATTCTGCCATATATATAATGAATGTAATAATTATTAAATTCATGTTATTCTTATTAGCATTTTGACAATCAAGATTTCAATTCCCAGTTATCCGACCTGTCTTCAATGAACCGGATTCTAATGGCAGCCCACTATAGTAGATAAGCTGTGTCTCTGTATTCTGCCCACAATATTTCTGCACCCATTCCATCATTAACCAGTCATTGCTCGATGCATTTATCATTATTGTACTTGACTTACTTTCCTATGGAGAGACTAACAAAAATAGACACAAGTAGAAATAAACGGTATGGTTAAAGCTTCACCATAACAAGTGGATAGCACAAATTAGAACAACGTTTCGGCGCAGTAGGCCTTCAACTTCTACAAACATACAATAGATGTACAAATATGTTGAAAATAAACAATAATAAAAATATAATAATTTGTATAGCATTTTGATGCATTTATGTACATTTCTTTGCCTTTCCTGGCAATTAAATGTTGTGTCGGACTAAATTAGATTTCTTTAATCATTGCAACAGTAACGTTTTATTGAGGATTTGGTGCATTCATGTATATTTTTGAAGTGATCTTGCCATCGATTGCGCTGTTCTCAAATTAAAATAATCCAAGTAGTGTCATTGACTGATAGTTCATAATAATGATTTCCATCTCTTTGTTTTGTTGTAAATGTCATGTTTTTAGAAATGTGTTCTCGGTTTCTACAAAAACTCTCACAGCACGACAGAAACTTTGGCCATCGCTTGTCAAGTATTGACAGACACAAAAATATAAGACATACAAGAACACATAGACAGGCTTAATAGTCGAGGAAAAACAATATATGAAGATCAACATGAACAATAAAAAAGTAATGACGATAGCAAAAGAAATACAAGATACTAATATAACGACAGATGGCAATATCATAAATCCTATGAAGGAATTAAAATACTTAGGCAGCACCCTGACATATAAAACATGCAAGCAATAGAGATAGACTCAAGATGTAACAAAGCTTGTCAAGTTATTGGACAGACCTCCCACTCATCATCATCATGTGCCATACCGGTTGGCGTAGGTGATCATGTCCCTCCACAATCTTCTATCTACAGTGCATCGTATCAGTTCTGTTGTTGACTGTTTTCAATGCCATGACATAAAGCTATCCAGGATTGTATCTCTTTGTCGTCCGCGATCTCTTTTTCTATTTATTTTGCCAGTTGTAACCAAGTATTCCAACTTTCCTCTTCTCATGATGTGCCAGAAAAATGTTGATTGTTTCTTTCTGATGATTTTTAGGAGTTCCCATTTTGCATTGGCCTTTTTTGAGAATTTCTTCATTGGTCTTTTTAGCTCTTCAGAGAACTTTCAACATTCTTCTGAGAAATCACATCTCTGTGGCCTCTACTTGTCTATTAATTTGTTTGTCCACTGTCCATGATTTGCTACCATAGGTTAGAATTGGTTCTATATAGCACCGATGAACTCTCTTTCTCACTTCTATTGACATATATTTGTTGCATAAGATATGTTTCATTTTCTGAAATGCTATTTTGGCCTGAGCTATTCTGCTTTTGATTTCTCTGGTGCATCTTCCATCATGTTATTATGGAACCCAAGCATTTGACGCGTTGCACTTGTTTCAAATTTGTTTTGTTTATTTGTATGCTGCATGATGGTGATGATTGTTCCTTCGATATGACCATTGCTTCTGTTTTCTTACTATTCAGACTGAGACATTTTTTCTTGCTTTCTTTTACTATTATGTCTATCATTTCTTGTAGTTCATTCTCTGTCTCTGCTATTGAGACTGTCATCCCCATATCGGAAACTTCTGACGTCAATTCATTTTTTGTCTACTATTGATCTTATAACAACAAAAATATTACACAAAGATATTGCACAACAAAGATGTTACACAACAAATATATTACACAACATAAATATTACACAACAAAGATATTACACAACAAAGATGTTACACAGCAAAGGTATTATACAACAGGTATTACACAACAAAGATGTTACACAACAAATATATTACACAACATAAATATTACACAAAAAAGGTATTACACAATAAAGACCCGTGCTTGCTGTTCCCTCACGCAGAAGCATATTATTTATAAAAGACCAAGTTTAAATGCTCTATTTCTTTACTAGGGCGACTTGGCTTAATATCAACCACATCATCGATAGAATGTGCCACCGGTCATTACTATTTGAACACTAAAACTATATTCCCCACTTATTTTAGGATCATGGAGTGAACCATTACTTTGCATACTTTGTGACAACCAAACGTATGAGCACAAAGTGTTGGGGTAACAGCAACGTCAAGTAAAGGATATGTCGCTTACTTTACTTCTGATGTCATCTACACACTTACTTTACATCTGATGTCATCTACACATAAACAGAAACATATAGATACAGCCAATTCAAGCATAACCTTCATAAATTACATGATCTTAACCTCGAGAATTATCAATAATAGTGTGATTGCTATAAACATTCTCCACTCTGCAAGCGAAACGGGTTACGTAAAACCAAAATACGACCAACTGTTGCTCTTCAGGCTGAGTTCTGAGTTGAAACAAATCAATTCTATACTTAGTAAGGTGACCATTCGTCCCGGATTGTCCGGGACAGTCCCGGAATTTGATATTTTTTTAACCTTTGTCCCGGATTAGCTGCCGTACCGGTTTTGTCCCGATTTTGGCATATTTTTTAGCTTTTGTCCCGGATTTGATAAAAAATAATTTGGGACACAAACGTTTACCAATTTTGCCATTTTGGTATACGGCGTACATTTCTTCAATTAAAAAAAATATTATTCCGTTGCTGTGTAGACAATTTTGTTTAATATCAAAACAGTAGAATGCGCTCCTAGTTTTAAATCTCGTATATATTCGTTGTGTTACTAACTTTCACTTTCACTTTCGCAAAAAATGGCACCGAAGCGTAATTGTAGTTTTAATCAAGATTTACAAAAGGAATACCCTTTTATAAAAAAAGTCTACATCGTCATCAGACTTCACTGTAAGATGTAATATATGTTCATCCGGGTTTACTATTAACCATAGTGGACGTGGTGATATTAAGAGCCACATAAATAGTGATAAACATAAGAGAGCCGTTGCTACTGCTGCATCAAGCTCATCGTTGACAATTTTTTTTCGAGCTGAACGGGTTGGTGACAAAGAAGAACAGTTAGCTGCTACAGAAGGTGCCTTTGCATATCATACAGGGATGCACAATCACACGTTTAGATCTATGGACTGCACATCAAAATTGCTTCAGGTAACTTTAGAACCAAAATTTGCTTGTGCACGTACGAAAACAGAAGCTATTATTCGGAATGTGTTCACACCCCATGCTCTAAACGAGTTGAGATGTGACCTAGAAAACGTAACATTTATCTCCATACTGACAGATGCCTCCAACCACAAAGAAATCAAGATTTTTCTTTTGCTTGTCAGATACTTTGATCGCAATAAGGGACTGAAAGTTAAAATATTAGAGTTGAAGTCATTGCCGGGTGAAACATCTGATATAGTAAGTAGTTTTCTTATTGACTGTCTAACTGAAAATGGTTTAGAACTGAAAGTAGTTGGATTATGTGCAGACAACACAAATTCTAATTTTGGGGCGCTGAAAGAAATGGACAGAACAATGTTTTTACAAAAGTGAAAGAAAACCTTGGACATAGTTTGATAGGTGTTGGGTGTGCTTGCCATATTTTCCACAACACTGTTGGAGCAGCTGCAGACGTATTGCCTGTTGATGTTGAAATGACTATTGCAAAAATGTATCTGTACTTCAAATCATACACAGTTAGAGTTGAAAGTCTCAAGGAGTTTTGTCAGTTTGTCGACACAGACTTCCAGATGATTTTAGGTTATGCACAAACTAGGTGGCTTGCGCTCTTGCCTGCTGTTGAAAGGGTTCTTTACATGTTCCTGCCTCTAAAATCATATTTTCAATCTCAAGACAGATGCCCAGTTTTTATACAGGAATTCTTTGAAAACCCACTGTCTGAGGCATGGCTTATTTTGGTTCACAGTCAGGCATCCTCTTTCCACGAAGCAGTGCAGAAAGTAGAGGGACAGATGGTCACTGTATTTGAAGTCTTTGACAACATCAATAGGTTGAAAGCTATCTTGGAGTCATAGCTGGAAGACGGCTTCTTGGCATCAAGAGTTCAGATAATCCTTAAAAAGCTGGAAATGGAAGGATTTCCACGTGATGATGTGAAAAAGTTTAACGCCAGTGTTTCTTCATTTTATGAAACAGCTTTAAGTTATTTGAAGAATTGGGCTGCAAATAATTTTCAAAACCTAGAGTCTTACAGCTGGGTAAAGCTGAACAGAACACCAAATTGGGAAAATATTGAGAAGTCTTCATCATTAGTGAGTCAAACAGTGCCTTCAGTCGACTTTCCAGAAAATGAAATGTATGACGAATATGTCTACATGAAACAGTTCGTTACTTCACAAAAAATTAGTGAGTGGAGTCTTAATAAAACATTACCAGGGCAGCGTTGGGTTGAACTAGCTTCCCACTTCAGAAACAATCATGTGCCCGTTTCACATATTCTGAAGTTGGCAGAGTTCTTTTTGTGTCTACCTGGAACAAATGCTGCAACAGAACGAGTGTTTTCTCTGATGAACAGTTTGTGGACAAATGATAAAACACAACTAGGTGTTGAAACTTTAAAAGCCATGTTGATCACCAAAGTGAACTATGAGGGAACATGTGTCGAATTTTATAAGATGCTGCATACAAAGAAGGACATTTTACAGAAAATTCACTCATCTGAAAAGTACAGCATCTCTGTTTCACCTTCAATTTAAGTGAGTATCACTGTTTTTTTTTTTAATCTCCTGATTATCCTGATAGCGTATTGTAGGTCTATATTATTAGATGTTTTAAAATGTATGAATTATTCACTTGAAAATGACAGCAAGAAGAAATGTAATTTTATTGGTGGAAAATTGAAGTAAAATTATTCCGTCCCGGAATGGGATTTCAAAAATATGGTCACCTTATGTTTAACCATTGCTGATTGTTATCTCTAATTATTTTTATTATCTTCTTCCTCTTAATCCTCTCTCTATATATATATAGGGGGCTGGTTGGCCTCGAGGCAAGACACCAGCCTCGAGACAGAGAGGTTGTGGGCTCAAATCCTGGCTGCACCAATTGGGACTTGTATCTATGATTTCTCTCTGCAGCAACCACCCCTGGTCCCAGCATCCACCCCTGGTCCCAGCATCCACCCCTGGTCCCAGCATCCACCCCTGGTCCCAGCATCCACCCCTGGTCCCAGCATCCACCCCTGGTCCCAGCATCCACCCCTGGTCCCAGCAACCACCCCTGGTCCCAGCAGCGAGGCCCGGCTTGAAACGTCAATTACTTATCGACGGAAAAAATATGAGTACCTCCGAAAACGAAATTATCTGCCTGTGCGGCGAGAGATCCCTGTGCACACGGCTGCCAGTGAAAAATGTATTAGCACGCACAAATTCAGTTCCTAGTCTCTCGGGAGATCGTCAGAGGTCAAAGCTGGCGAACGTAAAAAAAAAGAAATTTTTTTTTTTAATCCTCTATACTCTGGATGGAGCATGGGACACTCACAAGAGATTTCCACCACATCCCGTCTGGAGCAGGCTAGGACAGCTCTAACCAAAACCTGGTAGGTTCTTTCACTTCATCATATGTGATTGATCGCAATGGTCTACCTCTTCTTCGTGTGTCAGATGGCCTCCATGTTAATGCTAGTTGCGGATGTATGATTTGCTCCATTCCTAGAACGTTGCCGACAGTTCCCGATGTATTCTTTTCATTTCCTGACTGATGTTGTTACTGCCTGATCTTCTGGTGACTTCTTTGTTTGTAATATGTTGATCCCAACGGATGTTTAGAATCTTCTTAAGACAGGGACCTACTGCTTCTACTTTCCTTCCTCATCTGCCTTTCAGCGTCGAGGGGAGATATAGTTTGCGGTTTTTTGCTCTTCTGTTCGCCTCTGCTGCTGTTATGTTCCCTAGTGTTTGTAATATTCCGTCAATGCTTCTTTTTCGTGGTCTGCCCTTGGATCTGGTGTTCTCGCGACTTTTATTGAAGGCTCTTTGTGTTGTGCTTTGATATATTCTGCTTTGTCACGTGACCAAACCATTTTATCTTTTGTTTCTTTATATATTTTAAGGCGGGGATTATTCCTAGCTTTTTCCTTAATTCTTCATTCATGTTTCCTGTCATTAAGATAAGCGACATTCAATTTGTATTATCACTTGATAAAATACCAAGATAGCACTACTATAATAATGCACCACTCAAGCGAACGATTACCGGCAAACATTTGTGCCAAGATCGAGTCAGTTTGATTATTTCTGCCATGAGTTGCTTGCTCAAAAATACAGAAACAAATAATTGTAGAACTGAAATAAAAACCTCTCAAATAAAGTGAACCATTATTAGCGAACGTTGTTATGACTTGGCCTGACTTTAAAATAAAATACCTTATCTGACTGTTCGGCTAGGGACCCATGTGCACACGGCTGCCAGGGAAAAAATGAATTAACACGCAAATTGCAGTTCCTTGTCCCAAGGGACTTCGTCAGAGGTCAAGCTGGCGAACGAAAAAAAAAAAATAAAATAAAATACGTCAATTTACTTTATGTTTTATTATAGATTTTCTGTTTTATTATAGATTTTTGTTTTATTATAGATTTTTGTTTTTGTTTTATTTTTTGTCAAATAAAACAACGAAATAACAGACGATGTACAATGGTAACAACACAGTTATAGTAACTACGTAAGACTGTGTGTACCCTCCTAAATTTATAAGCAGCAATGTTTCTCATTGTTCAATTATTAATTACAGTATTTCATTTGTAATTATTTCTTTGAACAAACCACACATTTACTTCCTAGACTTATTGCGTTTTAATTACTACATGTATGATCTAACTGTGACGTATACTTGACACGTCAATGTTATATTTTCTCATTCATTTTGATCTACAATTTGTGACATCCATAAGATCAATAGACCGATGTAATTATGCGCTAGCAGACAGTAATAATAGTTCTGTAGTATTGTAATAACATATCATTGTTGGATACCCTCATACAGTTACTCTGTGAGTCTGTCAAAGTAAGAACGATTATCAGACACTGAGAACAAGCAGATGAGAGGGATATCAACTGATAACCGTTATGTGACGATTAGACCTCTCTAGTTAACGGTCAATGCCGGAGGTACATCAATTACATTACCTGGAGTCGCATGTTCCCGTGGGTGGGGTCTAGCTGTTGAACAAAGACAAGGTTAACAATTATTTGGTTTCAACGTTCACTAAAACGTCATGACATTGATTGTTTGCCGTTGATAGTCTGTTCTAGAAATGTCGAAGTTGCGCGTGTTTCTACAACAAAAGTTCTGATTTAGAAGTGATAGTTAACATAAAGTATCGTAGTGCTTAGTTCATGTGATAAATGCCATTTGAATCTCTTGTTAACTTGTGATGTAACCGAAATATAGTGAATGCAGTTAAGTTTGGAAATCAAGCAATCGTCACATTAGTCAATCCGAACAAGACATCATAGAGCGCCTGTCGTTGGGTCCATTATTGTACCACTGATCACCATCTAGTTGCTCGAGCTAGTTTTTCTGTTACCCTACATTTGGAACCGACAACGCGAGGCGTCTGTGTTGATTGTTTCTCTGTATCTCCTGAGAATACAAGTCACCTTAGCAGAAGCTGCTTATTACTTTCTCTTGCTTGCACCTCTTGAATCAACTGCAGTTGTTTACTTTGCGTGGACAATTTTCTAAGAATTTACTGTCAGCCTTCTTTAACATGAAGGCAGCTTTGGTACAGCCCTTCCTATTGATTTCTAGCATTCAAAACTTTACACAGAACACTCAGCTTGTTCAGCTTTCAAGTATCATTAATCTGATATGTGCTGTGTATGTGACAAAACGGACCTTGACAAACCATTTCATTTGGCAGAAGTTAACACGGCTTTTCTTATTCCTTTGTTAGTATCAGTGACAGAAACAATCAGTGACTAAAAGCATAATACTATTATATAACGTATATGAATACATGTGTGAACTTACATTCGTGTCTAGAAAATGGTGTGTCGTATTTGATATAATTAATAACACGTTCATCACAGCACTTGTGTAGAGGCAACCACATTTAATGGATTCCTTAACGACAATGGACATAGAATTAACATGATCACTTGTATAAACAGAACTCTATTTCTAATACTCCTGGTTGACATAAGACTATCAGCATAGCACTCATTGAGTGTCCTTCAACACAGTGGCCTCTTCCTCTATTACACATGAAGACCTCAGCACAGATCCCAAACTTCGTTGCCCTGTTGAGGTTCCGTGGTACAACAATAGAAAGTTGGTTGCTGATATTTGTAAACGTCATTCACCTTCTCGACCTTCAACCACCAACATTTGTGTACAGACTAGATGACAATGTCTAGGCGTTAACTTGCGCCTCCGATGAGACTAGGTACTCCAACTCAGTTGCTAGAACATGGACAAAAAGAACATTCGAACTTATCAAATGGGACTCAACCCCTGTACC
Organism: Megaustenia siamemsis; assembly: GCA_032433765.1. Taxonomy (NCBI): domain Eukaryota; kingdom Metazoa; phylum Mollusca; class Gastropoda; order Stylommatophora; family Ariophantidae; genus Megaustenia; species Megaustenia siamemsis. The sequence continues at coordinate 5,633,502 of JAVIAB010000073.1, forward strand.
AGACATCTTAATACGAGATATTTAACAAGGGGAATAAAGTTGATCTAAATAAGCCAAATACTGGCAGATAAACTAGAGCAACTCTGCAGACCGGAACCAACGAAGCAAACATTATAGCAATGGAAGTAGGGCAGGCGCAATATTCTACACAGACCATTCAAAGGGAGGGGTTTATTATTGTAATGACAAGAAAGATTGCTGGCAAAAGAAATAGAGGAAGTTTATAGATGACATGTTGTCACGTGATGACAAGATATGCATGGTTAATTGAGGCTGAATGGAGCAGTATCATCATGCAGAGACCGAGTGACGTAGTATCATTAGGCAGAGACCGAGTGAGGTTGTATCATTAGGCAGAGACCGAGTGAGGTAGTATCATTAGGCAGAGACCGAGTGAGGTTGTTTCATTAGACAGAGACCGAGTAACGTAGTATCATTAGACAGAGACCGAGTGGAGTAGTATCATTAGTCAGAGATCGAGCGACGTAGTATTATTAGTCAGAGACCGAGTGACGTAGTATCATTAGTCAGAGACCGAGTAACGTAGTATCATTAGACAGAGACCGAGTGGAGTAGTATCATTAGTCAGAGATCGAGCGACGTAGTATCATTAGACAGAGACCGAGTGGAGTAGTATCATTAGTCAGAGATCGAGCGACGTAGTATAATTAGTCAGAGACCGAGTGGAGTAGTATCATTAGTCAGAGATCGAGCGACGTAGTATTATTAGTCAGAGACCGAGTGGAGTAGTATCATTAGGCAGATATCGAGTGACGTAGTATCATTACGCAGAGATCGAGTGGAGTAGTATCATTAGGCTGAGATCGAGTGACGTAGTATCATTAGGCAGAGATCGAGTGGAGTAGTATCATTAGGCAGAGATCGAGTGACGTAGTATCATTAGGCAGAGATCGAGTGGAGTAGTATCATTAGGCAGAGATCGAGTGACGTAGTATCATTAGGCAGAGATCGAGTGGAGTAGTATCATTAGGCAGAGACCGAGTGGAGTAGTATCATTAGGCAGAGACCGAGTGGAGTAGTATCATTAGGCAGAGATCGAGTGGAATAGTATCATTAGGCAGAGATCGAGTGGAGTAGTATCATTAGGCAGAGATCGAGTGACGTACTATCATAAGGCAGAGACCGAGTGACGTAGTATCATTAGGCAGAGATCGAATAACGTAGTATCATTAGGCAGAGACCGTGTGACGTAGTATTATTAGGCAGAGATCGAGTGACGCAGTATTATTAGGCAGAGATCAAGTGACGTAGTATTATTAGGCAGAGATCGAGTGGAGTAGTATCATTAGGCAGAGATCGAGTGACGTAGTATTATTAGGCAGAGATCGAGTGGAGTAGTATCATTAGGCAGAGATCGAGTGACGTAGTATTATTAGGCAGAGATCGAGTGACGCAGTATTATTAGGCAGAGATCGAGTGACGCAGTATTATTAGGCAGAGATCAAGTGACGTAGTATTATTAGGCAGAGATCGAGTGACGTAGTATTATTAGGCAGAGATCGAGTGACGTAGTATCATTAGGCAGAGATCGAGTGACGTAGTATTATTAGGCAGAGATCAAGTGACGCAGTATCATTAGGCAGAGATCGAGTGACGTAGTATTATTAGGCAGAGATCGAGTGACGTAGTATCATTAGGCAGAGATCGAGTGACGTAGTATTATTAGGCAGAGATCAAGTGACGTAGTATTATTAGGCAGAGATCAAGTGACGTAGTATTATTAGGCAGAGATCAAGTGACGTAGTATTATTAGGCAGAGATCAAGTGACGTAGTATTATTAGGCAGAGATCAAGTGACGTAGTATCATTAGGCAGAGATCGAGTGACGTAGTATCATTAGGCAGAGATCAAGTGACGTAGTATTATTAGGCAGAGATCGAGTGACGTAGTATCATTAGGCAGAGATCGAGTGACGTAGTATTATTAGGCAGAGATCAAGTGACGTAGTATTATTAGGCAGAGATCGAGTGGAGTAGTATTATTAGGCAGAGACCGAGTGACGTAGTATTATTAGGCAGAGACCGAGTGACGCAGTATTATTAGGCAGAGACCGAGTGGAGTAGTACCATTAGTCAGAGATCGAGTGACGTAGTATTATTAAGCGCGGGGGACCTCGATAGCCTAGTTGGGACAACCCGTGTTCGATTCCCACTGGGAGCAGTGTGAATTCTACTCGTGGCTGGGAAAAAAAATACCCCCACGGTCGACCCAGCCGTTGGCAGAAATGGGTACGAGGGTATTACCCTAGAAAGGTAAGGAATGTCACATCGCATCTGAGTGTCGATGCTTGAGGCGACACTATACAGAAATCTCCGAACATTTCTGGATAGGCGGGAGAGCATGGGTGTAAACTCGCGTGCTAAGACGCCGGTTCAAGTCTCGTACTTTTTTCTTTAGCTTTACCTATTAGGCGTATTTATTTTTAGGGGTAGCATCATGAAGTAGAGACTAATGGTTGTGGGGATAGTATCATGAAGTAGAGACTAATGGTTGTGGGGATAGTATCATGAAGTAGAGACTAATGGTTGTGGGGATAGTATCATGAAGTAGAGACTAATGGTTGTGGGGATAGTATCATGAAGTAGAGACTAATGGTTGTGGGGATAGTATCATGAAGTAGAGACTAATGGTTGTGGGGATAGTATCATGAAGTAGAGACTAATGGTTGTGGGGATAGTATCATGAAGTAGAGACTAATGGTTGTGGGGATAGTATCATGAAGTAGAGACTAATGGTTGTGGGGATAGCATCATGAAGTAGAGACTAATGGTTGTGGGGATAGTATCATGAAGTAGAGACTAATGGTTGTGGGGATAGTATCATGAAGTAGAGACTAATGGTTGTGGGGATAGTATCATGAAGTAGAGACTAATGGTTGTGGGGATAGCATCATGAAGTAGAGACTAATGGTTGTGGGGATAGTATCATGAAGTAGAGACTAATGGTTGTGAGGATAGTATCATGAAGTAGAGACTAATGGTTGTGAGGATAGTATCATGAAGTAGAGACTAATGGTTGTGGATATAGTATCATGAAGTAGAGACTAATGGTTGTGAGGATAGTATCATGAAGTAGAGACTAATGGTTGTGGGGATAGTATCATGAAGTAGAGACTAATGGTTGTGGGGATAGTATCATGAAGTAGAGACTAATGGTTGTGAGGATAGTATCATGAAGTAGAGACTAATGGTTGTGGGGATAGTATCATGAAGTAGAGACTAATGTTTGTGGGGATAGTATCATGAAGTAGAGACTAATGGTTGTGGGGAAAGTATAATGAAGTAGAGACTAATGGTTGTGGGGATAGTATCATGAAGTAGAGACTAGTGGTTGTGGGGATAGTATCATGAAGTAGAGACTAATGGTTGTGGGGATAGTATCATTAAGTAGAGACTAATGGTTGTGGGGATAGTATCATGAAGTCGAGACTAATGGTTGTGGGGATAATATCATGAAGCAGAGACTGATGGTTGTGGGTAATCACATGAAGCAAAGACTAATGGTTGTGGTTAGTATAAAGAAGCAAAGACTAATGGTTGTGGGTAGTATAAAGAAGCAAAGACTAATGGTTGTGGGTAGTCTCATGAAGCAGAGACCAATGGTTGTGGGTAGTATAAAGAAGCAAAGACTAATGGTTGGGTAGTCTCATGAAGCAGAGACTAATGGTTGTGGGTAGTATAACGAAGCAGAGACTAATGGTTGCGGGCATTCTCTTGAAGCTTCGACTAATGGTTGCGGGATAGTATCATGAAGCAGCGACTAATGGTTGTGTGGTAGTAATATGAAGCAGAGACTAATGGTTTTGTCGTAGTATTATGAAGCAGAGACTAATGGTTGTGGGTATTCCCATGAAGCAGCGACTAATGGTTGTGGGTATTCTCATGAAGCAGGAATTATTGGTTGTGTGGTAGTATCATGAAGCAACGACTAATGGTTGTGTGGTAGTATCATGAAGCAGCGACTAATGGTTGTGTGGTAGTATCATGAAGCAGCGACTAATGGTTGTGTGGTAGTATCATGAAGCAGCGACTAATGGTTGTGTGGTAGTATCATGAAGCAGCGACTAATGGTTGTGTGGTAGTATCATGAAGCAGCGACTAATGGTTGTGTGATAGTATCATGAAGCAGCGACTAATGGTTGTGTGGTAGTATCATGAAGCAGCGACTAATGGTTGTGTTGTAGTATCATGAAACAGCGACTAATGGTTGTGTGGTAGTATCATGAAGCAGCGACTAATGGTTGTGGGTAGTATCATGAAGCAGCGACTAATGGTTGTGGGTAGTATCAGGAAGCAGCGACTAATGGTTGTGGGTAGTATCATGAAGCAGCGACTAATGGTTGTGGGTAGTATCATGAAGCAGCGACTAATGGTTGTGGGTAGTATCAAGAAGCAGCGACTAATGGTTGTGGGATAGTATCATGAAGCAGCGACTAATGGTTGTGGGATAGTATCATGAACCAGCGACTAATGGTTGTGGGATAGTATCATGAAGAAGCGACTAATGGTTGTGGGATAGTATCATGAAGCAGCGACTAATGGTTGTGAGATAGTATCATGAAGAAGCGACTAATGGTTGTGGGATTGTATCATGAAGAAGCGACTAATGGTTGTGGGATAGTATCATGAAGCAGCGACTATTGGTTGTGTGGTAGTATCATGAAGCAGCGACTAATGGTTGTGTGGTGGTATCATGAAGCAGCGACTAATGGTTGTGTGGTAGTATCATGAAGCAGCGACTAATGGTTGTTGGTAGTATCATGAAGCAGCGACTAATGGTTGTGTGGTAGTATTATGAAGCAGCGACTAATGGTTGTGTGGTAGTATCATGAAGCAGCGACTAATGGTTGTGTGGTAGTATCATGAAGCAGCGACTAATGGTTGTGTGGTAGTATCATGAAGCAGCGACTAATGGTTGTGTGGTGGTATCATGAAGCAGCGACTAATGGTTGTGTGGTAGTATCATGAAGCAGCGACTAATGGTTGTGGGTAGTATCATGAAGCAGCGACTAATGGTTGTGGGTAGTATCATGAAGCAGCGACTAATGATTGTGGGTAGTATCATGAAGCAGCGACTAATGGTTGTGTGGTAGTATCATGAAGCAGCGACTAATGGTTGTGGGTAGTATCAAGAAGCAGCGACTAATGGTTGTGGGATAGTATCATGAAGCAGCGACTAATGGTTGTGGATAGTATCATGAAGCAGCGACTAATGGTTGTGGGATAGTATCATGAAGAAGCGACTAATGGTTGTGGGATAGTATCATGAAGAAGCGACTAATGGTTGTGGGATAGTATCATGAAGCAGCGACTATTGGTTGTGTGGTAGTATCATGAAGCAGCGACTAATGGTTGTGTGGTGGTATCATGAAGCAGCGACTAATGGTTGTGTGGTAGTATCATGAAGCAGCGACTAATGGTTGTTGGTAGTATCATGAAGCAGCGACTAATGGTTGTGTGGTAGTATCATGAAGCAGCGACTAATGGTTGTGTGGTAGTATCATGAAGCAGCGACTAATGGTTGTGTGGTAGTATCATGAAGCAGCGACTAATGGTTGTTGGTAGTATCATGAAGCAGCGACTAATGGTTGTGTGGTAGTATCATGAAGCAGCGACTAATGGTTGTGTGGTAGTATCATGAAGCAGCGACTAATGGTTGTGTGGTAGTATCATGAAGCAGCGACTAATGGTTGTGTGGTAGTATCATGAAGCAGCGACTAATGGTTGTGTGGTAGTATCATGAAGCAGCGACTAATGGTTGTGTGGTAGTATCATGAAGCAGCGACTAATGGTTGTGTGGTAGTATCATGAAGCAGCGACTAATAGTTGTGGGTAGTATCATGAAGCAGCGACTAATGGTTGTGGGTAGTATCATGAAGCAGCGACTAATGGTTGTGGGTAGTATCATGAAGCAGCGACTAATGGTTGTGAGTAGTATCATGAAGCAGCGACTAATGGTTGTGGGTAGTATCATGAAGCAGCGACTAATGGTTGTGGGATAGTATCATGAAGCAGCGACTAATGGTTGTGGGATAGTATCATGAAGCAGCGACTAATGGTTGTGGGATAGTATCATGAAGCAGCGACTAATGGTTGTTGACTGTGGTAGCAGTACCTTCTACCGTTATACCTGATATGCTGGATGTGTTTTCTTCCTCTGTTTTCCTATGTCGAGCGAGCTTCAATACTTTAGTTCTGGCGTGTTCAATGACTTCTTTTGCTGTTGCAAGATATCTTGCTTTAATTTCCTCAATCTATTGTTACCTTCCCCTTCCTCGTGTACCCACAAATTAGCTTCGTGTGTCCTGAAGGATAGGCATTCTTTAGCCGTTGTCAAACTATTTCATTTGTTGTATGTGTCTATAAGTCAAAGTTTGGCTTAATGTCCAATGTATTTCTTATATTCTCTTTGCCTGTCTCTTAATGACACTTCTGTCACTCTTCTTAGATATCACATTTCTCTGGTGACCAATTTACGCATGTGATCCGCCGTAAGTGTCCATGTCTGACACTGATGACATAGACTAGGTTTAAATATACTCTATATCCGGTGTTTCTTGGGGTTTAATGATACAGTTTTATATCAGAGAATAGGTGATTAAATGTCTCAACATTTGAGATCGATCTATTCTCTCTAAACCACCTTTCATCTTCTCTGAACGTAGTTCCTCAATATTTAAACTCATAATTTTTAAGTTCAGTATTTCCAACTGTTATTTTCAAGCTCTTTATTTTCCACCCGATTACCATGAATTCAGTTTTCTTTATAATTATCTGTATTTTATTGATAGAACCTTCTTTGTTCGTACTAATGAGATGAAGTTGTTCTTCTGTTTGTACACTCAGTATTTGGTTTTCTGAGACCAGTAGTTGATTTAATTCATCACTGTAATCGTTTCTTGGTTAACCAGCTTTACAGACCATTTATATAGTCACTTTGTGACTATCACGGAAATCTAACACCCGATGACATCTCAACTGACCTTGATGATACATATCTGGTTCCAATTACAGTAATACATAGCCCTGTATAGATTTTAGCACACCACGATTAGATGGTTCGCTTACTCCGTGATATCTCAGCATGTACCATAATAGTTTTGTAACTACCATGTCAAATATATATTTCTTGATCCACAAAAGTTAAAATTACACCTATATTTATATTATAGTCTATATTGCGTTCTACGAGCTAAGTGTGAACATTGCATCAGTACAGTTTATCCTTTCTCCACAAGACAAATTGTTTTTTGGATAATGATGGTTTCATGGTTACATTCAGCGCGTCACATATTATTCTCATATCTTTATAATGTAGTGTGCTGTACACTTTTACTCACCTGTTATTCAGTAACATATCGTATACATACACTCACATCTTATTTATCTATGGTGCCATATATGTTTACTCTAGGGATTTTTGTGTAATTTCTTTTACAGAATTTTATTCACATCTATTTGGAGTAGTTTGTTACATTTGTTTACAGACACATTTGTTTTGTATTTTTCGTAACTTTTTACACAGCTTTTACTCACACGTTTGTGTGTGTATATTGTGACACATGTTACTCACAATTTATTTGAGTATATTGTGAGAGATGTTATTCACATTTTATTTGTGTACATTATGAGAGATGTTATTCACATTTTATTTGTGTATATTGTGAGAGATGTTATTCACATTTTATTTGTGTATATTGTGAGAGATGCTATTCATATTTTATTTGTGTAAATTGTGAGAGATGCTATTCACATTTTATTTGTGTATATTGTGAGAGATGCTATTCACATTTTATTTGCGTATATTGTGAGAGATGTTATTCACATTTTATTTGTGTATATTGCGAGAGATGCTATTCACATTTTATTTGTGTATATTGTAAGAGATGTTATTCACATTTTATTTGTGTACATTGTGAGAGATGTTACTCATATCTTATTTGTGTACATTGTCACATAGGTTATTCACAACTTATTTGTGTATATTGTCACAGGTGTTACTCGCATCTTATTTGTGTATATTGTCACTGATGGCACCAACATCTGTATTATGTTGTGTAGAGTGTTGAAAGCTCCCTGGACAGCTAAAAAGACCAATGAGAAAGTTCTCAAAGAGGCCAACACAAAAAGGGAGCTCTTAAAAAACATCATAAAGAAGCAATCAATATTTTTTGGGCACATCATGAGAAGAGGAAAGTTGGAATACTTGGTTACAACTGGCAAAATAAAAGGAAAGAGAGATCGCGGACGACAAAGAGAGAAAATACTGGATAGCTTGGTGTCATGGCATGGAAAACAGTCAACAACAGAACTGATACGATGCACTGTAGATAGAAGATTGTGGAGGGCCATGATCGCCAACTTCAACCGGTACGGTACATGATGATGATGACAAAGATCATATTTTTCCCAGATGCACTCACATATTGTGTGCAACGTGTAACTTATTTTTGACCTCATTATTGTCTATATAACGTATCACATGTTGTCCTACATATTGTCTTTATAACGTATCACATGTTGTCCTACATATTGTCTATATAACGTATCACATGTTGTCCTACATATTTTCTATATAACGTGTCACATGTTGTCCTACATATTGTCTATATAACGTATCACATGTTGTCCTACATATTGTCTATATAACGTATCACATGTTGTCCTACATATTCTCTATGTAACGTGTCACATGTTTTCATACATATTTTCTATGTAACGTAACACATGCTTTCATACATATTTTCTATGTAACGTAGCACATGCTTTCATACATATTTTCTATGTAACGTAGCACATGCTTTCATACATATTTTCTATGTAACGTAGCACATGCTTTCCTACATATTTTCTATGTAACGTATCACATGTTTTCATACATATTTTCTATGTAACGTATCACATGTTTTCATACATATTTTCTATGTAACGTATCACATGTTTTCATACATATTTTCTATGCAACGTATCACATATTTTCATACATATTTTCTATATAGCGTATCACATGCTTTCCTACATATTGTCTATGCAACGTGTCACATGTTTTCCCACATCTTGTCTATGTAACGTGTCACATGTTTTCATACATATTCTCTATGTAACGTATCACATGTTTTCCCCCATCATGTCTATGTAACGTGTCACATATTTTCCCACATATTGTCTATGTAACGTGTCACATGTTTTCCCACATATTGTCTATGTAACGTGTCACATGTTTTCCCACATATGGACATTAGACAATGAAACAGAACACGAAGTTGAAGCCTTTGAAACCTGGATTTATAGAAGAACATGTAGAATTGGATGGAAAGAAATGAAAATAAACGATGAAGCCTTAAATCAACTAAAAATGAAAAGAGAACTACTAAATACAATTGAAACAAGACAAATGCGATTTTTGGGCCATTTTTAAAATACACAACATCCTACTAAAAGTAATATTGGAAGAGAAAATACAAGGTAAAAGAGGCAGAGGCAGACCAAGACCAACATAGAGGAGTAACATCAAAAGATGGAGAAGTCAGCCTCTGACTACGTGCGCTATCAAAGCAAGAGACAGAGCAGGATGGCGCTCTATGGTAGCAAACCTTCGATGCGGAGACGGCACTCAATTATGACCATGTATGCTCACGTGTATTTTTTTATAGCTATTCCATATATGTTGTGTTCTCTTCATGTTTAACTTTTCTTCCATACATATTTACTCTCGTCATAATTAACTATTTTGACATATATTTATTTTTGTCATAATTAACAATTTTGACATATATTTATTCTTGTCATAATTAACTATTTTGACATATATTTATTCTTGTCATAATTAACAATTTTGACATATATTTATTCTTGTCATAATTAACTATTTTACCATATATTTATTCTTGTCATAATTAACTATTTTGACATATATTTATTCTTGTCATAATTAACTATTTTGACATATATTTATTCTTGTCATAATTAAACATTTTGACATATATTTATTCTTGTCATAATTAACTAATTTAACAGATATTTATTCTTGTCACAATTAACTATTTTGACATATATTTATTCTTGTCATAATTAAACATTTTGACATATATTTATTCTTGTCATAATTAACTAATTTAACAGATATTTATTCTTGTCACAATTAACTATTTTGACATATATTTATTCTACCCATATTTAATTTTTGTTAAACATATGTGCATTCTCATCTTTTTTAACGTTTGTCACATATGCTTGCTATCTTCGTGTTGACAAAGTGTGAGTTTCATGTTTACTCTCATTTTTCAGCATGTTCACAGAATTGTTTATGATCTACAGTTTGTGTAGTGTCACAGATATTTTTACTCTTATAATGTTTTTTTTTTTTTGGTTTGATTCAATATTTATTCTCTTGAGTTTTTGTTTTGTGACGGATTGTTTATTCTCTTCAGTTTGTTTAGAGTGACCAATTGTTTATTCTCTTCAGTTTATTTAGTGTGACTTATTGTTTATTCTCTGGAGTTTGTTTAGTGTGACCGATTGTTTATTCTCTGGAGTTTGTTTAGTGTGACCGATTGTTTATTCTCTGGAGTTTGTTTAGTGTGACAGATTGTTTATTCTCTGGAGTTTGTTTAGTGTGACAGATTGTTTATTCTCTGGAGTTTGTTTAGTGTGACAGATTGTTTATTCTCTGGAGTTTGTTTAGTGTGACTGATTGTTTATTCTCTGGAGTTTGTTTAGTGTGACTGATTGTTTATTCTATTCAGTTTGTTTAGTGTGACAGATTGTTTATTCTCTGGAGTTTGTTTAGTGTAACAGATTGTTTATTCCCTGGAGTTTGTTTAGTGTGACTGATTGTTTATTCTCTTCAGTTTGTTTAGTGACAGAGACTCTTACTCTGGACATGTTATCCATTTTGGAAAATGTGCGTCTTATAACCATGTAGCTTGTGATTCACTTTTACCTTATATGTGTAATGTGTAGACATAGTCTCATGATGTTTTTATGGTGTGATTTAGATACAAACTATCATCATCAACGTTCTTTGAATGCATAAAACTATCTTTACGACACATATTACCATTGCTGGTGTATGTCGGGGGGCAACGATAGAACTAGAGGGATAAAGGCCGCTTGGTGAAGCAGTCGTCACGATGTGTGAGACTCAGCATTTTTATTTCACCCCCGACAGAAAAAATCATTTCTGTCTAACGTGTGCTTCGAACACCGTAGGTTCAGGACAGTGGTTTTAGCCGCACGGCCACGCGCACCTCCTTTAAATACATATGATGTTATATATTGTTGGTAAGTATCATTCTAATATGTACCATCGATTGTTATTGATTAAACCGTAAATATGCTCTCATGGACATGTAAGAAGAATACATGAGCATATTGGTCACATGCGTAGCGAGGCTAACGAAAAATGTAAATGGTTGATTTCGACAATTGTTAAAAAAAAAGTATATAAATATTTTTATCACTAAAATAAGTAATATGATAAGTAATATAATAAGTAATATAATCAGTAATATAATAAGTAATATAATAAGTAGTATAATAAAACAAAAAAGTATTGAACCACATCCCGTTAAGTGGCGTGTAAGGAATATGGTGTTAGTGACCATAATTTTTACAGACCTTCAGCACATGACTTTTGGGGTAATATGGTCGGAATTACGCCCGTGCCGCTTTACTTTTCCTGAAAAATCCGGTACCTATTTAAGGCTGGGTGAACCCGGAAGCCGTCGGTTGGGATCGAACCCTACCTCTTGTCCTTTGTAGTCCAGTTCACTAACCACTGACCTATCGCGGCTTAAGTAATACAATAAGTAAACTAAGAAGCAATATAATAGCAATAAAATAAGCAACATAAAATGTAATATAATGCGAGCATCATTTTTTTGTCAACCACAGGATCGTTTGAGCGATTAATCTGCGAAAAATCAACAGAAGGTCCATTGACAAAAAAGTTAAGAAGTAAATAATACTGCATCAGGACACAGTGAAAACAATTCACTTACATTATTAAATTTGCTTTATGAAAATCTTGCTTTCATTATATAATATAACATTGTTGGAAACCTGTCTGTATTTGACATCGTGATGGTGAAAACACAGAGATAAACTTGATCATAAAGTGATAAAATGTCACAATTTAATGTCACATTGAGATATATCATGTTGAGACTTTCAGTTACTTACTGTATGAAATGGGAGTCATTACAAGTGACATAGTTTGTCAAAATACACAAGACACAAGACACAAGATATAAAACACAACTCAAGAAACATGAATACAGCCCAAACGTTCGAGGACATGATGGAGTTGGCATCAACTTTTTTTTAAAAGATCCAGGCTAATTCTGGAAGAATTGAAAGGACCCCTAATCTCAGATGTCCACTTATTCCATGACAATGATGGTGTAAACGATTTACCTTTCTCTGTACTATTTATTGTTTGTAATTACGTTTTTGGATGTAATCGGTGTTAGTTGATGGGGAAACATTGTGTGGCACATGATCTCTGTGTTGGACGGAGTGTAATGTCAGAATACATTTGCTATACGTGTGTGTATGATGAGTTGAGATTATGTTTGTGTTTATATTCTTGTTTTAAAAATCGTACAACGTTTGATCGCCATCAATATCTGCCTAACGTCATCTAACAGGACATTGATCAATAATTATTATATTTCATTTATTTTGTGTCTTAAAAACCAAAAACTTCATTGAACGTCTCCTTGTATTTAGAGCTCATCTTGTAGTAGAAGAAGATGTTGATGCTGGAGTTGATGACGTCAAAGATTAAAACAAAGGACCACATGACGAAGAGAACGTTGATGTTGGCACCAGCAAGCGAAATGTCTGGTTCTAAAAACGTTACCATGGAAACAACAGCACTTGGTGTGTAGCAAACAATTAAAACCGTAGCTATCGTCACTACCATTGCCACTATCTTTCTCTCTCGGGCGGAGATAGACTCACACATTGATTTATCAACGCTCGCGTTCATACGCCATTTTGATTTATGTTTGAGTTGAACGACTAGGGCTGTTGTAAGCAAAATCATGGCCACAAAGGCCGATGAGCCCAGAAACGAGTACAGGATGTAGGTCAAACCTTCAACATTACCTCTGTCCTCAGTAAAAGCCAGTCCCAGCAGAGTCTTGTTCCACTCGGGGTAGAAATTCCAGTCCATGTAAGACGTCAAGTACCCAGGTAGAAAGACCAAAAACATGGCTGCATATATTAGGCATAAAATGGCCTCGGTTCTGTTTGGTGTTATGATTAGTTTGACCTTGAGAGGAACCACGATGCCTAGACATCTTTCTGCCGTGATGTAGACTGTTATCCAAGCACTGGTCCTACCGAAGTTAGCACGCGGGACTCCGCCAATCAGATATTGTACCTCCTGACCTATCATTGGCACGTCGAATTTAACAAACAGAGGGTTAATGCAGACATCCACCAATAATAGGATTACAAGACCACACAGGTCGGAGATGGCCAGCCCAAAAAAGCTGATGTTTGTGGTGCTAGTAAATCCTTGTTTGTAGAAGACCACCATGTTCATGGTGCTAGTAAATCCTTGTTTGTAGAAGACCACCATGTTCATCACGTTAGCCACTGCCCCAAAGAGGGCGATAACCCTAGATATAAACACATAGTTGACGATGTCGTAAATCTCCCTGTCTGCGTCACTAATTAGCTTCACCAATGCGCTGACACTGATGCTGATGTTGGCCATAACTGAACATCTACGCGCACATATTTAATTTCGTCCTGTCACAGAAATGTTGCCAGGCTATGTTGTTCACTCGTAGGCAAGCATTACGACACGTCGATACTTCATGTCGGTCTACTTCTAACATATAAATGTGCATAGCATTACGTAATTGTTCCTGAGATATTTTAGTAGGAGATCCACAAGAAAATATATATTTTACAAATATGCATATATATGTGGAAGGGGTAGAATAATTATATGTCTTTACCAATTATCAAACTATGGTGTAATACTCAAGATCTTAAATCCTATTGTTAGCTTCTTTGTCGCTAGCTTACGTTTCCTGTGTACGGACAGACGTTGTGGTGAAACACTCTTCATGTCCTAGGTCAAGTGTCTTGACCTGTCCTCTGGTCCTACTGCTTCAATTTTTACTTGTAATCTTCTCATTTGTAGTCTTCGTTTAGCCCTAAAGCCACACGTGTGATGTGTCTAAGTGTAACGATTAAGATCATACTCGTGACATGACAGAGCCATTCTTTAATGTTGGTTTCCCTATTTCTAAAAACCATCATACGAATGTCGGGGCAACAAATTAATGGAAATATAATTAATATTGTAAGATCTGCTAATGACACCATATTACTAGTAGAAAAGCATGAAGAAGGACAACATATAGTTCATAAGATAAACAAGACAAGCAAATAATATAGTTTTAATAATTGTTAAAGGACTTATAGGAATGGCAAAAAGCAGTTTTAAGAATATGAAACAAATCATAACTAAAATTACTTTTTCTTCTTTCTTTCTTCATTTCCCATTCAGTGTCGGAGGGAGATATAATTTCCGGTCTTTTGCTCTTCTCTATGACTCTGCTGCTGTTATGTTTCCAAGTGTTTCTAGTATTGCGTCGATTAATCTTTTTCGTGGTCGACCTTTGTGTCTGGTGTTCTCGCAATCTGTATTGAAGGCTCGTTCTGTTGTGTTTTGTTCTTTCTGCCTTGTCACGTGGCCAAACCATTTTATCTGTTGTTTCCTTATATATTCTATGGTGGGGGCTATTCCTAGCTTTTTTCTCAGTTCTTCATTTCTGATCTTATCTCTCAGATTGTTTCCTGTCATTCGTCTAACGCATTTCATCTCTGTAGAGGTTATTTTTCTTATTGTTCTTACGTCGAGGGGCCAGGTCTGGCATTGGTAGCACAACGTTGGGATGAAGATTGTATTGTAGATAGTATTTTTTCCTTGGTTGACAATAGTGGTGAAAGCTGTCCAATGATTTGCCAACTTTGTTGTACCTTGAGTCTATTTCTGCTGTTTGTGAATTGTAGTTTGTCAATAGACTTTCTTGGCATTTAAATTCATCTACCTCTTTAAGGAATTTAGAAGATTAGAGGCCACAGCGATTGGATTTCTCAGAAGAATGTTGAAAGTTCCCTAGACAGCTAAAAAAGACCAACGAGGAAATTCTCAAAGAGGCCAACACAAAAAGGCAGCTCCTAAGAAACATCAGAAAGAAACAATCGACATTTTTCGGGCACATCATGAGAAGAGGAAAGTTGGAATACTTGGTTACAACTGGCAAAATACAGGGAAACAAAGATAGCGGACGACAAAGAGAGAAAACACTGGATAGCTTGGTGTCATGGCATGGAAAACAGTCAACAATAGAACTGGAACGATGCACAGTAGATGGGACATTGTGGAAGGACATTATCACCTACGCCAACCGATATGGCACATGATGATGACTTATTTTAGTCAAACGTCAGGATTTTGTGTGTGTTCCTTCTCTGTAGAGCTGTCCCCATACCGACTAGGACTGTACGTTATATCCCAATACTCGCCCCTGCCACCAGCTTTGCCGAGGCACTGCTATTATCTTTCTGTTCGCTACTTGTTTTTAGTTGTCTGCTGTCTGTAGTTATGTTGATGTTCTATTTCTCTTTTGCCATATTCATAACTTACGTTTTGTTGATGTTAGTTTTCATGCTGTATGTTATGCCTGCGCAGTTAAGTCTTTTTAAATGTTCTTCTAGATTTTCTATTTTTCCACGCCTCTTAATGCAAACATAAGTCCGTTGATCTCCTCTGTCTCTGATGGGTTGGCTAGCTTGCATATATGGTCCATGTATGTAATAAACAGTAGTGGGGAGGGATAGCACGCTCCCCTGTATTACTCCTGATCTAACTTCGAAGTGGTCTGTGTAACCAGCTGCTCCGTGTTCTGACTGTGCCACTGCTGTTGATGTAGAGACTTTTAATTAGGTTGGTTAAATGTTGGCTTACTGCGTATAACATTAGTATTTTCGACAGTTGTTCTCTGTTTACTCTGTTGAATATCATGTGCTGGAGGTCTGTAAAATATAGGGTCACTAACACCATATTTCCCTATACGCCGCCACTTGGCGTGATGGGGGGTACTTTACTTACTACACTGTTGAATGCTTTTTCCTGGTCAATGAAAGATATGTACACATTTGGATTGTGTTCTGTTGGGATAGAAAGACGGATAGACATACAGACAAACAGATAGGCAGAAAGATAGACTGACATTCAGACAAGTCAAATATATATACATATTTATGTATATATATATAGGTAGAAGGATAGATAGACAGACAGACAGACAGACAAACAGATATATAGATAGATAGAAATATAGATAGATAGACAGACAGACAGACAGGCAGACAGACAGACAGGCAGACAGACAGACAGACAGACAGACAGACAGACAGACAGACAGACAGACAGACAGACAGACAGACAGACAGACAGACAGATAGATAGATAGATAGATAGATAGATAGATAGATAGATAGATAGATAGATAGATAGATAGATAGATTAATAGTAATGAAAAAAACATATTTCCAACATCTTTGGTCGTGATATAAGTTCGTGTTGAAACAATTCGAAGGTTGCATGAATCCCATTATGTTATAAACTATTACAAGTAACATTGAAAAGCGATATAAATGCTAACATAAATCAATGTTGAGTTACATAATTATGGATTCACGGTTTAGTTACAATACTCTCATTCACGGAGAAATTCTCTTGAGTGAAACTTTCCCTCTAGAAAACTTTCATGAAATCAATAACGAAACACTTACACCTAAACGGGTCTATCGACCCATACAATCCAAGCGTATTATTTTAACGTTTTCACTGCTACGGACATTAGATTGGCTTGAATTAAGCGATACATCCTGCGCAGGAATTAACCTCTAGTACTCACCTTATTACCCTATTGCAAGAATCGTTGAGTGGCTGTAATAAGACAATTATTGCACCTGTGTCGAAGGATGTAGGAGACGTGGTTAGTTCAAATAGCTTGAAGAGGTTTTTAAATATTCAACGTTATAGTATCGGGTTCTGTTATTACATGAAATTGCTTCTTAATGGCAGTAAATGTAAATGTTTGGTTAAAAGTACATTGTATAGTATTCAACATATTAATTTATAGATTTGTAGTGTGTTTATAGAATACTTCCTATAGTGATGGAGTGCAGCAAAATATCATCATCATCATCGAGTGCCGTCTCCGCATCGAAGGTTGGCTACCATGGAGCGCCATTCCACTCTGTCTCTTGCTTTGATGGTGCAGGCTGACATAGTTTGAATTGTCCATCTGTTGATGTTACTCGTCCATGTTAGTCTTGGTCTGCCTCTGCCTCTTTTACCTTGTATTTTCCCTTCCAATATTACTTTTATTAGGCTGTTGTGTCTTTTAACATGCCCAAAAAATTGCATTTGTCTTGTTCTAATTGTGTTTAGTAGTTCTCTTTTCATTTTTAGTTGTTTTAAAACTTTATCGTTTGTTTTCTTTTCCTTCCATCTAATTCTACCTATTCTTCAATAAATCCACATTTCAAAGGCTTCAATTTTCTGTTCTATTTTCTTGTCTATTGTCCATGTTTCTGCACCATATAGGAATATTGAGAAGATGGAACATTTTGCTATTCTTAGTTTTAGTCCTGGTGTTATTTGTTTTGATGTTAGTATATTTTTCATGGCATTGAAATTACTTTTTGCCATACCTATTCTTTTGTTTATTTCAGTTGTACATTTTCCATCACAGTTTATAGTATGTCACAAGTAGTGGTAGTAGTTCTAAACTGTCTCCAGATGTATTCCTTCAACTTTGATATTTAATTGTAGGTCTTGATAATTTTCTTTGTTTATGATCATAATTTTAGTCTTTTTGATATTCATATGTAGTCAATACTTTTACCTTGTCATGTTTATTACATTAAGTAATTGTTGTAGATCTTTAGGATTTTCTGCTAGTAGAACTGTATCGAACTTCCGGTGTCATGGCGACTACGTGTTGTCGTTTTTATAATTCGACTATTGATATATTTAAATGATTTACGCGACAGACTAGTTGTGAAATTATGTGTTGCTATTCCACGTTTGATGTATATTTTACTTCTGACGGATGGATGGACTGTGAACTTTATCAATATTTAAGTGGAATATGATTATTCTTCCTTTGTGTCGTGTGTTCGCGGTTCGATAGGCAAGCACATGGTCCGACAAAATGATGTCGTTAGTAGCCGGCTGTGTTCAACCCGAATGTAAAAAGTCTGTGACGGTGGATGGGGCGGAGGAATTAAAAATAATCAACGGCCCAGAAAGCGAAAACAGCAAAGTGTGTGGTACACATGAGGCATATTCAGGACACGAAAGACGAATATGACAGACCACCGTGAAAGAGATTGGAGCCTCATCACGTAACAGTCCAAAGAAAGCCAAGGAGAGAAATTCTAACTACTGTTCTAGGAACGAACTAAAAATAGCCACAGTGAATGTTAGAACCTTATACCAACAAGGAAAACTAGAAAATCTTTTGATAGAAGCAGAGAGATTAAACATAGATATTTTAGGCATATCAGAAACAAGATGGAAGGAAAGTGGATACATACAAGACGATAAATATACATTTATATACTCAGGAAAATTACAGAACACCGAATAGGGGTAGGCATACTAATAAAACGAGAACTACAAAAATACATAAATACTCAAGTGACATACAATGATAGGATTATATTAATAAAAATGAAGGCAAAGCCATTTGACATAGCAATAAAACAGACATACGCACCTACTCAAAACTATACAGATGAACAAATAGAAGCATACTATGAAGATCTAAATACAGTTATGAAGCAAGTGGAATCTACATACATCTTGATTGTAATGGGTGACATGAACGCAAAAGTAGGAAAAGGCAGATATAAGACCATTATAGGAAATCATGGTTTAGACAAAGAAATAACAGAGGAGAAAGATTAATTCAATTTTGTGAAGAAAACAGGCTAATAATATGTAACACCTACTTTGAGCAAGAGAAAGGAAATTATACACATGGAAAAGCCCTGGGGATGGAAAGAGGAATCAAATAGTTTATATAATGATCAAGAAAGCCAAAACCTATCCAGGAGCAGATATTAATTCAGATCACAATCATGTAATAATTAAAATAAAAATCAAATTAAAGAGAAATAAACAAAATACTAATTCTGCAACAGCAATAGATACAACAGCTTTAAATCAGAAAGATGTGAAAGAAACTTATACTGTACAAGTAAAGAACACATATCAGAGGCTACTAGAAGAAGAGATTGAGCCGTACAGAAGAGAAAATCCTGAAGAAAAAGTCACAACCAAATGGCAATGCATAAAAATCAGCATACAAGAATTCTGCATCACCTTACCCAAAAATGAAAGTAACAAAAAACAAAAATGGATAACTGACAACATTTTAGAAAAAATGGAAGAGAGAAGACAAGCGAAGAACACTGCCAGATACAAGGAAATTGATAATGAAATACAAAAAATGTGCAAAAAGGCAAAAGAAGACTGGCTCAACCAAAGATGTCTAGAAGTCGAAACTATGGAAAGTAAACAAAAGTTAAGAGGAATGCGCACATAAATAAAAAGAATGACTAATAAAGACAAAAAAGCAGCAGGAAACGGATGTATTGCAAACAAAGAGGAAAGAATGCTAACAGACAACAAAGATATAATCGAAAGATTGCAGGAATACGTAACAGAATTATTTCATGATGAAATGGATAAAATACCATTCATAAAATGTACATCCAGCTATAAAATCCTGAAATCTGAAGTAGAAAAAGCTTTAAAAACAATGAAAAAGAGAAAAGCAGCAGGACCTGACAATATACAGATAGAGATGATACAGGCACTAGAAGATTTTGGCATTGAAATGATCACAGACATATGCAATGACATATACCGCACAGGATACATACCAGATGAACTAAAAACATAAACTTTTATTGCATTGCCTAAAAAGAATGGTGCAGTTGAATGCAGCGATTTTAGAACAATAAGCCTAATGAGCCAGATAACCAAAATTTTACTAAAAGTTATACAAGGAAGGATTCAGAATAAAATTAATAATGAACTAGATGAGCAGCAATTCGGATTCAAGAAAAACAGTGGGACAAAAGAAGCCATATTCAGCAAGAGGACATTGATTGAAAAGTACATAGAAGTAAACAAGCCTATATATGCCTGCTTCATAGACTACACCAAAGTTTTCGATAGAATAACCATGAGCAACTTATAGATTGCCTAAAGGATATAAATCTAGACGACACAGACATACGACTAATATGTAATTTGTGTTGGGAGCAAACAGCAATAATAAAATATAACAAGGAGAACTCTACACCCATTGATATAAAAAGAGGAGTAAGACAAGGGTGCATCCTATCACCAAGCTTGTTCAGTTTATACACTGAGCAAATCTTTAAAAACATCACTGAGATTCCAGGCCTTAACATTAATGGGAAGATAATCAATAACCTAAGATATGCTGATGATACTGTTCTACTATCAGACAATCCTAAAGATCTACAACAATTACTTAATGTAATAAACATGACAAGCAAAAAATATGGACTAGATATGAATATAAAAAAGACTAAAACTATGATAATAAACAAAGAAAATTCTCAAGACCTACAATTAAATATCAAAGTTGAAGGAATACATCTAGAGACAGTCCAGAGCTACAACTACCTTGGACATACTATAACCAGTGATGGAAAATGTACAACTGAAATAAATAAGAATGTTGAGAATACCATGTACAGCTAAGAAGAGTAATGAAGAGGTTCTGAGAGAGGTCAAAGCAAAAAGATAGCTAATTTCCAATGTTAGGAAGAGACAATCATCATTTTTTGGCCATGTAATGAGAAGAGAACAACTGGAATATATTGTAACAACTGGAAAAATTGAGGGACGAAGAGATAGAGGGAAGCAAAGAGAAAAAATAACAGACAGCTTAAGAGAATGGCTTGGCAGAAGGTCAACAACAGAAATGATAAATAGCTGCCGAGATCGAAAGTTGTGAAGATACATGATCACCTACGCCACTAGACCCGGTACTTGATGATGATGATGATGAAATAAATAAAAGAATAGGAATGGCAAAAAGTTATTTTAATGTCATGAAAAATATACTAACATCAAAACAAATAACACCAGGGCTGAAACTAAGAATAGCAAAATGTTATATCTTCTCAATATTCCTGTATGGTGCAGAAATATGGACATTAGACCAGAAAACAGAACAGAAAATTGAAGTCTTTGAAATGTGGATTTATAGAAGAATAGGTAGAATTGGATGGAAACGAAATATAACAAACGATGGGGTTTTAGAACAGCTGAAAATAAAAAGAGAACTACTAAATACAATCAAGACAAGACAAATGCAATTTTTGGGCATGGTAAAAGCCACAACAGCCTACTAAAAGTAATATTGGAAGGAAAAATACAAGGTAAAAGAGGCAGAGGCAGACCAAGACTAACATGGACGAGTAACATCAAAAGATGGACAATTCAAACTATGTCAGCCTGCACCATCAAAGCAAGAGACAGAGTGGAATGGCGCTCCATGGTAGCCAACCTTCGATGCAGAGAGGGCACTCAATGATGATGATGAGAATTGTATCATCAGCATATCTTAGGTTATTGATTATCTTCCCATTAATGTTTAGGCCTGGCATGTCAGTGATGTTTTTTTTTTAAAGATTTCCTCAGTGTATAGATTGAACAAGCTTGGTGATAGGATGCATCCTTGTCTTACTCCTCCTTTTATATCAATGGGTATAGAGTTCTCCTTGTTATATTTTATTATTGCTGTTTGCTCCCAATACAAATTACATATCAGTCGTATGTCTGTGTCATCCAGATTTATATCTTTTAGGCAGTCTATAAGTTGATTTCACAGTGAAAGAAAGCAAAAATAAAGGACTCAGCCTTAATAGCAAAAAGACAGTGGTAATGGTAACAACAAAGAAAAAACATCACCTCAGTGCAAAATAAAGACAAGTGGAACAATATTAAAACAGGTAAATGAATTTACATATTTAGGAACTTTGTTAACCTCAGACGGAAGATGTACAAAAGAGGTGAGATGCAGAATGGCTCATGCAAAAAGCAGCTTTCCAAAAAATGAGGAAAATACTATGCAATCCATTTTTGCGCCCGTGCGCTGCCGGGGCCCGAAAGGGAAGTAAAGAATAGCGGCGCTGTACCCTACCAGGCATGTTCGTAAGAGGCGAGAAAGGAGGGTTAGGCATGGGACTGGCTATCCCATACTGTAAAAAAATAAGCCGAAAAGACTTCACAAACATGAACAAGTCAAAGAAAGATAAAGTAAATCCGTCAACCAGGAAAGAGAAGGGCTCTCTGTCTAAGAGATGTATGACGCAATCCGGAGAAAGCCATAAGGAGTCCGGGTTGCCGACTCACCCTTTGTCTACCAGGAAATCATCCAGAATTGGCACCTGGAATGTTCGTACCCTTAACGAACAGGGAAAAGCGGCACAAGTGGCAGCAGAAATGAACAACTACGAGATAGATATTCTGGGAATGTGTGAAACAAGATGGCTGGGAGCGGAGAGAATAAAATTGAATACAGGGGAGATGATTTTATCATCAGGACACCAGGAACCAGGAGCACAACATAGCGAAGGGGTAGCTATAATGCTATCAAAGAATGCACAGAAGACACTAATAGAATGGGAGGCAGTGGGACCAAGACTGGTGAGAGCAACATTTAGAACAACCAAAAACAAAATAAATTACACATTATACAATGCTATGCACCAACCAACGATAAAGATGACTCAGTTAAAGATGATTTTTATAAACAGCTACAATGCCAGATGGATGCAAGACGAGCCAAGGATATTATAATCTTGATGGGAGACCTAAATGCTAAGGTAGGATCAGACAACAGAGGCTTTGAAGAGATTATGGGAAAACATGGACTTGGAGATATAAACGAGAATGGAGAGATATTTGTGAATTTCTGCGCCCTTAATCAAATGAGCCTAGGAGGAACAATATTCCAACATAAAAGAATACACAAAGCTACATGGGTGTCACCAGATCATAGAACGGAAAATCAAATTGATCACATATGTATTAATAATAAGTTTAAGTCATCCTTACAGGATGTAAAAGTATATAGCGGGGCAGATATAGCTTCTGATCATCATCTTCTGTTAGCCAAACTTAAAATTAAATTAAAAAGGTATACTACAACGAATAAGGGCAGAACGTATTTCAATGTAGGGTTTCTTAAAGAACAAGGAATTAAAGATAAATTCGCAGTCACAATATCAAACAAATACCAAGTTCTCCAACAACTAGAAAATACTATAAATATAGAAGATCATTGGAAACAGGTAAAAAATATATGGAAAGAGACATGCGAAGAAACACTGGGGAAAAGAGAACGCCAGAATAAGGCATGGATGACAGCAGAGACCCTGGATAAAATTAAAGAAAGAAAGAACAAGAAAGCAGACATAAATAAAAGCAAAACAAGAAGTAATAAAGCCAAGACACAGGAAGCTTACACAGAGGTGAATAAAGAAGTGAGAAGATGCATTAAAAGGGATAAGAGGAAATATATAGATGAATTAGCTAAAGAGGCAGAAGAAGCAGCAAATAAAGGGAATATGAAAGAACTGTACAACAGCACAAAGAAATTAGGTGGAAAATACAAACAGATCAACGCCTTTATCAAAGATAAGAAAGGAAATCTGCTTAGTAATATAAAGGAACAAATGGAGAGATGGAAGGAGCACTTTGAAGAACTTTTGAACAGACCTGGCTCAAATAATCCTCCAGATATACTACCAGCAGAAGAAGAATTACACGTTAACTGCGGAAAACCAAGCAAAGAAGAAATAATGAAAGCCATCAAACTGTTAAAAGATGGTAAAGCCACAGGACCAGATGAAATTCCTTCGGAAGCCATCAAAGCAGATATTATCACCTCTACCAAGATGTTACATAATCTATTGGATAAAATTTGGGAGAGGGAAGAAATACATAAAGACTGGAGAGAAGGTTATATGATCAAACTACCAAAGAAAGGAAGTTTACAGGAGTGCACAAATTATAGGGGAATTATGCTACTATCAGTGCCAGGAAAAATATTAGGCAGAATCATTCTGGAGAGACTAAAAGAGGCTATAGAGAAACACTTGAGAGATGAACAAGCAGGTTTTAGGAAGAACAGATCATGTGCTGATCAAATAACTACTCTACGTATAATAGTTGAACAAAGTTTAGAACTAAAATCCCCACTTTATATTGGATTCATAGATTACGAAAAGGCATTTGATAGTTTAGACAGAAGAATGCTTTGGAAGTTGCTGAGTCATTATGGAATCCCCATAAAGTTTATTAACCTGATAAAAACAATGTATGAAGGAACAAAATGTAGTGTGGTGCATGAAGGACAGCTTACAGAAGCATTTGAAATAAGAACAGGAGTAAGGCAAGGATGCCTTCTGTCTCCATTTCTCTTTCTACTGGCCATAGATTGGATTATGAAAATAACTCAAAACAACAGAAATGGGATCCAGTGGTCACTGACCAAACAACTTGATGATTTAGACTTTGCTGATGACATAGCTCTCCTATCACACAGCCACCAACAGATGCATGATAAAATGAGTATATTAGATGAGAGATCACAACAGCTAGGACTAAAGATTAATAGAGATAAGACCAACATTATGAGAATTAATGCAGTTGGCAATAACCAAATAAAACTAGGAGAAATACCTCTACTAGACGTACAATCTTATATATATCTGGGCAGTAATATAGATAAAGAGGGAAGAACAGAAAACGATACCAAAATAAGGATATCAAAAGCAAGAGGAGCTTTCATTGCACTGGGAAACATATGGAAATCCAAAGAAATTAGGCTAAATACAAAAATACAAATTTTCAACTCCAATGTTAAGTCGGTTCTATTATATGGCTGTGAAACATGGAGAATAACAAAATTGACAATCACGAAGGTACAGACTTTCATTAATGGATGCTTGCGCAGAATAAAGGGATGGAAATGGCAGGACAAAGTCACAAACGTGGAATTATGGAAATGTACCGGTCAAATACCAGTGGATAAAGAAATACAGCGAAGACGATGGCGATGGATAGGACACACACTACGGAAACCAACTGAGAGTATTACACAACAGGCCCTTTTTTGGAATCCCCAGGGGAAAAGACAAAGAGGAAGACCAAGGAATTCTTGGAGAAGACAGATTGAAGCAGAGATGAAGATGATGGGGAAGACATGGAATGATCTTAAAAGAATTGCAAAAAACAGAACGACTTGGAAAGTGTTTGTTGAAGACCTATGCTCCACTGGGAGCTAATAGGTAGAAGAAGAAGAATCCATTTTTGACAATAGAAACAAGAAAAAGAGTTCTTAAATGTTATGTAGAGCCAGTCTTAACATATGGATGCGAATCATGGACAAAAGGCCAAAGGACAAGAGAATCACTGAAGTCTGTATAAATGTGGTTTTACAGAAGAATGTTGAGAGTGCCATGGGCAGCTAAGAAGAGTAATGAAGATGTTCTGAGAGAGGTCAAAGCAAAAAGAGACATAATTTCCAATATTAGGAAGAAATAATCATCATTTTTTGGAGGGGCATGTAATGAGAAGAGAACAATTTGAATATATTGTAACAACTGGAAAAATTGACGGACGAAGAGATAGAGGGAAGCAAAGAGAAAAAAATAACAGACAATTTAAGAGAATGGCTTGGCGGAAAGTCAACAACAGAAATGATAAATAGCTGCCGAGATCGAAAGTTGTGGAGAGACATTATCACCCTCGCCAGTAGGCCCGGTACTTGATGATGATGATGATATATATTATGTTAATTAAGCCGACATAGGCGTGTCGGTTATGACATCCTTTTCCAGTGGTTCATCAGTCATTTTTGGGTGACCCGCGGACCCCTTTATTGAGTTTAATGAATAGAAAAAAAGCCAATAATTTAAATCTAAGTTGTAAGTATAGGAAAAAAGATTAATCGTTTCTGCAAGTTCCATAACTCTGGCTTTAGGAAATACTCTGGATTTGTTTAACGGTGTGGTGCCTATTTATGAAATGTAAACCAGAAACACAGTAGTAATGTAAAGGTTATCTCCCTTGTCTTACTAGGCGTATGGGGAAAATTGATTAGTGGCAATATTTGTATGCAACCACGACATACTTTGGGGTGATGTGGTGGGTATCATTGCAGGCCGCCTTTACTTCTCAGAAAAAAAACTCTGGTACCCATTTTTAATTTTTAGAGGTTGGGTGAACCCCGGGGCTTTGTCAGTCCGAAAAAAAATGTGCCACTTCTGGGGATTGGACCGGGAAATGTGCCACTTCTGGGGATTGGACCGGGAAATGTGCCACTTCTGGGGATTGGACCGGGAAATGTGCCACTTCTGGGGATTGGACCGGGACCCTTCTGATCAGAAAGCGAGTGCACTAACCACTCGGCCACCTAGGCTCTTTCATGAAATGTAGCAAATGGTAATATTTTCAAGGAGACTCCAGAGACTTCCACTCCAGAGACTTATCACGACTTCCCAAGGAAAGTCATTCTTTAGATCTGTCCTGTAGCGCCGTTCTCCTATGTTACAACGGATAGCCGGAGATTCAGGTCGAATGACGCCAAGTTCCAAAGCGATGCACCGGAAGTAATATAGAATTTCTACTACCATCAACAGTGACCAGTAATCTTGACTAATTCAAGGACTGTGAGAGATGGTTCGTTAACTTCTTTAGACAGAATCACAGAAGCTGAAACAAGAGCTGCACAATTAATTGTGATGACTTATCTGAAAGCGACGAATAGATTAAACCTCATCACCGTCTATGAGTCTTTAGGTATAAGCGGCACCAGGAATATTCTATTTTTACAAAACAAGGGAGCTGTCAGGCAGTCTATGATGAAACAGTCGTTAAGCTCAGAGTTTTGATATAGAGCTGATTTCTCAGTTTTAGTTTGGAGAGTTTAGAGCCAGTATATACCTTCAGTGTTAAAACGTTTCGGAGCACGAGTGAACACTTTGATGTTCTTGTTTTCTGCTAATAAATTACTTGTCTGCTTGAAAATTTGTGTTATTGCCCACAAAGATGTACGTCTGTCTCTGTATCACTAAGCAAATATACAATTTTGAACAAAAGCAATGTTTATGTACACATTTGTCAGTGTTGTGCAGAATAAGTGTCGTTATTTTATTTCACGCCGAATATATCGCAAACTTTCGAGTTCAATGTAGTATTAAAGTTCACAGCACAGCACATCTATAGTTAACAACATCAATCATCACAGACTTTCTCAGTCATCATAAATCAAGTTTATTGATCTTTAACTTGGCACGTCATACATACTAGTGCAAGCATTTATTTTAGAATTACAGTTCTTTAATAATTCTGTACACTCAGGAGTCTATCGTCGATGTAAATTGAAATGTCCATAAGTGCATATTAACAATTAATCTCTCTCACAACTTAAACCTTTGTTCTCTGAAGCACAACTTTGGAAACACTCTCAAAAACACTTTCACAACTAAATGTTAATTATGTTCTAATTCACTTGTTCTGGTTCTATCTACTGCTCAACTAATTTCCTAAGTCACTGCTATCTTTTCCTTTGTTCTCTACTCTAAGTTGACTAGTCCACATTTATGATTCTAACTACTTCTTACTACTCTCTAGCCTGTTCTTTAACAACTTCTCAACTAGCGTAAAACTAACTTCTTGTCTCTTCTGAATTGTTTTCCTAACTCTTGGAGATTCTTAACTACTTTTCTGGCTTTCAATTCTCAATTACTTTCTGACTTGCTGGCCTAACTAACTTCTGACATTCAATTCCTAACTACTTTCTTAATTAAATTCCTAACTACTTGAAAACCTATTGTGTCGAAGCTTAAATACCCCAACATAACTTTGCGCTTGGAATATCTGCAGCCCATGAATTTGTCGCAATTGACAATTTGCAATCCCTCCACAATCCTGAAATAATTTTGATCCAGAGCTGACATATGTCTCAGACTTTACAACAACAAGTTGTTCTTGTGACTCCAATATAACCTCTGGTCAGTTTGACCTCTCCTAAATTTCAAAATAATGTTTACTTTATGACTTTGACCTGTCCTGGAAGTTGTTGTCAACCTATTTACCTGACGGTCTAGCCGTACGTTTATCCACACTTCCACAACAACTGCTTGGAAAATTTCCATTCTCCCGAAACTTATTATGTCCGAGTACTATTCTGCACTCTTCCTTCATTCCGACTTTAGTCCTCGGCTTTGTCCACTACCCGCTATGAACTTCCATTTCCAGAACTTGTTATTCTGTCACTAATACTGATGACCGCTATTCTATGTTACTGTCATAGTCTGTTAAGAAATGCGTACCAGCTGAGTTACCTGTCCCATACTTTCATTCACTTATAGTGTTAGAACAGCAAGAGGTCGATGTCTGGGAGTTATGCCCTTAGGTGACTCAACTTCCCTAGAGTGTCAATAAGTTAAAGGTCCAAAATAATTGCTCGGAGTGTTCTCTTCTGATCATCAGATTCCTCCTGTTGCAAAGCTCTGTATAAAGAGTTTCCTATTACATGTATACACACACATGAGTTATGACCGCGCTCACCTGCAGTAAGTTTATTTGCCTTTTGGTGGAAAAAAAGGAACAACCACACTGACAAGAGGTCGAGACTAATAGCAATTAGAAAATGATGATCATGATAATGGTGATGATGATGATGAGATAATAAAAAGCACCTTTACAAAACTGCATCACATCTAAAGTTGTGATGAGCGATATGAACACATGTATTCACAGAAGATATTTCAAATGAATAAAATTATTATAGATGACGTCAACGCTTAATTAAACATATCCTGCCAACCATCTTGACCAAACTGTACATGTTTTTTTGTGTATGCATATCGGAGTTCGTGAACAATACAGAGATCTCCCCTTGTAATCAAGCAAGAGACGGGTTTCCAAAGCTTATATATTCGACACGATTGGAGAGATAAACAAATATTTATAGAGATGGTGGAAGAGATACACAAATATTTATAGAGTTGGTGGGAGAGATACACAAATATTTATAGAGATAGTGGGAGAGATACACAAATATTTATAGAGTTGGTGGGAGAGATACACAAATATTTATAGAGATGGTGGGAGAGATACACAAATATTTATAGAGATGGTGGGAGAGATACACAAATATTTATAGAGTTGGTGGGAGAGATACACAAATATTTATAGAGATGGTGGGAGAGATACACAAATATTTATAGAGTTGGTGGGAGAGATACACAAATATTTATAGAGATGGTGGGAGAGATACACAAATATTTATAGAGTTGGAGTAAGGTGTGAATAAATATTTAAAGATATTGCTTAGGGAAAGGGTGGCCAATCCATGGCTCGCGGGCCAAGGAATAACCCATCAAGACAATTTGATTGGCCTGTAAAAGAGCCTTGTTTGCTTGCCTGATTGGGCGGCATGACTTTCAACTGTAAATGTACACGTAAACATTACGACCGCTTGTCCTATACGTGGCAGATATAACCTTCCCCTGGATATACTTTAAAACGTTCTGCTCTTATCGTGATCGATTACTATGATGTACTTGGCGTTGAAGTTTGACTTTTCCTGGACTGCAGAGTCTGATAACAATGACTCGATTTCGCCCCGACACTCTCACTTCGTTCTTCACCACAGCGACAGACCACGACAAAGTGATAGTTATGATTCACTGCACACAGAATTCTCTCGTGAAAGTAACAGCAAGTTTATTTACATGTAACATGTCCAATCAAACAATATGTGTACAAGCCAGCGGTTTATAATTCGTTCGGCATTTCACATATGAATGTATTACAGTCACCTCTCTACTGCAGTCGTGCCTCAGATCGTCTCTAACACACAATCGGTCCAACACTGAATCACTCTAGTCTGGATCTTAATATGTCCTCACTATTCTAACACACTGAACGGTCTCGTCAATAAACTTTTGACCTACTTCTGCACTAGTCTAACTCTCGGTTAGTACTTGGGCTCCACGAGCCATTGGCTTACGCCAATCTACTGGGGTCTACAGCACCCTGCCCGTGTCACTATTTCTGGACTGCTCCCATATGAATCTTCCTTGTGTGAATCTTTCTGTGTGTCTCTCTGTTAAACATGACTAATACTAACTGTGGATGTCGGTAATCCATCACAGGTTACCGCCTCCCGGCGACACCGTTCTCATGCAGTCTCCATGTGTGAATCTTTTCTTCCAGCCTCGTACATGGGATTATATACTTCATTTCTAAACCAATCAAATTACTCTACGTCATCTCATGCTTTTCCCCAACCAGTCACAACTCCCCTACGTCATTTCCTCATCTCCAAGTTTAAATTCTCAACCAGTCACGAGACTTCCGCTATCCTGTCTGAAACTAATCTCTTCACATTTTCCCGTGATCTCTCCTCGTGCTATATTCGCTCACTCACCTCAACCATCTCATACCCTACGTCACATTCTCACATTCACTGTTACAGGCCCAGCAATAGCTCAAGATCCGATGCGAACCTGTTTATCACTATCAGATTCTGCGATTCATAAAAGCCTATTTTTAAATACAACCTTCCTTCTTTTAAGGCGCCGTTTGCCGCCGTTAGTTTGTTGTCGTTACTGATCTCCGAAATCTTCCGTAAAATTCATCAATTGATAGGCCTAGCCTCAGTTTGAATTGACCCGGAAATACATCTAATGTTGATCTTCCATTTGAGCCACGCTGGACATTCTAGATCTAGTCGTTACGGAGATAAAACAATTTAAACATGAATAATCCTTCATCATCAGTGAATTTTAGATGGAATAAATCAAAACGAAGTTTATTATTAATCTCCATATTTCTTATTTTGTCATTCCCAGTGAATTTGTGCTGTAGTTTGTTAGTAATAATATTTCTTACAACTGATGGCGAGGTCTAACCTACTCGGTTCTAATAATTGTCAATACATTATTTTTTCTTTGTGAGATTGGTACACTCTATTGCAGCTTGCGTTGTGCTTGCTGGCAATTAGTGTTAGTTGAGATTGCTTTAAGCAAGCATGGTTCGTCAAAAAGAAAAAGTGAAAACGAAGTGGGTGTCTGAGCATGTCATGTTTCTCTTTAATATGGGAAGTGCTTCGAAACCGATTTGTTTGATCTGTTCAACGAGAAGTGATGTTCCTAAAAACTGCAACATGGAAAGGCATTTCAAACAAACACATGATCATTTCAAACAAACACATGATCATTTCAAACAAACACATGATCATTTCAAACAAACACATGATCATTTCAAACAAACACATGATCATTTCAAACAAACACATGATCATTTCAAACAAACACATGATCATTTCAAACAAACACATGATCATTTCAAACAAACACATGATCATTTCAACAAATCTTATCCTCCAGCCTCTACTTTAAGAACTGACTACATCTCAAAGCAAAATAACTTCATTGTTGCAAAACTTATTTGTTTTTAAGAAAGTGAAGAAATGAAAAATATGGTAAAGTCTTCTAACGAAATATCACTTCTTATCGCTAAGAAGAAATAACTGTTCTCAGATGGTGAGATTATTAAGGAAAGCAGATCCATCTTTGTAGAAAACACTGGTTATAACAATATCAAACGAATGGCAGAAAATATTTCACTATCACGAAATACAATTATGAGGCTCGTTGAAGAAATGGCAGGCGATGTATCAAAACAGATAAAATATGTAACAGCTGTTTCCAGATACTTCTTTATTGCAAAAGATGAGAGTGACGACATGACAGATACTACTTTATTGCAAAAGATGAGAGTGACGACATGACAGATACTTCTCTATTGCAATAGATGAGAGTGACGATATGACAGATACTTCTTTATTGCAAAAGATGAGAGTGACGACATGACAGATACTTCTCTATTGCAATAGATGTGAGTGACGATATGACAGATACTTCTCTATTGCAATAGATGAGAGTGGCGACATGACAGATACTTCTCTATTGCAATAGATGAGAGTGACGGCATGACATATACTTCTCTATTGCAAAAGATGAGAGTGACGACATGACAGATACTTCTCTATTACAATAGATGAGAGTGACGACATGACAGATACTTCTCTATTGCAATAGATGAGAGTGGTGACATGATAGATACTTCTCTATTGCAATAGATGAGAGTGACGACATGATAGATACTTCTCTATTGCAATAGATGAGAGTGACGACATGATAGATACTTCTCTATTGCAAAAGATGAGAGTGACGGCATGATAGATACTTCTCTAATACAATAGATGAGAGTGACGACATGACAGATACTTCTCTATTGCAATAGATGAGAGTGGTGACATGACAGATACTTCTCTATTACAATAGATGAGAGTGACGACATGACAGATACTTCTCTATTGCAATAGATGAGAGTGACGACATGACAGATACTTCTCTATTACAATAGATGAGAGTGACGATATAACAGATACTTCTCTATTGCAATAGATGAGAGTGGTGACATGACAGATACTTCTCTATTACAATAGATGAGAGTGACGATATGACAGATACTTCTCTATTACAATAGATGAGAGTGACGACATGACAGATACTTCTCTATTACAATAGATGAGAGTGACGACATGACAGATACTTCTCTATTGCAATAGATGAGAGTGACGATATAACAGATACTTCTCTATTGCAATAGATGAGAGTGGTGACATGACAGATACTTCTCTATTGCAATAGATGAGAGTGGTGACATGACAGATACTTCTCTATTGCAATAGATGAGAGTGACGATATGATAGATAATGCTAAGTTACTTGTGTTTGTGAAGTGCATAAACGACAATTTCGGTGTGTATCTGGAGCTTTTAGGACTTTGTGATTTATCGACAACATCAACTGGAAGAGATATATGTGAAGCAGTGAAAAACTGTGTCGGAAATAGTGATGTTGGTGGCAATAAACTTGAATCGTCTAAACTTGAGAACATTTGTACAGATGGCGTCCCAACAATGTTAAGGAAAAGGAATGGCTGTGTTTGAGCAGTATTTAGATCGGACGTTGCTTTCATATCACTGTATCATTCATCAAGAGACTTTGTGTGCTAAAGACAAGAGCTTTCAACACGTCACTGATCCTGTTCTGTGTTGTATTAATATGATTCGATCGCACGCCCTCAATCGAAGAGAATTTAGAGAACTTTTTGAAGAAGAAATAAATGAATATGGTGAACACTTACTTCACAACTCAGTTAGACGACTTTTAGAGGAGATATGCTGTTGCGTTTTTTATTCAAATTAAAAGATCAAGTTCTTTCATTTTTGTTTAAATCAGCAACTGTTTTTACTTTGGGGTGTAAAAAAAACATAAGAGCTCTGTCACGGCAAGTGGCATATAGGGAAATGGTGTTGTTGACTATAATTTTTATAACCTCCGGCACATGATTTTTGGGGTAATGTGATCGGAATTACGCCCGTGCCGCTTTACTTTCCAAGAAAAAATCAGGTACCCATTAAAGGCTGGATGAACCTGGAAACCGTCGATCGAACCCAACCTGTTGTCCATTGTAGTCAAGTTCACTAACCACTGCACTGACTTTGGGGTGTGGTTTACTTACAAATCAAGAGTGGCTTTGTGATTTGCCATTTTTAGTTGATTGTTCACATCATTTGAATATTCTTAACAAGAGGTTACAAGGAAAAAGACCCATTGTTTCCATCCATGTTCAATGAAGTCAACACTTTTAAATTGAATCTTTAATTGTTTTGTGACAGCTTAGCGCTGTGTAAATATGATCATTTTCCAAACATTCAGCACATGTTAAGTAAATGTAGTGACTTTATCGTGGATCATTTAACCCAAACATTCAGCATATGTTAAGTAAATTTAGTGACTTTATCGTGGATCATTTAACCCAAACATTCAGCATATGTTAAGTAAATGTAGTGACTTTATCGTGGATCATTTAACTCAAACATTCGTGGATCATTTAAAATACAAAGCAGCAGTTACAGCTTTGAGCGAGACATTCTCAACTCGATTTTCCTCTTTAAAATTTAAAAAGAGTAGCATCGATTTATTCATAAATACATTTTGTATTTCAGAGTCTGAGATTCATAAACACTCCCCATCCTTGCAAATTGAAATAATAGAAATCCAAAACCATTTAGGTCTTTGTGCTATATTTTAAAAACATTGTGGATCGCCCACTTTTAATTTGACCCAATTTTGGAATTATGTCCCCTCTAGACCGATTTCCCTGAAATTCCCGATCTTGCTCTGAGATTCATGTGTAGATTTGGCTCCACATACATTTGTGAGTAAACTTGTTCTGCCATGAATGTTATTAAGAATAAATGACGTTCAACTATTACAGATGAACATCTTGCCTATATACTTGTTCTGCCATGAATGTTATTAAGAATAAATGACGTTCAACTA
The DNA here is from genome assembly GCA_032433765.1 of Megaustenia siamemsis. Taxonomy (NCBI): domain Eukaryota; kingdom Metazoa; phylum Mollusca; class Gastropoda; order Stylommatophora; family Ariophantidae; genus Megaustenia; species Megaustenia siamemsis. The sequence goes on from JAVIAB010000073.1 coordinate 5,668,114, forward strand.
TTACAGATGAACATCTTGCCTATATACTTGTTCTGCCATGAATGTTATTAAGAATAAATGACGTTCAACTATTACAGATGAACATCTTGCCTATATACTTGTTCTGCCATGAATGTTATTAAGAATAAATGACGTTCAACTATTACAGATGAACATCTTGCCTATATACTTGTTCTGCCATGAATGTTATTAAGAATAAATGACGTTCAACTATTACAGATGAACATCTTGCCTATATACTTGTTCTGCCATGAATGTTATTAAGAATAAATGACGTTCAGCTATTACAGATGAACATCTTGCCTATATACTTGTTCTGTGCACATTAAAAATTACACCTAATGTTGAGATATTGTTCAATGAAAATCAAGTTCAAAAATCACATTAAATTAACATTATAGTCCTTCAAAACATCAAGACTGCAAGACTAGTTTAACGAGTATTTCTACAATAATTCAATATGTTTCCTTTTTTGATAATTTTTTTAAATGTATAAAAAAAAGTATATGACTATGCGAATAACTGGATTACTTCTAAAACATTATGCTATATATATATATATATATATATCGGTCTACAGCCTTACACATACCGGAATACTTTACTAATGTTCATATAACAATGTAGCTTACATACAAAATAATTATTAATATAAATTTAGTTAGATGGCCCTTCACATTAAAAAAAAAATTAGTTTACTGGCCCAAGCTCAAATAAGTTGGCCACCACTGGTCTAGGGAGAGGTAGGACTGCAGATTAACTGATTATGTGAGGGTTAATTGTGTTAACTTGTCAGTTAGTTATTGGTTATTGGTTATGGAAGGCCTCGGTATCACAGCAAACGAATTAAAATCCATAATTGCTCAACCGCCCGTGCCAGTGGAATCATCCGAATTACCAACTCATCTCCCAAACAAAGAAAGGTAACTGTAGTCCCCATCGTAGCAGTCTCAGCACACGCCAAAAGACATAAGGCGAAACCGCGCAGAAAGTGAACACAGCCAACTGTTCCCTGTCATACGATATCATCATTCATCGTAAACAAGCGGGATATCGAAGCAGGATCAAAACGTATGAGACACACAGCTCACGGTGTGCACAGAGCACTTAACTCAGTAGCTCCTGCAACAAGCCGGACTTGGAATATGAGGAAACTGCAAGAAGGAACACTTTCAGACATAGCCTTCAATGGTTCCTGCCGCCTATCCACCATATACCATGGGAGTTCACGTCCTCCCGAAAAGATGATCGTCATAGCACTTGATGATGTTAGGCCGTCATTGATGACTCCAATTCCAAACATATAGACACACAGTGGTGGTAAGTTATCATTTCCAATCCAACAGAAGCCACATGACCTGTAGTTAGTAAAACCACAGAGAGAATATGATTTTGTGACCTTCACTGATTCACTCTTAGATGTGAATGTGTAGTTTACACAAGAGGAGAAGTTTTCAACTACAGTGATCCCATTTAAGGCAATTCTGGGATAGCAAGGCAAGTTTCCTTTATAGTAGCAGAACTTGATGTTCTCCGCTCCCTTCTTGTAGCTGCCGCCACACGATTCTGATGTCTCATTAACTTGGACATCATTCAAGAACAATGTCAGATTAACATTCCATAGATATGGCTCTGCTGATGAAATGCTTGGTGCAACAGTTGTATCAATCATACTGGAGGCTCCTGGTCTGTGGTCATTAATATCACAGACGGCACCAGTTAGTTATATAGTTAGTTAGTTATTTATTTAGTTATATAGTCAGTTAGTTATATAATTAGTTAGCTAGTTAGTTATTTAGTCCTTGAATTATCCCCCCTGCAACAAATTCAGATATGTGCAATGATAAACTGGTAACATTGACTACTTTGATTGAAGATCCCGAGCACTTGTTTGTAGTTTCCGTGAGTTTAATATTCATTAAAAAGAAAGAAATGTGATCATGAGCGCTTCGTCTTTTCGCCAAGGAAATGAACACAAATGTGCAGTTAATGGTATATTTCTGTGTCAGTTATATATATAACAATAATAGGAAACTCATTATACAGCAGAGCTTATGTATAAATTATATATATGTATATATATTCTCCCGTGTGTTACCGGGGCCTCATTATGTGGGAAGTAAAGAATAGTGACACTATGACCTTCCAGGCATGTCGTAAGAGGCGACTAAGGAGGTTGATCGATGGCTTGACAAGCTGTCATTGTAAAAAGCATTGTTATGGAAATAGAACCATAGTTTTTAGCAGCGGTGATCTCTGCAATATGTGCCATTTTGGCACGCAGGGTTTCTGTTTTTGAGGTTGTGGTTCTGCCCTATGTGCCGTCTTCGGCTCGAAAGGACAATAGATAGATAGATATATATAGATGATTCTCGAGCTGGAACTGTATATTTCGTGATAACTTCAGATCTGAAACGTTGCACTAATTAGTGGTGTGAACTCAACACGCTCAATACATTATCTTTATTTAATGTATCTGTCTTGTTGAGTTGGCATCTTTATTTAATATATCCGTATTGTTGAGTTGTAGGCAGCAATTTACTGAGAAAATGTAAAATGTTAAAGTGATCTGAACGTGCAACATTGCAAGTAGTCTGGCAGCAGAATGTTTATTTGTTAGAAGCGCTATTACTTCCGGTTTCAAGATGGCGCGGTCATCTTTGCGTCAACGTTCACTGTTACCGGTGAAGTGGATTACGCGCATGTGATGTGAAATCCTCTACAGCGTGCGCACTTGTGTGTTCTGTGTTGATTGCAATATACGTCATCATTGGAATACAGGTCAATATGGCGGATAGGTTGCATGAACCATTGAGGCATAGTCTGAAAACTGTTTCTTGTTGCAGTTTCCCCATATTTCAAATCCAGAATGCTGTCGAAGCTACTGAGTGTAGTGCTATGTGCACAGCGTGAACTGTGTGTTTCATCCGGATTGCCTACGATGAATGATGCTATCGTATGAAGAAGGACAATCCAGCTGCGTTCATTTTCGGAGCCGCTTGGTCGTATGTCTGTTGGCATGTGCTGTAGCTGCTATGATGGGGACAGCAGCTACCTTTCTTTATTTGGATCCTTCAATGAGAATATTTTTAATTCGGATGATTCCACTGACACGGGCGGTTGAGCAATTATTGATTTTAATTCGTTTGCAGTGATACCGGGGCCTTATATGAATAACCATAAGTGCTATGACATGGTTAAGTAGCATCAAGAGATGTGCAAGCCACGATATGCAACATCAAAGGAAGCGACAGAGCGGGATGGTGGCCCATGGTAGGCAACATTAGAAGACGACACTCAATGATGAATGATGATAATGCTGTCATGCAGAATGTTTATTTGTTAGTAAATATTGCATTTTTCTGTTCAGAGTTAAGCCGTTAAGTGGACGTGTCGCTAGTTTATGGTAGGCTGGATATACACGCCTTTCGGCTCTATTCATCCAACTTCGACATTAGAAGAAGTTTGAGAACTCTGTGAGAAGCCTTAGAATCGGTTTAAAAGCTGATTTTTTTAAATTTCTGCATATGCTGCAAAAAGTTGTGACTCCATCATGCAATGGGAAAGGTATATATATATATATATATATATATATATATATATATATATATATATATATATATATATATATATATATATATATATAACAAACAAACAAACCGATGGGCAAAGAAAACCACCGTCCGTCGTAACTTCTTTGTATAATCATGGGTCGCTACAACTATATAATTCACGACAATAACAATTAATAGAGATTCCAATGGAATATCCTCCTTCGATAGTGGACATCAAGTGCTATAGGCAATACCCGATCGTCATCAATCTACTGTAAGCAAGATACAGACACAACTGACACTGAAAATAGGATCTTGGAACGTAAGAACACTCATGCAAAAAGGAAAGCTGGAAAACAGCATACAGGAAATGAAAAGGATAAGTTTACATTTATTGGGACCGTGTGGCATGAGATACGCTGGATCAGTATATATATATATATATATATATATATATATATATATATATATATATATATATGTATCAGTAGATATAGATATATACATATATATATATATGGGCAGTAACATAAACGAACAAAGAATGATAAGCAGAAAACAACACCAAAATGATATGAAAAGCAAAAGAGACCTTTATTACACTGGGGAACATATTGAAGTCCAAAGAAGTTAGGTTAAATATGAAAATAAAAAGTTTAAACTTCAATCTGCCCTCTTATGTTGATGTAAAACATGGAGAATAACGCAAATGGCAGTTACGGAGATGCAAATCTATATTAATGGATTTTTGCGTAGAATAAAAGAATAGAAATGGCAGGACAAAATCACTTAAGCAAAATTATGGGAAAGTACCAGTCAAATACCATAAAGGAAGGAGATACAATGAAGACGATGGCGCTGTATAGGACACACACTGCGGAATCCAACAGAGAGTATTACACAACAGTCTCTTTTTTGGAATCCCCAGTAAAGAAGACAAAGAGGAAGACCAAAATATACTTGGGGAAGACATGTGGAAGCAGAGATGTAGAGGATAAGGAAAACATGGATCGATCTTAAGAGTATATCAAGAAATAGAACGGCTTGGAAAGTGTTAGTTGAAGACATATGCTTTTAAGAAAGCTGAAGGTGTTTGTTGAAGACTTATACTTCACAGGGAGCTGAAGGTGTTTGTTGAAGACCTATGCTCCACGGGAGCTGAAAGTTTTTTTTGAAGACCTATGCTCCACAGGGAGCTGAGAGTGTTGTTTGAAGACCTATACTTCGCAGGGAGCTGAGAATATTTGTTGAAGACCAATGCTCAACAGGAACATGAAGGTGTTTGTTGCAGACCTATGCTCCACAGGGAGCTGAAAGTATTTGTTGAAGACCTATGCTCCACAGGGACCTGAACGTGTTTTTTGAAGACTTATGCTCCACAGGGAGCCTGAAAGTGTTTGTAGAAGAGCTATGCTCCACAGGGAGCCTGAAAGTGTTTGTTGAAGACCTATGCTCCACAGGGAGCCTGAAAGTGTTTGTAGAAGAGCTATGCTCCACAGGGTGCCTGAAAGTGTTTGCTGAAGACCTGTGCTCCACAGGGAGCCTGAAAGTGTTTGTTGAAGACCTATGCTCCACAGGGAGCTGAAAGTGTTTGTTGAACACCTATGCTCCACAGGGAGCTGAAAGTGTTTGTTGAACACCTATGCTCCACAGGGAGCTGAAAGTGTTTGTTGAAGACCTATGCTCCACAGGGAGCTGAAAGTGTTTGTTGAACACCTATGCTCCACAGGGAGCTGAAAGTGTTTGTTGAAGACCTATGCTCCACAGGGAGCTGAAAGTGTTTGTTGAAGACCTATACTCCACAGGGAGCTGAAAGTATTTGTTGAAGACCTATACTCCACAGGGAGCTGAAAGTGTTTGTTGAAAACCTATGCTGCACAGGGAGCTGAAAGTGTTTGTTGAAGACCTATGCTCCACAGGGAGCTGAAAGTGTTTGTTGAAGACCTATGCTCCACAGGGAGCTGAAAGTGTTTGTTGAAGACCTATGCTCCACAGGGAGCTGAAAGTGTTTGTTGAAGACCTATGCTCCACAGGGAGCTGAAAGTGTTTGTTGAAGACCTATGCTCCACAGGGAGCTGAAAGTGTTTGTTGAAGACCTATGCTCCACAGGGAGCTGAAAGTGTTTGTTGAAGACCTATGCTCCACAGGGAGCTGAAAGTGTTTGTTGAAGACCTATGCTCCACAGGGAGCTGAAAGTGTTTGTTGAAGACCTATACCCCACAGGGAGCTGAAAGTGTTTGTTGAAGACCTATACCCCACAGGGAGCTGAAAGTGTTTGTTGAAGACCTATACCCCACAGGGAGCTGAAAGTGTTTGTTGAAGACCTATACTCCACAGGGAGCTGAAAGTGTTTGTTGAAGACCTATACCCCACAGGGAGCTGAAAGTGTTTGTTGAAGACCTATACTCCACAGGTAGCTGAAAGTGTTTGTTGAAGACCTATACCCCACAGGGAGCTGAAAGTGTTTGTTGAAGACCTATACCCCACAGGGAGCTGAAAGTGTTTGTTGAAGACCTATGCTCCACAGGGAGCTGAAAGTGTTTGTTGAAGACCTATGCTCCACAGGGAGCTGAAAGTGTTTGTTGAAGACCTATACCCCACAGGGAGCTGAAAGTGTTTGTTGAAGACCTATACTCCACAGGTAGCTGAAAGTGTTTGTTGAAGACCTATACCCCACAGGGAGCTGAAAGTGTTTGTTGAAGACCTATGCTCCACAGGGAGCTGAAAGTGTTTGTTGAAGACCTATACCCCACAGGGAGCTGAAAGTATTTGTTGAAGACCTATACCCCACAGGCAGCTGAAGAGACGACGAAGAAGAAGAACGCTATCATATTCTCTACAACTGACGTGGTTAGCAGCCACGAATCAACATAAGTCGCACAGATTGATACTGTTTGACATGATAACTAAATCTGTCCACTGAAGAACCAGCAACTTGCACAGAGGCTAAGCTGTTTTCTACTGAGACTATCTAGATTGTGTTGCGATGACGTCACTTATTTATTAGAATCGTTAAAACTGATCTAAACCGATAAACTAGGATCAACTATAGTCTTTGGCACAACGTTTCCAGTTGACACCAGTTGCTTCAAGTAAACATCATAGTTTCCTCGAGGATATTGCTAGTGTAATGACTCTTAGAATGCATTACTATTGACCATGTGTCAATTGACACTTGCTAATGATGTAATTACGTGGAGCCAAGCGACAAAAGTAGCATTAATTTGATAATTTGTTACACAGCTGTACATTATAGATTAGGCTAACAAGATTTGCCATGTAATTTCCAATAAAACTGCTGAATGGTTGCCAGGAGGGATGTTTGAACTGTTTTATTCCAATTTGATTCAATCTTTTGAGTGTTTGTAGATCTATCACGTGACCTGATCTATCGCTCAGTGACAACTCACACTCAGTGGCCAGTTTGCAAAGGAAATCGTGTAAACTAAATTAGTGACGTCATGCGTAATGAAATAAATAGACGATACAATAAAAAAAATACATTTCTGGTATTTCTCAAATCCTTGCATTATTTGAAGCATCCCACTGTGCTTGTCTCTGTCTACGGATTTTAAAATTAATGCTTTACAGTGACGTCATTGAAAAAAAACAAGTAATATTTTGTTTTTGTAAATACCCATTAACATTACTTCAACGAAACTGAACATATGTTGTTTTGAGATAACGGCTCTTTGTCAGCGATGATCAGTTACATTTCTGGAAGCATCAAACAAGACTTCATCTGTGCAGCACCACCAGATGCTGAGAAAATATGTTAGATAAAGGTAACGAGACAAGTTTGTCGATTCTACGATCACCTCTCGGAGCACCAATTGAATATAAAAAATAATCATTTATTTTTGTGGGGAAAAGTACACATTTGCCATTTAAGAGAGGCATCTTCAAAGATAATACAGTTTTAGTAAGACTGAGATCATCTAGAGTGTGACGGACATATAGTGGAGCCTTAATGGCATGTGGATGTTGCAGTGGCTATACGAAGGCCTTGATTTATTGGTGATGTAGTTTCCTATTGCAGAACGTTATGTGGGAGCATTCGCCTGATAATAATCTTCAAACACATGTCCAATAAATAAACATAACAAAAGACAGTTTAATGTGGCAAGAAACGAATGACTGTGAGTTGTTTCCTTCAAACATAGAATGTTCAACAGCAGCAGCAAGTTAGTACAACTTATTAGTGACCGAGAGAGGGAAATATTTGATTTCCTCAACTACGTTGTTATTATTAGTGTCGTCAGCCTCTTTGGTGTGGTGACTAACGTCATGAATATGGCAGTTTTCTACAAACAAGGCTTTGCCAGTACAATGAACATCAATTTTTTTGGGATGGCGATCTCTGATATTGGTGCTCTTCTTCCCATGCTGTGGTGCAGTGTATGCATGAACCCTCTGTTTGTCAGATCTGATGTATCAATAGAATCCACAGAAATTCAATACTTGACTGCCAGTGGCCCTCACACCATTTGTTCTCGGGTAACGGGTTGGATAACTGTCTTCGTCACGGCAGAAAGGTGTTTGTGCATCATGTATCCATTGAAGATAAAACAACTTATCACCCCCAGAAGAACCACAGTGACAGTCTGTGCGATATATTTAGTCAATGTCGCCATCTTTATACCAGAATACGCCACCTGTTACATTGACTGGAAGTTCTACCCAGCGAGAAATAGAACTTTGTTGGGAATTGTTTTTACCGAGGGCAGAAATAAAGTGGCAGGAGTCATCTACGTGATGAACTCGTTTATGGGAACTTCATCTTTTCTCTCTGTGATTGTTTTGACAGCTGTTCTTATATTTCAACTCAAATTAAAATCAAAATGGCGTGTGCAGGCAAATATCGATGTTGCGAGAGCAGAGACGGTGATGACACGTGACAAGAAGACTATGAAGATGGTTGTCATGATAGCCTCAGTACTCATTGGCTGTTATACACCAACGGTTGTTGCATCTTTAGTTACAGTTTTTGGACCTGACATCACAATTGCAGGTTTTAATTTGAATGTGTTCTTTATCATGTGGTCGTTTGCTATTATCTTTGAGGAAGTTAACTCCAGCGTCAACATTTTTCTCTACTACAAGATGAGCTCCAAATACAGAAACACGTTCCATCAATTATTTGTTGTCTATAGGACTATACAAAACAGTGAAAGTAACGAGAGCAAGAAAGAAAGACTACGACCCATGTGAACGCTTGAATGAAAAAAGATGGACAGGCAATATCTAAGAAGCAAAAAAAGCAAGAGATAGTGCACATTTTTCAAAGAAGTACTGAACAGGGAACCAAATACACAAAAATTAGAACCATAACAACGCAATCAAGCAGAAACACTGAAAGTAACATCATAAAATAAAAAAAATATAAGAAGTTTTGATACATGCACAAAGATATGCCCAACCATGGATAAAAAACATATCTGTAGAAATACCATATGCACCAGAAAACACAGGACTGTCATCACTGGGCAGAATATTTGATGCAACATGCCAACAACAGCCCAGAAGATAGGAAACCTACACATCAGCGTTCACTAAATGGGCTTTCTAAAAATGTAGTTGTTTCGACTCTCAATTCACCCTAAAACAGCTGGTAGAAAAGAGGAGAGAATACAATCAAAACTTGTGCATAGCTTTCATAAAGCATGGCAATCCATTAGATGGAGCCAAGAGTACAATTATGGGAGATTTTAACAAGAAATGGAGTTGACCAGCATGTAACCATCAACAACAGCTCCACAGTCAGAACAGCTGCATGCTATACACACATCACTTTTAAGTTAGAACAGCAGCAAGCTATACACATTACTTTTAAGTTAGAACAGCAGCGGATTATACACATTACTTTTACGTTAGAACAGCAGCAAGCTGTACACATCACTTTTAAGTTAGAACAGCAGCGGATTATACACATCACTTTTAAGTTAGAACAGCAGCGGATTATACACATCACTTTTAAGTTAGAACAGCAGCGGATTATACACATCACTTTTAAGTTAGAACAGCAGCGGATTATACACATTACTTTTAAGTTAGTAAAGCAGCTGATTATACACATCACTTTTATATTCGAACAGCAGCGGATTATACACATCACTTTTAATTAAAAAATAGGAGTAAGACGTGCGTGTATTATCTCTCATGTTGTTTATTACCAAAATTGACAACGCATGTAAGTCAGCGAACTCATCGGAAACAGACCAGGTTTGCGAGCATCTATTAGAAGATGATCAGCACTCGTCCCTTGAAAAGTAGAAGGCAAATAAGAACACTTAAGTAGACTGAACAGCACATACTACAACATGAAAATTCACATCAACAAAACAGAATAACGATAGACGACAGAGGTAAATCAGTTACAGACATACCGAGGCAGTCTAATGACAAACGACAATTCGCAAACAGCAGAAATAGACCTAATATGCAACAAAGCTTGTCAAATCATTGGAGTCGTATCACCACTATTATCCAAAAAGAAATAACACTAGAGACAGAACAGGCACTTTCCATACAACATAATCTTCATTCCAAAGTTAAACAAAAGCTGGGCGATAAAATGATTACACGTTGCGAGAACACCAGATCCAGATGCCTAATAGCGAAAAAGATGGATTGATGGGACATTAGAAACACTAGGAAACATGACAGCAGCAGAGACTAACAGACGATCAAAAGATAGCAGCTTATATCCACTTGACTCTGATAGGCAAACAGGAAAGAAAAGAAGGAGAAGAAGAAATTGTTTTTATTTTAAATTCTAATGAAGAATTACATAACAAAACACATAATAATGAGGAAATAAAACATGATTTGGTAAACAATTACTGCGTCACGATAAGTAATGTGTTATTAATCACAAGAAACAGCTAAAATGATCTCGATGTCTCTCTCTCTCTTTTTGTCTTTTCTTCTCTCTTTTCCCCAGAAATGCTAGCATCGTGTGGACCCAACCAGCAGACTTTACCTTCTCTAGGTATCTATATCGACAGTCAATCTTTGGGAACTGTAATTCCGAGGCGTATATTCGATGTAAAAAGAGGAGTAAGACAGAGATGCATCCTATCACCAAGCTTGTTCAATCTATACACTGAGCAAATCTTTAAAAACATCATAGAGATGCCAGACCTACAAATTAATGGAAAGATAATCAATAACCTAAGATATGCTGACGATACTGTACTACTAGCAGAAAATCCTAAAGATCTTAAACAATTACTTAATGAAATAATCATGACAAGCAAAAATTATGGACTAGATATGAATATCAAAAAGACTAAACTATGATCATAAACAAAGAAAATACTCAAAACCCACAAGTGGGTACCAAAATTGAAGGAATAGACCTGGAGACAGTTCAGAACTACAACTACCTTGGACATAATATAACCAGTGATGGAAAATGTACAACTGAAATAAATAAAAGAATAGGAATGGCAAAAAGTAACTTTAATGTCATGAAGAACATACTAACATGAAAACAAATAACACCAGGGCTAAAACTAAGAATAGCAAAATGTTACACCTTCTCAATATTCCTATATGGTGCAGAATCATGGACATTAGACAAGAAAACAGAACCGAGAATTAAAGCCTTTGAAATGTGGATATATAGAAGAATAGGTAGAATTGGATGGAAGGAAAAGAAAACAAACGATGAAGTCTTAAAACAACTAAAATGAAAAGAGAACTACTAAGCACAATTCAAACAAGACAAATGCGGTTTTTGGGCCATGTTAAAAGACACAACAGCCTACTAAAAGTAATCCTGGAGGGAAAATACAGGTAAAAAGGGCAGAGGCAGACCAAGACTAACTTGGACGAGTACCATAAAAAGATGAACAAATCAGCCTATGATAACCTGCACCATCAAAGCAAGAGACAGAGCAGAATGGCGCTCCATGGTAGCCAACCTTCGTTGCGTAGATGGCACTCGATGATGATGATGATGATGTAAAAGTGAATCCTCTGATCGCAAAAGTCCATTAGGGAAGAGAACCGTATATGTCTGGAGGACGTAGTTGCAAGTCTTACATTGATTGTGATTGCAACGGATTTTACCCCGATGTTTATGAGGGGAGGCAGGAAGGCAGCTCCCGACAAGCATATCGCAAAAGTTGCTATCACGCTTAGGGGCAACTAATGGAGGTCAGGGAAGAGTAGACGGGTAGTGGAGTGGTCGAAGAATGGGGAGGTAGCGGTGAATGATAGTGGTGAGGCTGATGGATGAGGGTGAGGGTGATGGGTGGGGGTGAGGGTGATGGTTGAGAGCAAGTACTACCCTGTCAGAGTGGGTACAGGTAGATGGGGTGATGGCAGCCTGGCGTGAGGTGCTGAGAACCTGTTGGAGAGCAGCTAGAAGAGCCGATTCAGGATAGATGCGTCAGTGGAAGAAGGTTAGCATGAGGTTTGCATTATGTAGGAAATTGTCATTATCCTGGCAACGGCGACGAAGCCTGAGTAATTGTGAATAGGAAGGGAGTTCTTACCATGGTGTCAGGTGAGAATAGTCGTAGCGGAGGAAACTATGGAAGTCTGTAGGTTCATAGAAGACGAGGTAAGTAGACTAGAGACACATAAGGAAACTATGGAAGTCTGTAGGTTCATAGAAGACGAGGTAAGTAGACTAGAGACACATAAGGAAACTATGGAGAAAGGAGACAGAGGAAGTGTCGGAAGTGGTATGGATCGAGGAGTAAATATGTCCATCATGATCGGTCAATAGGGAGATTTCCTCCTCGGATGGGTCAGTCAGATGGGTCAGTCAGATGGGTCAGTCAGATGGGTCAGTCAGATGGGTCAGTCAGATGGGTCAGTCAGATGGGTCAGTCAGATGGGTCAGTCAGACCGATGCACTCATCAATGTACCTACGGTACATAAGGGGAAGAGAACCCTGGTAGGTGTGGACGATCTGGTGCTCCAGATGACCCAAGAAAAGACAAGTACAGATATTGCTCAATTGATGCCCATTGGTACACCACTAAAGTAAACAGAGCTGGGGTTGAGAATTTGTTTCGCTAGTGGGAGGATGATATCGGTAGCGTTAGAAATTTGGCTTCTCTTAGCAAGGAAACATTTGCGAGCTCGAAGGCTATCGGTGTGGGGAATGGAAGTGTACAGGGAGCAAACATCCATGACAAAGAGGCGGTAGTTGCTGTCAGAGGAGAGGGTGATGGAGGCAAAGATGTTCAGAGCGTCGTTGGTGTCTTTAACAAATAAGGGAAGGTTCATGACTTTGGGTTGAAAGACACTGTCGGGGAAGTCAGAAATGTGGGACAGGATATAGAGGAGTCGAATGGTCGACAGGGCGAGTCGTGTTTGTGTATCCTGGGCAGCATGTAGAAAGAGGGTCGACCTAAGTCACTATCGGGGGACGGGGGGGGGGCATACTGAAAGAGCTAGCATGGAGTTGTCCCTCCTGAGTGTACTTTAGAATCGTCGTCTGCACCAAAGTATTATTTGAGACAGGAATTTGTCTCTGCCCTTCATGAACATACAGGTTCCTCCTCCAGGCAAGCACATAGCCAGCCTTATCGGCAGGGTTCATGACAATGTCCTCGCGGTGTCGATGATCTGAGTATTGTTCGGAGCTGACATTCAAATGTCATCTAGGAGGATGGAGTGTCTTAATATCGCGGGAGTTGGTACTAAATAAACAGGTCGAAAGCTTGCGATTGGCCTGCGGAATTGCGAGAGGCGAAACGGGTGATATCGTCATGAGGGGAAGGTTGAGAGAAAGAGTGAGGGTGAAGATCGAGATAAACTATCCGCCGTAGTCGTTTGTAGAACTCGTATACGTCCCGTAAGAGAGAGAGAGAGAGAGAGAGAGAGAGAGAGAATTACTGGAGTGACGAAGAGCAACACATTTATTGCTATAGTTCGATCACAAATTCGTGCCCACAGAGTTGATCAATTATCTCTGTTTGATGAATTTCTGTAATTCTTTTTCATGAAATCTTATTTTCCACCGACCTTCAGGTTTTATAACATTTAAGTACAAAGGTAGTCTGAATTTTGCACAAATCGTTTTTTGTTATATAATTTTAGGAAAATATCAAACCGCGTGCTCCAAACATTAGATTTTACTGTAAATTATGTTAATTTTCTAACAATGCAAGTCAAAGGCGTCACCGCATTACATTGAATAGTAATATAACCGACCAACTTTCGATTCCTTGTAAAAGTGCATGTACAATAACACAGTTACCTTTTGCATAGTGATGAATTTACACTTTAAACTCTTCATGGTTTTAAAATTCAAATTGTCACCTTACAACAGCTTACAAATTATCACACATACAGGAATATTCATTAATAGTAAATATTTTGTCAAAATACGCCTCTGGACCAATTTAATAAGAAACCGGAAATGAAATTACCAAAACAAAACCTCGGAGTGGCGATATCTTACAAGTTAAGAGTGCGAAACGGTGCTAAGATTGTGTTGTTTGCACGTGAAATTTGCCTTTTTAATTGGTGAGATGATTACAACAAATGTGGGTATTGTAAAATCTTAAAATTTAGGACAAGCGAGAAAATCCTATTTTTATATACCTCAAATAAGCAAAAATCTTTCCTAAATGCATGACAGTAGGGCACAAAAATCAGACTGAAGGTCGGTGAAAAAATAAGATTTCATGAAAAAAAATTACAGAAATTCATCAAACAGTTTCCGAGTTAATTAATAAAATCTGTGGGACGCATTTCTGATCGAACTATAGTTGCCGTGGTCACGTCTGGGTGGTTTGTTTCTTGTTTTCACTACATAGTTCACATTTCTCTATCTTCTGCTGTTACCTGTAGCATTCTTGACTGTCTGTCTGTCACATTCTATCTTCTGCTATTACCTGTAGCATTCTTGACTGTCTGTCTGTCACATTCTATCTTCTGCTGTTACCTGTGGCATTCTTGACTATCTTTCTGTCACATTCTATCTTCTGCTATTACCTGTAGCATTCTTGACTGTCTGTCTGTCACATTCTATCTTCTGCTATTACCTGTGGCATTCTTGACTGTCTGTTTGTCACATTCTATCTTCTGCTGTTACCTGTGGCATTCTTGACTGTCTGTCTGTCACATTCTATCTTCTGCTGTTACCTGTAGCATTCTTGACTGTCTGTCTGTCACATTCTATCTTCTGCTGTTACCTGTGGCATTCTTGACTGTCTGTCTGTCACATTCTATCTTCTGCTGTTACCTGTGGCATTCTTGACTATCTTTCTGTCACATTCTATCTTCTGCTATTACCTGTAGCATTCTTGACTGTCTGTCTGTCACATTCTATCTTCTGCTATTACCTGTGGCATTCTTGACTGTCTGTCTGTCACATTTATCTTCTGCTGTTACCTGTGGCATTCTTGACTGTCTGTCTGTCACATTCTATCTTCTGCTATTACCTGTGGCATTCTTGACTGTCTGTCTGTCACATTCTATCTTCTGCTATTACCTGTGGCATTCTTGACTGTCTGTTTATCACATTCTATCTTCTGCTGTTACCTGTGGCATTCTTGACTGTCTGTTTGTCACATTCTATCTTCTGCTGTTACCTGTGGCATTCTTGACTGTCTGTTTGTCACATTCTATCTTCTGCTGTTACCTGTGGCATTCTTGACTGTCTGTCTGTCACATTCTATCTTCTGCTGTTACCTGTGGCATTCTTGACTGTCTGTCTGTCACATTCTATCTTCTGCTATTACCTGTAGCATTCTTGACTGTCTGTCTGTCACATTCTATCTTCTGCTATTACCTGTGGCATTCTTGACTGTCTGTTTGTCACATTCTATCTTCTGCTGTTACCTGTGGCATTCTTGACTGTCTGTTTGTCACATTCTATCTTCTGCTGTTACCTGTGGCATTCTTGACTGTCTGTTTGTCACATTCTATCTTCTGCTGTTACCTGTGGCATTCTTGACTGTCTGTCTGTCACATTCTATCTTCTGCTGTTACCTGTGGCATTCTTGACTGTCTGTTTGTCACATTCTATCTTCTGCTGTTACCTGTGGCATTCTTGACTGTCTATCTGTCACATTCTATCTTCTGCTGTTACCTGTGGCATTCTTGACTGTCTGTCTGTCACATTCTATCTTCTGCTGTTACCTGTGGCATTCTTGACTGTCTGTTTGTCACATTCTATCTTCTGCTGTTACCTGTGGCATTCTTGACTGTCTGTCTGTCACATTCTATCTTCTGCTATTACCTGTGGCATTCTTGACTGTCTGTCTGTCACATTCTATCTTCTGCTGTTACCTGTGGCATTCTTGACTGTCTGTCTGTCACATTCTATCTTCTGCTGTTACCTGTGGCATTCTTGACTGTCTGTCTGTCACATTCTATCTTCTGCTATTACCTGTGGCATTCTTGACTGTCTGTCTGTCACATTCTATCTTCTGCTGTTACCTGTGGCATTCTTGACTGTCTGTTTGTCACATTCTATCTTCTGCTGTTACCTGTGGCATTCTTGACTGTCTGTTTGTCACATGCTATCTTCTGCTGTAACCTGTGGCATTCTTGACTGTCTGTCTGTCACATTCTATCTTCTGCTATTACCTGTAGCATTCTTGACTGTCTGTCTGTCACATTCTATCTTCTGCTGTTACCTGTGGCATTCTTGACTGTCTGTCTGTCACATTCTATCTTCTGCTGTTACCTGTGGCATTCTTGACTGTCTGTCTGTCACATTCTATCTTCTGCTGTTACCTGTGGCATTCTTGACTGTCTGTCTGTCACATTCTATCTTCTGCTGTTACCTGTGGCATTCTTGACTGTCTGTCTGTCACATTCTATCTTCTGCTGTTACCTGTGGCATTCTTGACTGTCTGTCTGTCACATTCTATCTTCTGCTGTTACCTGTGGCATTCTTGACTGTCTGTCTGTCACATTCTATCTTCTGCTGTTACCTGTGGCATTCTTGACTGTCTGTCTGTCAAATTCTATCTTCTGCTGTTACCTGTGGCATTCTTGACTGTCTGTTTGTCACATTCTATCTTCTGCTGTTACCTGTGGCATTCTTGACTGTCTGTTTGTCACATTCTATCTTCTGCTGTTACCTGTGGCATTCTTGACTGTCTGTCTGTCACATTCTATCTTCTGCTGTTACCTGTGGCATTCTTGACTGTCTGTCTGTCACATTCTATCTTCTGCTGTTACCTGTGGCATTCTTGACTGTCTGTCTGTCACATTCTATCTTCTGCTGTTACCTGTGGCATTCTTGACTGTCTGTCTGTCACATTCTATCTTCTGCTGTTACCTGTGGCATTCTTGACTGTCTGTCTGTCACATTCTATCTTCTGCTGTTACCTGTGGCATTCTTGACTGTCTGTCTGTCACATTCTATCTTCTGCTGTTACCTGTGGCATTCTTGACTGTCTGTCTGTCACATTCTATCTTCTGCTGTTACCTGTGGCATTCTTGACTGTCTGTCTGTCACATTCTATCTTCTGCTGTTACCTGTGGCATTCTTGACTGTCTGTCTGTCACATTCTATCTTCTGCTGTTACCTGTGGCATTCTTGACTGTCTGTCTGTCACATTCTATCTTCTGCTGTTACCTGTGGCATTCTTGACTGTCTGTCTGTCACATTCTATCTTCTGCTGTTACCTGTGGCATTCTTGACTGTCTGTCTGTCACATTCTATCTTCTGCTGTTACCTGTGGCATTCTTGACTGTCTGTCTGTCACATTCTATCTTCTGCTGTTACCTGTGGCATTCTTGACTGTCTGTCTGTCACATTCTATCTTCTGCTGTTACCTGTGGCATTCTTGACTGTCTGTCTGTCACATTCTATCTTCTGCTGTTACCTGTGGCATTCTTGACTGTCTGTCTGTCACATTCTATCTTCTGCTGTTACCTGTGGCATTCTTGACTGTCTGTCTGTCACATTCTATCTTCTGCTGTTACCTGTGGCATTCTTGACTGTCTGTCTGTCACATTCTATCTTCTGCTGTTACCTGTGGCATTCTTGACTGTCTGTCTGTCACATTCTATCTTCTGCTGTTACCTGTGGCATTCTTGACTGTCTGTCTGTCACATTCTATCTTCTGCTGTTACCTGTGGCATTCTTGACTGTCTGTCTGTCACATTCTATCTTCTGCTGTTACCTGTGGCATTCTTGACTGTCTGTCTGTCACATTCTATCTTCTGCTGTTACCTGTGGCATTCTTGACTGTCTGTCTGTCACATTCTATCTTCTGCTGTTACCTGTGGCATTCTTGACTGTCTGTCTGTCACATTCTATCTTCTGCTGTTACCTGTGGCATTCTTGACTGTCTGTCTGTCACATTCTATCTTCTGCTGTTACCTGTGGCATTCTTGACTGTCTGTCTGTCACATTCTATCTTCTGCTGTTACCTGTGGCATTCTTGACTGTCTGTCTGTCACATTCTATCTTCTGCTGTTACCTGTGGCATTCTTGACTGTCTGTCTGTCACATTCTATCTTCTGCTGTTACCTGTGGCATTCTTGACTGTCTGTCTGTCACATTCTATCTTCTGCTGTTACCTGTGGCATTCTTGACTGTCTGTCTGTCACATTCTATCTTCTGCTGTTACCTGTGGCATTCTTGACTGTCTGTCTGTCACATTCTATCTTCTGCTGTTACCTGTGGCATTCTTGACTGTCTGTCTGTCACATTCTATCTTCTGCTGTTACCTGTGGCATTCTTGACTGTCTGTTGTCACATTCTATCTTCTGCTGTTACCTGTGGCATTCTTGACTGTCTGTCTGTCACATTCTATCTTCTGCTGTTACCTGTGGCATTCTTGACTGTCTGTCTGTCACATTCTATCTTCTGCTGTTACCTGTGGCATTCTTGACTGTCTGTCTGTCACATTCTATCTTCTGCTGTTACCTGTGGCATTCTTGACTGTCTGTCTGTCACATTCTATCTTCTGCTGTTACCTGTGGCATTCTTGACTGTCTGTCTGTCACATTCTATCTTCTGCTGTTACCTGTGGCATTCTTGACTGTCTGTCTGTCACATTCTATCTTCTGCTGTTACCTGTGGCATTCTTGACTGTCTGTCTGTCACATTCTATCTTCTGCTGTTACCTGTGGCATTCTTGACTGTCTGTCTGTCACATTCTATCTTCTGCTGTTACCTGTGGCATTCTTGACTGTCTGTCTGTCACATTCTATCTTCTGCTGTTACCTGTGGCATTCTTGACTGTCTGTCTGTCACATTCTATCTTCTGCTGTTACCTGTGGCATTCTTGACTGTCTGTCTGTCACATTCTATCTTCTGCTGTTACCTGTGGCATTCTTGACTGTCTGTCTGTCACATTCTATCTTCTGCTGTTACCTGTGGCATTCTTGACTGTCTGTCTGTCACATTCTATCTTCTGCTGTTACCTGTGGCATTCTTGACTGTCTGTCTGTCACATTCTATCTTCTGCTGTTACCTGTGGCATTCTTGACTGTCTGTCTGTCACATTCTATCTTCTGCTGTTACCTGTGGCATTCTTGACTGTCTGTCTGTCACATTCTATCTTCTGCTGTTACCTGTGGCATTCTTGACTGTCTGTCTGTCACATTCTATCTTCTGCTGTTACCTGTGGCATTCTTGACTGTCTGTCTGTCACATTCTATCTTCTGCTGTTACCTGTGGCATTCTTGACTGTCTGTCTGTCACATTCTATCTTCTGCTGTTACCTGTGGCATTCTTGACTGTCTGTCTGTCACATTCTATCTTCTGCTGTTACCTGTGGCATTCTTGACTGTCTGTCTGTCACATTCTATCTTCTGCTGTTACCTGTGGCATTCTTGACTGTCTGTCTGTCACATTCTATCTTCTGCTGTTACCTGTGGCATTCTTGACTGTCTGTCTGTCACATTCTATCTTCTGCTGTTACCTGTAGCATTCTTGACTGTCTGTCTGTCACATTCTATCTTCTGCTGTTACCTGTGGCATTCTTGACTGTCTGTCTGTCACATTCTATCTTCTGCTATTACCTGTAGCATTCTTGACTGTCTGTCTGTCACATTCTATCTTCTGCTATTACCTGTGGCATTCTTGACTGTCTGTCTGTCACATTCTATCTTCTGCTATTACCTGTGGCATTCTTGACTGTCTGTCTGTCACATTCTATCTTCTGCTATTACCTGTGGCATTCTTGACTGTCTGTCTGTCACATTCTATCTTCTGCTGTTACCTGTGGCATTCTTGACTGTCTGTTTGTCACATTCTATCTTCTGCTGTTACCTGTAGCATTCTTGACTGTCTGTCTGTCACATTCTATCTTCTGCTATTACCTGTGGCATTCTTGACTGTCTGTCTGTCACATTCTATCTTCTGCTATTACCTGTGGCATTCTTGACTGTCTGTCTGTCACATTCTATCTTCTGCTGTTACCTGTGGCATTCTTGACTGTCTGTCTGTCACATTCTATCTTCTGCTGTTACCTGTGGCATTCTTGACTGTCTGTTTGTCACATTCTATCTTCTGCTGTTACCTGTGGCATTCTTGACTATCTGTCTGTCACATTCTATCTTCTGCTGTTACCTGTGGCATTCTTGACTGTCTGTCTGTCACATTCTATCTTCTGCTGTTACCTGTGGCATTCTTGACTGTCTGTCTGTCACATTCTATCTTCTGCTGTTACCTGTGGCATTCTTGACTGTCTGTCTGTCACATTCTATCTTCTGCTGTTACCTGTAGCATTCTTGACTGTCTGTCTGTCACATTCTATCTTCTGCTGTTACCTGTGGCATTCTTGACTGTCTGTCTGTCACATTCTATCTTCTGCTGTTACCTGTGGCATTCTTGACTGTCTGTCTGTCACATTCTATCTTCTGCTGTTACCTGTGGCATTCTTGACTGTCTGTCTGTCACATTCTATCTTCTGCTGTTACCTGTAGCATTCTTGACTGTCTGTCTGTCACATTCTATCTTCTGCTGTTACCTGTGGCATTCTTGACTGTCTGTCTGTCACATTCTATCTTCTGCTATTACCTGTAGCATTCTTGACTGTCTGTCTGTCACATTCTATCTTCTGCTATTACCTGTGGCATTCTTGACTGTCTGTCTGTCACATTCTATCTTCTGCTATTACCTGTGACATTCTTGACTGTCTGTCTGTCACATTCTATCTTCTGCTATTACCTGTGGCATTCTTGACTGTCTGTCTGTCACATTCTATCTTCTGCTGTTACCTGTGGCATTCTTGACTGTCTGTTTGTCACATTCTATCTTCTGCTGTTACCTGTGGCATTCTTGACTGTCTGTCTGTCACATTCTATCTTCTGCTATTACCTGTGGCATTCTTGACTGTCTGTCTGTCACATTCTATCTTCTGCTATTACCTGTGGCATTCTTGACTGTCTGTCTGTCACATTCTATCTTCTGCTGTTACCTGTGGCATTCTTGACTGTCTGTCTGTCACATTCTATCTTCTGCTGTTACCTGTGGCATTCTTGACTGTCTGTTTGTCACATTCTATCTTCTGCTGTTACCTGTGGCATTCTTGACTATCTGTCTGTCACATTCTATCTTCTGCTGTTACCTGTGGCATTCTTGACTGTCTGTCTGTCACATTCTATCTTCTGCTGTTACCTGTGGCATTCTTGACTGTCTGTCTGTCACATTCTATCTTCTGCTGTTACCTGTGGCATTCTTGACTGTCTGTCTGTCACATTCTATCTTCTGCTGTTACCTGTAGCATTCTTGACTGTCTGTCTGTCACATTCTATCTTCTGCTGTTACCTGTGGCATTCTTGACTGTCTGTCTGTCACATTCTATCTTCTGCTGTTACCTGTGGCATTCTTGACTGTCTGTCTGTCACATTCTATCTTCTGCTGTTACCTGTGGCATTCTTGACTGTCTGTCTGTCACATTCTATCTTCTGCTGTTACCTGTGGCATTCTTGACTGTCTGTCTGTCACATTCTATCTTCTGCTGTTACCTGTGGCATTCTTGACTGTCTGTCTGTCACATTCTATCTTCTGCTGTTACCTGTGGCATTCTTGACTGTCTGTCTGTCACATTCTATCTTCTGCTGTTACCTGTGGCATTCTTGACTGTCTGTCTGTCACATTCTATCTTCTGCTGTTACCTGTGGCATTCTTGACTGTCTGTCTGTCACATTCTATCTTCTGCTGTTACCTGTGGCATTCTTGACTGTCTGTCTGTCACATTCTATCTTCTGCTGTTACCTGTGGCATTCTTGACTGTCTGTCTGTCACATTCTATCTTCTGCTGTTACCTGTGGCATTCTTGACTGTCTGTCTGTCACATTCTATCTTCTGCTGTTACCTGTGGCATTCTTGACTGTCTGTCTGTCACATTCTATCTTCTGCTGTTACCTGTGGCATTCTTGACTGTCTGTCTGTCACATTCTATCTTCTGCTGTTACCTGTGGCATTCTTGACTGTCTGTCTGTCACATTCTATCTTCTGCTGTTACCTGTGGCATTCTTGACTGTCTGTCTGTCACATTCTATCTTCTGCTGTTACCTGTAGCATTCTTGACTGTCTGTCTGTCACATTCTATCTTCTGCTGTTACCTGTGGCATTCTTGACTGTCTGTCTGTCACATTCTATCTTCTGCTATTACCTGTAGCATTCTTGACTGTCTGTCTGTCACATTCTATCTTCTGCTATTACCTGTGGCATTCTTGACTGTCTGTCTGTCACATTCTATCTTCTGCTATTACCTGTGGCATTCTTGACTGTCTGTCTGTCACATTCTATCTTCTGCTATTACCTGTGGCATTCTTGACTGTCTGTCTGTCACATTCTATCTTCTGCTGTTACCTGTGGCATTCTTGACTGTCTGTTTGTCACATTCTATCTTCTGCTGTTACCTGTAGCATTCTTGACTGTCTGTCTGTCACATTCTATCTTCTGCTATTACCTGTGGCATTCTTGACTGTCTGTCTGTCACATTCTATCTTCTGCTATTACCTGTGGCATTCTTGACTGTCTGTCTGTCACATTCTATCTTCTGCTGTTACCTGTGGCATTCTTGACTGTCTGTCTGTCACATTCTATCTTCTGCTGTTACCTGTGGCATTCTTGACTGTCTGTCTGTCACATTCTATCTTCTGCTGTTACCTGTGGCATTCTTGACTGTCTGTCTGTCACATTCTATCTTCTGCTGTTACCTGTAGCATTCTTGACTGTCTGTCTGTCACATTCTATCTTCTGCTGTTACCTGTGGCATTCTTGACTGTCTGTCTGTCACATTCTATCTTCTGCTGTTACCTGTGGCATTCTTGACTGTCTGTCTGTCACATTCTATCTTCTGCTGTTACCTGTGGCATTCTTGACTGTCTGTCTGTCACATTCTATCTTCTGCTATTACCTGTGGCATTCTTGACTGTCTGTCTGTCACATTCTATCTTCTGCTGTTACCTGTGGCATTCTTGACTGTCTGTCTGTCACATTCTATTCTATCATCTACCCATCTCATCCGACTTCTCGTCTTATCATGTAACTGATCCTCCCCTCCCCCTCTGACGTCTCATCCCGTTAGACTCATTGTCACATACTCTCTAGAAGCTTTTGAATCTTGCCTCAATTAAGTCTCGTTTTAATTATATATATATATTTTTGGCTTACTAATTGTTACATATCAATCTTTACCCTTTAATATCTAGTACACCTCCCTCTCGTTTTATCATGTCATCTCTTATCCCTCTTTTTATTTCTCCTTAATTTACCCGAACCGTTCATTATAGATGTAGTAGATTTTCACTTTATTACTTGAGAACATTTGTTCTCAGTTCTGAAGAACGCCGCAAGTAGGTTGAAACGTCACTATTTTTATGTGTTCCTTTCTTATAAAGCAGTCACCATACTTGTAGGAGTGTACGTTGCACCCCACGTCTTGCTTCTGATACCAGCTTTACAGCAGAGCTGTAATTATTTGCCTGTTCCCTGTTCTCATATTGATGTCATCTGTGTAGCCTGCTGCTGTTCTCACATTGATGTCATCTGTGTAGCCTGCTGCTGTTCTCACATTGATGTCATCTGTGTAGCTTGCTGCTGTGCTCACATTGATGTCATCTGTGTAGCCTGCTGCTGTTCTCACATTGATGCCATCTGTGTAGCTTGCTGCTGTGCTCACATTGATGTCATCTGTGTAGCTTGATGCTGTTATGTTTCTGCAACTTCCTTTGATGTTGGGACGTTTACATAGGTTTGTTAAAGACTGTTTTCCTCCATATGTTGCTAGTATCTTCTGTGGTTCTGTTTTGTTAGGTCTCTCGAATGATATTCTTTGTCTGTGAAAGATCTTACACAGTTATGTTGTCTTTTCTGTTAAACTGTTTATAATTGATCGCAACGCGGTGCATTTGGCATGGGTGTCGTTGACTTGTCGCTGCCAAAACTCTTCCAAAGGGGACTATGGTGGATGGTCCAAATTTAGGATTGATCAACTACACATTTTATGGAAAGTATAATCGGTATCCCTCAAGGTAGCACTATATTTCCAGATTCTAAGGGCAGAATCCCCTACAGAAAAGATCATCTGCTGCCTTGCAGGAAGACTAGGGACAATCAAAGGCTAAGGAAAGCAAACCTGAATAAAATGCTGGCTGAAATCAGATGCACTGCGCCACTGGCGCAGAACACAGTGCTATGTTTTAACCGGTGTTCAATCAGAGTGGATCTGGTAGACTCTAACTGTAATGTTCTGTCTGTGAGGGCAATCAACACACTTAACCTGACAGCTGACTTCATGTGAGAGTCTGGGATCCTACTCTGATTGAGTCATGATCGCAGAGAGAGAGAAAGAGAGATTTTTCCAGAAAAAATAGCATGTGCCCATTTAAGACTGGGAGAGTCTAAGAGCTGTCGATCAGGTTTGAGCCAGGTCACTTGTAGTAATCCAGTTCGCTATCCACTGAGCTACCGTGCTTCCTTTTATTGTACCATAAGCGGTCTTCGTCTACTCCTGTTCTGTTTGACTTTGGCAACAAACATTCTTCTTTCTCTGAGAATTTTCTTGCTGGTCATTTTGTGTCCTTATTTGCATATTATTACAAGGACAATATGTTTCTAACCTAATAGAGCTTTTTGTTACTGCCACAGAAGTAAACATAATGCTGTAGACGGGGGTATCATCTAGTCACAGTTTGTAAGTTGTTGTTCATCATTATGGGACTTTTGGGGAAAATAATTGTCTGGAAATTAATCTACGAGCTGGAGAGACTGTGTCTTCTTCCATCTACAATCTGAGGGTACCGTCTAAACAAAGGAGATGGTCAATGAGATGAGGGCATTGGAACCTTTACTGCTGCCAATGATCTAGTGGATGGACACAATCTGAGGGTACCGTCTAAACAAGGGAGATGGTCAATGAGATGAGGGCATTGAAACCTTTACTGCTGCCAATGATCTGGTGGATGGACACAATCTGAGGGTACCGTCTAAACAAGGGAGATGGTCAATGAGATGAGGGCATTGGAACCTTTACTGCTGCCAATGATCTGGTGGATGGACACAATCTGAGGGTACCGTCTAAACAAGTGAGATGGTCAATGAGATGAGGGCATTGAAACCTTTACTGCTGCCAATGATCTGGTAGATGTTTTTGAGTGCCTCTAGGATACCATAATGCTTCAGTTTTTGTTAACTAGAGCCAGTCTTTTCCCCCTTACGTTCATGTCTGCGGCCTTCCAAAGAAAGATGGTATTTAATTCTGATACTTCAACATCAGAATGAACTGTTTCCACCGACCTTCCACAGGATTCGCCATTACCTCCAGTGTTGTTCAACACCTACACAATAAGGATGAGAAGCGAACATATTTTGTGACGGGGAAAGACTTGCCGCTGATGATGTTTTAGTGTAACGAGAGAGCTGAGATACAGATGTTGATGGAGACTGAGATTAATGGAGCAAGCCTGTAGGGCGGAGAGACGAGAGCTCTTGTCAATCGGACTAAGGCACGTTAACGCCAAATGTGAGTCTCGAAAGAACTCATGCAATGAGATACTTAGGGGTCTGGTCTGATGGGAGCCTTGCTTTTAAAAAATAAATTGACTGGTGCGATTGAAAGCCAGGAAGGTCATATCTGCAATGAGCATCATGGCGGCTGAACAAATTGATCATCCTCATCTTTAATACCAAAGGTTGGCCCTGTCTGTGATTGAGTAGGCCCTGGTATTGCAAAACACAAATGGAACGACTAGAAAGGATGGAGCTAATGCACATCATCATCGGGTGCACACAAGATACTGAGTGTGGGACGTTGTGTTATCTGCTTGTGATTGTCCCGTCATGGTGGGCAGAATAAGACTTTGCCGAGCACGTGCCAACCTTCCAAATGGTTCAGACCTATAGCATCCGCTTTACCGTTAATTTATGAGCACAAGTATCGTGAGGCTGAACGAGGTAAACAATGAATGGGGCTGGCTATGGTTCAGCAGGTGTGTTCAAATGTGGGCATACAAACTGGGGAAGAACGGGTAGAACGAGCTGCGTCAGAGTGCAGGACATCCTCTCGTGTTATCATCACACTGGACAGATAATGTAAACAACAAAACCACTTGGTCGCTGAGTCGGATGTGCAGGTCGTGATTTTCGAGATCTCTACGAGAATAACATTTACACAGATGGGACTGTTATTCGGCAAATACAGAGCTCGTGACATTTGTCCTGCTGCTGTGTTGTTTGTCCTGTTGCTGTGATGTTTGTCCTGCTGGTGTGTCGTTTGTCTTGCTGCTGTGATGTTTGTCCTGCTGGTGTGTCGTTTGTCATGCTGCTGTGATGTTTGTCCTGCTGGTGTGACGTTTGTCCTGCTGCTGTGATGTTTGTCCTGCTGGTGTGTCGTTCGTCTTGCTGCTGTGATGTTTGTCCTGCTGGTGTGACGTTTGTCCTGCTGCTGTGATGTTTGTCCTGCTGGTGTGTCGTTTGTCCTGCTGGTGTGACGTTTGTCCTGCTGGTGTGACGTTTGTCCTGCTGCTGTGATGTTTGTCCTGCTGGTGTGTCGTTTGTCTTGCTGCTGTGATGTTTGTCCTGCTGGTGTGTCGTTTGTCTTGCTGCTGTGATGTTTGTCCAGCTGGTGTGTCGTTTGTCTTGCTGCTGTGATGTTTGTCCTGCTGGTGTGTCGTTTGTCTTGCTGCTGTGATGTTTGTCCTGCTGGTGTGACGTTTGTCCTGCTGGTGTGACGTTTGTCCTGCTGGTGTGACGTTTGTCCTGCTGGTCTGACGTGTGTCCTGCTGCTGTGACGTTTGTATTTATTTCCATAATGGAAAAATGTTTCACCGCTTTGTTAGAAAGATGGACAAGTAATAAGACAGTGTTGTGGTAGAATTTATGATGAATTATTATAGCGAAAAACACCTACAGGAAAACACCTACAGGAAAACACCTACAGGTAAACCCCTACAAGAAAACAACGAACAATGTATGCGCAGGAATCAACTATTTGCAGAGAACGTGTTGCTGACTGCTGTTCGTGACTCGGTAAAGGTGACCTAATGAAAGTTGATCTGCACCATGGCCTTGCAGTTGCTGGGCACCACGAAGCATATCTGCTCAACAAAGAAAAGTAGTGACCAGGAAGCAAGGTAGAGCTGGTACCCTAGTGGTTCCATGGATACTAAACAATGTATCCAAATCACAGCCTGTGCAGCCATCATCCAACGATATGAATATTGACATTATTTCACACCCACCCTATTTTCCCTGTTTTAGAATATCAGACTATTTTGTCTCCCGGCCTCCCTTCGCCTCCCCCCCCCCCACCAAAAAAAATGCAGCTCAAAGTAATTCACTTTGACAGTTAATAAAGATTTCAAATTAGCCTGTGATAATTAATTTGGTTCTGAGAACAGGGTGTAATATCTCCACGGTCTGGCATGGATGACAGAAGTTTGTACATTCAGGAGGTGGCTGTAGTGAAAAGAAATGAATACATTTGTATCACTTACATTGACAAGATATGCAAGGAAGTCAAAGCTACATACAAAAACCGAAAATGAACTGATTTGCCCACCTTGAAAGAATCTCGAGTGATTCCTTACCACACAAAGCAGATATTGAAAGAGGAGAAGGGAGAAGAACAAGAGACAGATTCAGAGCAAGATGGACAGACAACATCAAAGAAACGCTACGAAAAAATCAACTGACAATAATTGAGAAAGATAAAAGGACGAGAAGCAGTAGATTGTATTTCCCTCGAGACCAGAACGGGTACAAGAGGAAGTGAAGAAAGAAATCGTTTTGTTTACTTCTCGTTCATTAATGGCATGTGAGGTAACGCCTAACCTGTGGGACTCCTGGTTCCAATATGATTTAGTAGAGTTTTTTTTTTTCTTGACTGTTGCAGGATTGTGGTTGAAGACTGATTAATTTCAGCTCTGTAATGTAGATCGTTGTGTTAAAGACAACACGATTTTTTTCATTTTACAAATTCGTGGATGGTATGGATTTCGTGGATCTGGATACAGATTTTTCCTGTGAATCTAACGGTGTGAATACAACGTCCATTGTTATCAAGTTGCTTGTGTGTACTACGTCATAACTTTGAAAGCTATATAAACTTATATAAGACTTGTTTTTTGGTAGATGATATATGCTTCCAGCTCTCGCACATGGATCGTTGCACCAGGTCAGCTAAAATTTCTACTTTAAGGTTTCTGCGCCGGCGCTTCGGTGTTCGTGCGGCTTATCGGTGGGTTAAGCATTGTGGGTACATCCACTGTTAACATAAGTTATGCGCGCCACATTATATTGGAATATGTGGCCCTACGATGGGCAGATCTTTATACCCGACGCGACAAAATAAGAAGTTTTGGCAAGATGAAGATTCCGTTGATGTTCATGGTCTGTAGCCTTGGTGCTGCTGCTGGTTCTTCTGTGAAGTATTGTCTTAATTCAAGAGAGCTGCAGCAAGACCAACGTTGAGCTTGTATTTCTCATCATCATCATCATGTGATGTACTGGGTGGCGTAGGCGATCATGCCCTTCCACAATTTTCTATCCACTGTGTATCGTATCAGTTACGTTGTTGACTATTTTCCATGCCAGGTCACCAAACTATCTAGTATTTTTTTTTTCTATTTATCGTCCGTAATCTCTCTTTCCTTTTATTTTGGCAGTTGTAATCAAGTATTCCAACTTTCCTCTTCTCATGATGTGCCAAAAAATATGTTGATTGTTTCTTTCTGGTGCTTATTTGGAGCTCCCTTTTCATGTTGGCCTATTTGAGAATGTCCTCGTTGGTCTTTTTTGCTGTCCAAAGAGCTTCCAACATTCTTCTGAAAAATCCCATCTCTGTGGTCTCTAATCGTCCTTTCATTGTTTTGTTTACTATCCATGATTCGCTGCCATATGTCAGAATTTCATCGGTGCTATATAGCACCGATGAACTCTCTTTCTCACTTCTATTGACATAGATTTGTTGCATAAAACGTCTTTCATTTTCTGAAATTCTATTTTGGTCTGAGCTTTTCTGTTTTTTTATTTCTGTGGTGCATCTTCCATCTGATGTTATTATTGTGCCCAAGTATTTGGCGCCTTGCACTTGTTTCAGATTTGTCTTGTTTATTTTGATGCCTCTTGCTGGTGATGATTGCTTCTTCCATATGACAATTATTTTCTTTGTCTTATTATTCAGATTGAGACCTTTATTTTACTGTTATGTCTATCATTTCTTGTAGTTCATTCTGGTTTCTATTAAAATTGTGTCTTCTAAATATCAGTGTATTTCTAAGTCCCTAAAAACAGCGAGATTTTCAGAGCAGATGTAGTGGACACTTATGGATTTGTTCGGTGTGTGATGGGGATAATCCGGTGACTGATGTAAGCTAAACTAGTGTCGTTAAAGTACTTTTAAATTAAATGGCATCTGAGATAACACTCATCAAATGGCACTCGAGTTATCGCTCAATAAATGGCACGTGAGAGTGTTCGTGTAGTATCGTTCTTGACATTGCTGAGTAAATGACATTGAAAGAAACGTCCGTGTAATGTCCATCTGGTCCTTGATAAACAAATGACACGTAAGATCATGTGTTTCTCGCGTTGTTCTAGTCTTTACCTTATAAATGACGTGATTCATATTTTGTTCTAGTCTTTGATCCATACATACGTGTTCCACATGTTATTTTAGTCTTTCTTCTATAAATGACGTATGAGATAGCGTCATTCTAATGCCGTCCTATTCCTTGCACTATCAATAAGTTGCTTTCGAGATATGTGATTTCTTATATGTGACACGTGTTATGTTTTATTGTTAATATTTGCTCTATAAATGACATGCAAATAATCTCCCTATTACCGTTGCGCCAATGTTAAGTTATTCAAGTAATCTCTAACATTATTTCAATATTTACCTTTATACCTTCGTACATTTGCTACAATGTTTCTTCCACACCATGTCCTTCGTTCCTCATCTAATGTGCCTTTGTAGAAGCTATGTTAGTTTTAGATGACGAACTGTTGAATGTTCAACCAGTTCGGACAATTTTATGTAAATTTAGCTCTTGTAATTTACAAGTAATTTTTAATAGCTACGGTCAGCTGATAACGTTACATTTGTATTCTATTCTATTCTATTCTATTGACCTTTCGAGCCGTAACCGGCCCATAGGGCGTAGACCAAGATACACCTTCACCTATATGAATTTTTGTTCTAGCAGTTTTCTTTTAAAGATATTTTATCAAATCTCGCCATCTGTCTCTGTTCTGTGCAAGCAGTTCTATCTCATTGAGGGAGCCGATTCCTGCTGCTCTTACCTCTCTCATCAATGTTCTTCTCAGTGTATACATTTGTATACAAGTATATAATCTACATTCATTATCAGATATTTATTAATGTGATATTTTGAAACCATTATTTTCAGTGATATCAAAACCACCGTTACCGTCGATTTAGAGCCAGCGTTTCCCCCTTTTCAGGCAATGTTTGACACGCCAATGAGGCTAATATGTTTTGTATTTGCCCCACAGCTTTTTACTTCCAGATCATTTTAACCCGTATATGATTAATTACAGAAACGACCGCAGATTATAATGCACGATAGGCAATTTTCTACTGGCGATCTCGTAACATTAACGACAATTTGTGGTGTCAGGAGAGGTTAAATTTGATGGAGCAGAATCTGTAAAAAAAAAATATCTTTATAAGTAGAACTGGATTCCCGAACGGTACACACCCAGCACAGACTATTTCACATTCGGGAATGTCAATATAAATCACGTGACTTGATACCGCGAGCCTTTTTTTTTAAATAAATTAAATGATCGCACATAATGTATTGCATTTTATGTCTTTGTTATCTAGGAGAATCCAGTTGTACGATTTGCGTCTGTGCTTATATTAATGAGTGGTGGCTTCTTTCATAGTTGAGACTATCAATGTACAGAATTGTACTGGAGACCAGTAACGAAGTTCCTAATGAATGTGATGGCAAATAATGAAAATTAGTTTTAGCGAGTGAGTTTTACAAATTGTAATATCGTAAATAATAGGCCTGTACGGCAGAATTTGGTGAGGAGAGAGCCACGAAAAGAGAATGTTGAAACAATTATGAAAAACACATATCTTGTTAAGTAGATGAAATGATCATATATCACCATCATGTCGCACGGGCGTAATACCGACCACATAAACACAAAATTCATGTGTCGAAAATATTTAAAAATTAAGGTCACTAACACCATATCTCTTATACGCCATTTAGTTGACGAGGTTCTTTACTTTATCTTTACCATCAAGCCGCTATTTACAGGATGTTGCACTCATGGCAGCTGGTCCAAAAGAATTTCTGCCTCTAGCCAGAGCTTCCACTTCTTCTGTTGTTATGATCAAGTTTGTTTTGCGTTTGTCAGGTTTCACCTCTGGCAAAGACTTTAGAGACTAGGAACTGAATTCTGCGTGTTGATTCATATTGTTCTGGCAGTCGTGTGCACAGGGGTCCCACGCCGCACAAGCAGATAACTCCATCTTCGAGGTACTCATTTTTTTCGGCGATAAGTAATTGACTTTTCAGGCCTCGCTGCTGAGTTCAGGTGTGGTTGCGCAGAGAAAAAATCACAAATAAAAATCCCAACAAGTGCAGCCAAGGTTTGAACTCACAACCTCTGTGTCTCGAGATCCGCTCCTTGCTTCTAAACAAACCAGTCCTCCAAAGTTTATTTAAGACAAGGGGTAGGGTTCGATCCCAACCGACGGCTTCCGCGTTCACCCACCCTTTAATGGGTACCGGATTTTTTTTCTGGGAAAGTAAAGCAGCACGGGTGTAATGCCGACCATATTACCCCAAAAATCATGTGCCGAAGGTCTGTAAAATGTATGGTCACTAACACCGTATTCCCTATCCGCCACTTGGCGTGACGGCGGTAAAGGAAGGAAGGAAAGTTTATTTGGTGTCTTGAAACCACCTTCTCCCTTCATGCGTCGTTCTCGAGCCATGTTTGTTCTTTCCAGTCTGCTGTGTCTTTTGACGTGGTTGTAATATTTTAGTTTCCTCTGTAGAATGGTGTTTATAAATCCAGATCTTTAGAATTTGTAAATCTATTAATATGCCTTCATTGACCTTGTTCATTATCCAAGGTACCTTACCGAGGCCATCACTAATTTTAATTGTACTGTTTTGTTTGTATTTTGTCACGTGTTCCTCAAGGCGTTTAATATTTGTGTTGCTTTGGTTATCTTCTTTTGATCTCTTTCTGACAGTCTCCATTGTTAGTTACTACAGATCCCAGATATTCATTGTTTGTTGCAATTTCAAGTCCTTCACTGTTGATAATGAATTTGGGCTGGCTTTTTTGTTTTGTCCATGGACATTATCATAATTTTCTACATGTTTAAATAGAGATTTTTTTTCACTCTGTTTTTTTTCAACATACCAAATTGTCTCTTTTAAAACTTTTGCACTTTTTGAGAGGAGGACTGTGTCATCAGCGTATCTGAGTTCTGGAATTATTTTGCCAATTATTGTGAAAGTGTCGAACTTATCTATTCTGTCGTTGTTTAAGACAGTTCTCATGATAATCTCATCACAGACATTGAATAGGTATCGAGAAATGATGTATCCATGTTTAACAACTTTTGGCACTTCAAATCAAGGTATGTTCCTCACGCTGTTCTGATTGCTACTTGCTGTTCATGACATAATGATTCGCTATGATATATTAGAATTAGGATATGATATAACCTTAAACATATAAAGAGAGTGGGATGGCAACAAACTCAAACTGTCCAACACTTGTGTGATATGTGCACTAGCGTATAAATGTGAGAGCTGAAATTCATTCAAGTACTGAGGATCACTAAACACTTATAAGTTTGTTCAAATCGATTAAAACCAACGTGGGTCATAATTTCAGTTGTTGTAATTCCGTCTTCTGATATTTTGTTCCGTAGGGTAGGTGAAGTTGATAACTTTATATTGTTACTTTTCCATTAAGATTAATATCAATAGCTGTGTTGCTAAAGTGCATTAGTTGTGTTTTTCCCGTGCCCATATAGAGGCATATTTGCACTGAGAAGAGAGGCTGCCCACCATTTCTTTTCTTGTGCATTTGAGTTTGTAAGATGTAAACTTGGACAATATTGTGTGGGAATTGTGTGTCCATGAAATAATGTCAATCGTTAGCAAAAATGAATGATGGGCCTTCTTTAAGCCACATAATCGTATGTGATATATTATAGCAGTTACATGAAAGAACATTACGGGAATTATCTACGGACACATGCAACACACATTACTAGAGCAACACACAATCTAGCACAGTAGAATACTCTCACAAACCTGTAGTAAATAATAGCAGAACAGTGTAAGCTTTAAACGCCAGCGGTATAAACTAGCACATAAATCTTGTCTCACAAACTCTAGGGTCGATCTTTCTCAACAGGTTAGACTCATACACTTCCTATTCAATATACTTCAACAATACAGCTTATGTGGGTAACCTTTTAGTTATACTCACACAGTCTGAAGTGACGTTTCAATCTGACTAAAAATTGAGGTCAAACAAACTAGCTCTATATCCTAGAATCACAAATATCAGTACACGTTTAATCAACAGTTTAGAATTACAAACCAGGAAGACAGCCTGGTTTATCCGACTAGATTCACGCAAAAGCAGCTTTCCAAAACAATTAGGAAGACACAGTGCAATCAGTTTTTGACAATAGAAACAAGAAAAAAGAGTTCTTAAATGTTATGTAGAACCGGTTTTATGATATGGATGTGAATCATGGACAACAGGACAACAAACAAGAAAATCACTAGAGACTGTAGAAAAGTGGTTTTACAGAAGAATGTTGAGAATACTATAGACAGGTAAGAAGAGTAATGAAAACGTTCTGAAAAGGGCTAATGCAAAACGAGAGCTAATTTACAATATTGGGAAGAAACAATCACCATTTTGTGGCCATGTAATGAGAAGATAACAACTGGAATATATTGTAACAACTGGAAAAATTGAGGGACGAAGAGATAGAGGGAAGCAAAGTGAAAAAATACCAGACAGCTTAAGAGAATGGCTTGGCAGAAGGTCAACAACAGAAATGATAAATAACTGTCGTGATCGAAAATTGTGGAGAGACATGATCACCTACACCAGCAGGCATGGTACTTGATGATGATAACTTACTAAACAAGGCTCTCCTACAATACACATTGCTCCTATCATCAATTCCCCATAACATCATGTTAGGACATCATCACGTCTCCATTCCACTGCTTTATGACATTTGGCATGTAGGTGGCTGGGGTCATGGTATGTGCAGAAAAGAAGAGAGACACGTTTATCTCGCACCCATACCATAAGTGATAACTCAGGAGGTAGGGTCGAGGTCTTCGCCTGTCTTACGACATTCACACGTCTGAGCTGAAGCCATCTTTAGTACTTTCCTTACTGTGACGTTGTAGTGTTTCACATTGGGGAACGTACTCACTGTGGTGTAGTATGGAGTGTTTCACATTGGGGAACGTACTCCCTGTGGTGTAGTATGGAGTGTTTAATTTTGGGGAACGTACTCACTGTGGTGTAGTATGGAGTGTTTCATATTGGGGAACGTACTCACTGTGGTGTAGTATAGAGTGTTTCACAATGGGGAGCGTACTAACTGTGGTGTAGTATGGGGTGTTTCACATTGGTGAACGTACTCACAGTGGTATAGTATGGAGTGCTTCACATTGGGGAACGCACTCGCTGCGGTGTAGTATGGAGTGTTTCACATTGGGGAAAGCACTCGCTGCGGTGTAGTATGGAGTGTTTCACATTGGGGAAAGCACTCGCTGCGGTGTAGTATGGAGTGTTTCACATTGGGGAACGCACTCGCTGCGGTGTAGTATGGAGTGTTTCACATTGGGGAACGCACTCGCTGCGGTGTAGTATGGAGTGTTTCACATTGGGGAAAGCACTCGCTGCGGTGTAGTATGGAGTGTTTCACATTGGGGAACGTACTCACTGTGGTGTTGTATGGAATGTTTCACATTGGGGAACGTACTCACTGTGGTGTTGTATGGAATGTTTCACATTGGGGAAAGCACTCACTGTGGTGTAGTATAGAGTGTTTCACATTGGGGAACGTACTCACTTTGGTGTTGTATGGAATGTTTCACATTGGGGAAAGCACTCACTGTGGTGTAGTATAGAGTGTTTCACATTGGGGAACGTACTCACTGTGGTGTTGTATGGAATGTTTCACATTGGGGAAAGCACTCACTGTGGTGTTGTATAAAGTGTTTCACATTGGGGAACGTACTCACTTTGGTGTAGTATGGAATGTTTCACATTGGGGAACGTACTCACTGTGGTGTAGTATGGGGTGTTTCACATTGGTGAACGTACTCACAGTGGTGTAGTATGGAGTGTTTCACATTGGGGAACGTACTCACTTTGGTGTAGTATGGAGTGTTTCACACTGGGGAACGTACTCACTGTGGTGTTGTATAGAGTGTTTCACATTGGGGAATGTACTCACTGTGGTGTAGTAGAAATGATCTGTCAACTAAACTTAAAACTAAATGTCATGACATAAATACAACTTTACACATTTACGGGATAACATAAATACATCTTTACACATAAACAGGATGGCATAAATATATGGTTACATATGTACGGGATAACATAATAGATCTTTACACATA
The DNA here is from genome assembly GCA_032433765.1 of Megaustenia siamemsis. Classification (NCBI taxonomy): domain Eukaryota; kingdom Metazoa; phylum Mollusca; class Gastropoda; order Stylommatophora; family Ariophantidae; genus Megaustenia; species Megaustenia siamemsis. The sequence continues at coordinate 5,703,739 of JAVIAB010000073.1, forward strand.
TATGGGATAACGTAAATACATCTTTACATATAAACGGTATGAGATAAGACATATTTACACATATACGGGATGACATAAATATATCTTTACTCATATACAGCATGACAGAAATACATCCTTACACATATACGGGATAGCATAAATACATCATTACAAATATACTTGATGGCATAAATTCATTTTTACACATGTACGGGAAGACATAAATACATCTGTTCATGTATATAGAATACCATTAATACATCTTTACACATATGCATGATGGCATCCATACATTTTTACACATATACGGAATAACCTAAATACATCCTTACACATATAAATGATGGCATAAATACATCTTTACACATATGGGAAAACATAAATGCATCTTCAAAAATACACATGTTGGCATAAACACATCTATACACATATACGAGATAATATTAGTGCATATTTACATATAAACATGGTGGTATAATTATACCTTTACACATTTACGGGATGAGATAAATACATCTTTACACATATACGGGATGATATAAATACATAGTTGCACATATACATGATTGGGATAACATATATACTTCTTTACACATTTACATGATGTCATAAATTCTTCCAAATATACGGGATAACATAAATACATCATTGCACATATATATATGATGAGAAATTACATCTTCCCACATATACGAGATGACATAAATACATCTTTACATATAAATATAATTGCATAAATACATCTTTACACATGTACTTGACGGCATAAATAAATCTTTACACATTGCATGATGGCATCACTACATTTTTTACACATATACGGGATAGCATAAATACATCTTTACACATATAAGGTATTACATTAATGCATCTTTACTTATATACATGATGGTATAATTACATCTTTACACATATTCATGATAATATAAATCTGTACACATATACTGGATGATATAAATACATCTTTAAACATATACGGGTGGACATAAATGCATCTTTACACATATAATGGATGATAATAATACATCTCAACACATATACATGATGGTATAAATACATCTTTTCACATATATGGGATAACATTATTGCTTCTTTACACATTTACATGATGTCATAAATCGTTACACATACACCGGATAACATAAATACATCTTTACACATATATGGGATAACAAATGCTTATTTTTGTATGTATCTATATACATATACATATACATATACATATACATCGACATCGACTTCCATTTCCAACATGGTGGAATGAGGTCACCTTCTCTGGACCGCTGCAGAAATTGTAGTTGTTGACTAATTAGTTTCGGCTCTTCAGTGCAATATTCTGCGTTTAAGTCAGTCTGATGATCCACTTAAACAGTTTTCGCCGATGAAGCAGAGTCCTACGCACCTCGATGCTCCTCTTTCTCAGGTGCAAGTTTGTGAAGGCGATCTTCCACAGTCTAGCGTTGGTTTGCAGTTTACGTCAAAACAATGAGTGCTGTTCCAGGGCCATCGTTGGAATTATTTTGACTCCAAGTATTTACATGTTACAACTCATTAATATGTACTGCTCTGCCTAGTCAATCGCAGTTTTCACTTTAGAGATTCTTCTCTTCTTCCTCTACCTTTTTAGCTCCCTGGAGCATTGGTCTTTAACAAACATTTTCCAAGTCGTTCTGCTTGTTGCCATTCTTTTAAGATCATTCCATGTCTTCCCCATCATCTTCATCTCTGCTGCTATTTGTCTTCTCCAAGAATTCTTTGGTCCTTCTCTTTGTCTTTTCCCCTGGGGATTCCAAAAAAGGGCCTGTTGTGTAATACTCTCAGTTGGCTTCCGTAGTATGTGTCCTACGCAGCGCCATCGTCTTAGCTGTATCTCTTTATCCATTGGTGTTTGACTGGTACATTTCCATAATTCTATGTTAGTGATTTTGTCCTGCCATTTCCATCCTTTTATTCTGCGTAAGCATCCATTAATGAAAGTCTGTATCTTTATGATTGTCAATTTTGTTGCTCTCCATGTTTCACAGCCATATAATACGCCCGACTTAACATTTGCGTTGAAAATTTGTATTTTTGTATTTAACCTAATTTCTTTGGATCTCCATATGTTTCCCAGTGCAATGAAAGCTCATCTTGCTTTTGATATCCTTATTTTGACTTTAGAGATTATGCATCATAATTCGTGTGTTATTGATTGCATTTATGTGTGTGCTACGTCATCACAATAGCTGATTGTATTCCCTAAAAAAAAGCCGTGCGCTAATAGTGAAAGTCGGAATGGAATTTCGTATGACTTTGCAGCACCGGGGTGACTCCAAGAGGTTCATGTTAGTCAGGAGGGATTCATAATTTCACAAATTCACATTGCAGGGAGATCTTACAGCCTGTTGTTTGATGTGTGACGGATATAGTTCGATGACTAACTGTGTTTCGTATGTTCGGATTTGGAGTCAAAAACGATGTCCCAGCATCATCAAGCGCTATACATTTTTTTAAATATGACGATCATCATTTTCAGGAGGACGTGAACTTCAGGTCAATATGGTGGATAGGCGGCACGAACCGTTGAAGGCAATGTCTGAAAAGTGTTCTTTGTTGCAATTTCCTCATATTCCAAGTCCGGCTTGTTGCAGGAGCTACTGAGTTAAGTGTTCTGTGCATACTGTAAGCTGTGCGTTTCATCTGTTTTGATCGTGTTTCGATATTCCGATTGTTTACGATGAATGATGATATCGTATGATGGAGAACAGATGGTTGTGTTCACTTTCTGTGCGGTTTCGCCTTATGTCTTTTGGCGTATGCTGTGACTGCTATGATGGAGACTACAGCTACCTTTCTTTGCTTGGGAGATGAAATAATAATTCTGATAATTCCACGGGCGGTTGAGCAATTACGGATTTTAATTCGTTTGCAGTGAGATAGGGGCCTTCCATAACCATAAGCATACATATACATCTTGGCGTAAAATACATCTTAACACATAAACATGATGACATAAGTACATATTTAAACAAATACGGGATAACATAATTAAATCATTATTCGTACACGGGATGACAAAGATACATCTTTACATATATCTAGCTATCTATCTATTGTACTTTCGAGCCGAAGACGGCACATAGGGCAGAACCACAATCTCAAAAACAGAAACCTTGCGTGCGTAATCTTTTCTATAGTTACAAACGTAGAGCCACAGTAGAAGATATAACACAGATGTATGGGATGAATAAAACAAAATAGAAAGTGGTGTGAGTTATTGAGTTATTTGCGTGTCATCACCATTGCACTCCGAACATGTCTATAGGTGCTCAGATCCCCTCCTCAGCAATTCCCTCAGTGTCCAGCGACTGACGACTCCAGTTCTATGTTGGTTGATAAGTCTTCTTACACGTCCGCTAAGTTTCTCATTTCTGGCTGTGCCCATCTTAACTCCCATCTCTTTCATCCGAAGAAGTGACGTGGATCTGTGTTTGTCAAAGTCATTTGCTCTTCCCACAAATCGGAGGGCATTGATGATGTCCGCCCGATCCATTGGTTGCCAGTCCTCAACGACAGCGCAACTAGCCAACCTGTCCGCTCTCTCATTTCCCCGTACTCCCGCATGTCCAGGGACATAGACAAAGGTGACCTTACGTATTTTGGATTTCTGCAACGACTCTACCCATTGCATGCGTACAGAGCCCGCCTCCACTTTTTTTTTATCATGCTCATCGAATCACTCAGTATACATGCGTGGGTGTAGTCTTGTGACTCTAACCATTTGAATGCCTTGGTCACTGCCATCACCTCAATTGTCATGCTACTCGTGGTCATGACGTATGCACCACTGTCATGACTATGCACGCTGTAAAGGCCCATGCACTTCTTTGGTGTCGTCTTACAGATCCGTCTGTATAGATGACTGCATCTTTCTCATCGGTGTTATCGCAGATGAGACCGTTGACCTCAGCATTAACCACGACCGGGTTGTGTTCCCTACTTTTCCTGTCGAGTGTGACAATATACGAGAAAGTCCCCTTGAACGACGTAGGCACCGCTATCCACTCCTCACCAGCGCTGATATTGGTAAGCCCACAGACCTGTTTGATGACATCTTCTGCTCGGCCCACCCATGATTTGCCTCTTTTTAGCCTGGCACCTTTCCCTGTGTTGAGCACGTGGTGCAATGGATGCTCTTTATCTGTACTAATCTTCAAGTATGCTCGTGCTCTCCAGATCTTGATTCTGTCATCCATGGTTGGAAAGTCAAGAAAATACCTCATTGCTACACAGGGTCATCACAGTGTTCCTGTCATTGTTCACACCACTTATAATGTTCAAACAAGGACCATTCTCATATCAGTGCCTACAGAATCATCATAATGCAGAACACAGCGGGCAAGCTGCTGGAGAAAATAGTTCCCATGTACATCCCAAGATTATGCGCATGGCTTCATTTTGTATTTTCTCCAGCCTAGCAATTTGAGTCGTACTGACAGTAAGAATTGCCAGGGCATATTCGATTGGTGCGAGGACTAATCCCTGGAGCAGAAGAGTAAGTAGCCTCTGCTCGATGTTGGCAGCTGCCATGACCTTCAAGGCGGCTAATCCTTTTCGGGATTTTGTTATCACATGGTCGACGTGGTCCCGAAAACACAGGCTGCGATCAAACTTAGCTCCGAGGTATGTCATCAACTTGTCCTTGGTCAACTCATCAGCTCCCATTTGTACTACCGGTGTGGTCGTATTAACGATATGATTGTTAAGGAGAACCATAAAACTGATGCTTTATTAGGATTAACCATGGCACCTGAAACCCCACACCAGGAAGAAATGCGATCCAGTTCGTCTTGCATTGTGGAGGCGATTCCCCGTCTGTCTCTTCCCTGTTGATATACCAGAATATCATCAGCAAAAGTCATAGTTCTTCCCCTCCCATCCAGCTGTTGTTCCGTGATCGTTATTGTGTACACGTTAAATAGAACTGGTGACAATGGTGAGCCTTGTGGCAGCCCTGGACAAATGGATGTTGGCTCGGAAGACCAACTTCCACATCTGAGTATCAGAAACAGTGCCTCGGCGATCCATCTAATGAGGAAGGGGTGCACCGCCAGTTTGAGGAGCATATACATATTCAAATGGTACCCTGTTGTATGCATACTCCAGATCCATAGCAGCAGCATATGTCTCCTCTCGTCTGTGGAAGCCTTCTAAGACGTCATAGGCAAAGACTGCCGCATTGAGCCATGTCTCTTTCAACCTAAATCTATAACCTCCGAGTGTGGGTGGGAATGCACGTTTCTGTTTAAGGTGACAGGTGAGGACACGGGGAATTATTTTCTCCAGCAGCTTGCCCGCAGTGTTCTGCATTATGATGATTCTGTAGGCACTAATCTGAGAATGGTCCATGTTTGAACATTATAAGTGGTGTGAACATTGACAGGAACATTGTAATGATTCTGTAGGCACTGTTCTGAGAATGGTCCATATTTGAACATTATAAGTGGTGTGAACATTGACAGGAACATTGTAATGATTCTGTAGGCACTGATCTGAGAATGGTCCTTGTTTGAACATTACAAGTGGTATGAACATTGACAGGAACATAAAAAAGCTAGAATTGTTTTTACTGTCCAATGAGTTGGCCTTTGATTATGAAAGTTCTGGAGATTAGAAAAAATAATAATTTGACTATAGCTGACGTCATCATGTTATGATTATAATCTTGCTGGTTGAACAATGCCCAATTATTGGATTAAATAAATATTTGAGATACAGCACATTCAGAGTGTCCTATTCTCGTGATACTATTTAGAACACAGACCTGACGCGTGTCACCTCAAGTTGCTATAACTGACAAGAAGAAAAAAAAACCGGTATAGTAACAATAGCAGAATATTGTGTGTGGGTGTGTGTATTGTGCTAATTCATTTCCGAAATGGTCAACACAAGCAGGTCAACACCAGTGAAGCTGATCAGCGACGCAGACGGTGAAATCTACTTCGTTGTCAATTTTGTCGCTATTTTTTTTACTATTGCCATTTGTGGGATTGTAGCTAACGTGATGAACATGATGGTCTTCTACAAGCAAGGCTTCACTAGCACCATGAACATCAGTTTCTTCGCTCTGGCTTTGTCTGACCTTTGTGGTCTTTCAACTATAATATGGTTTTTCACTTTCTTTAACCCTTTATTGACCAAATCGGACACACCTGTAATAGGACAGGAGATGCTATACTTGACTGGTTGTGTAACCCGCGTTTACTTCTGCCGAACCACAGCATGGATAACAGTCTACATCACAACAGAGAGATGTCTCAGCATCATGGTGCCCTTGAAGATCAAACAAATCATCACTACCAGGAGGTCCACTATTATATTGTGCCTCATCTTTATCATACTTTTCTTGCCCTTTCTACCAGAGTACGCGACGTCATATATTGGCTGGAAGTTCTCCCGTGAGAGAAACATGACCGTGTTGGGGCTTGTGTTTACTGAGAACAGAGGTAGCGTGGAGGGTCTGTCATATATTTTGTACTCAATAATGGGTTCAACGGCCTTCGTTGTTGTGATTGTGGTCACAGTGATTCTAGTCGTGCAGCTCAAACAGAATTCCAAATGGCGCATGGCAACAAACGCAAATAAAACAAAACAAGATTTATTATCAAAAAGAGATAGGAAAGCAGTTGCTATGGTAGTCATGATAGCTACTGTCTTAATTGTGTGCTACACTCCAGGTACCGCTGTTTCCATGGCAACTTTCATCGCCCCAGATTTTAGCATTGATGGTATAAACGTCAACGCGTACTACGTGTCCTGGTCATTTGTCTGCATCTTTGACATTATCAACTCAAGCATCAACATCTTCCTCTATTACAAGATGAGCTCCAATTACAGAGAGACGTTTAGTCAAACCTTCGGTTCTTGTTGTACATGGAGCAAGTCTATCAAGCCTCAGTAGTTCACATCGTTCAATAATTTCATGGACTTAATACCATTTTTGACAAATAGAAACAAGAAAAGAGTTCTTTTATGTTATGTAGAACCAGTTTTAACATACGGATGTGAATTATGGACAATAGGAAAACAGACAAGAAAATCACTGGAGGAATCACTGAATCACTGGAAATGTGGTTTTACAGAAGAATGTTGAGAATACCATGGACAGCGAAGAAGAGTAATGGAAACGTTCTGAAAGATGCCACAGCAAAAGGAGAGCTAATTTCCAATATTAGGAAGAAATAATCATCATTTTTGGCCATGTAATGAAAAGAACAACTGGAATATCTTGTAACAAATGGGAAAATTGAGGTACGAAGAGATAAAGGAAGCAATGAGAAATTATACCAGATTGCTTAAGAGAATGGCTTGGCAGAAGGTCAAGAACATAAATGATAAATAACTGTCGTGATCGGATATTGTGGAGAGACATGATCATCTACGCCAGCAGGCTTGGTACTTGATGATGATGATAACTCAATACCAAGTCTAGAAAAATCGCATTAGCAATAAGCTGGTGACAGCTGTAAACGTAGACCAACATCTTATTACACTAAAGATGACAGAGCGGCAGTAACTCAGATAACCAATACTGTTTGATAGTCCGTGTCATGGGCAACTGTTAGAAAATAGGAAAGTTTTCTTTCGTTCTGAGGGACAGCGATTATAAATATATGATGTTTACATGCAAGTAAACAAATGTCATTGAAATATTGATTGGAAATTCCATTATTGAAACAAATATTAAACAAAATAAAAAAGTTGATAAAACCAAATTGTTTTGTGTTTGTAAGTGCGACCGAGTAAGCCTGGATGTAGCCGAGGGATAAGTCGCAGATAGGCGAGATAGAGGGGGACAAATTCCTTGAGGAAGTGAGAGTCAGAAACAAGGTAACGTTTTGTACAAACAAGGCTAAAGACGAGAGTTTTACGGGCAATGAAAAATGAAAAACGAAAAAAAGAGTGAGAGGTGGGCGAGAATCAGAGAAAGGAACTTCATGTGCTTGAATGGGAAGAGGTGGGGGGGGGGGGGGGGATAGGGAGAGTTAACAAGACAAAGTTGACAGTCTACTAAATAGGGACAGAAGTTGCCCAAGACACAGATATTAATTTATTTCAACATAACAGATTTGTTTTCTGTGAACTAGAGAGAAGAGTTGCACTGAAAATAGAGAGAAGAATGCTAAAGAATTTCAGCACCTGCGAACGTAATGTTCAACTTTAAAGACATCCAGCTCATATTCCAAGTCCGGCTTGTTGCAGGAGCTACTGAGTTAAGTGCTCTGTGCACACCGTGAGCTGTGTGTCTGTGCGGTTTCGCCTTATGTCTTTTGGCGTGTGCTGAGACTGCTATGTTGGGCACTACAGCTACCTTTTTTTTCTTTGGGAGATGAGATAGTAATTCGGATGATTCCACTGGCACGGGCGGTTGAGCAATTATGGATTTTAATTCGTTTGCAGTGATACCGGGGGTTTCCATAACCGAAGAACCAAAGACATCCAGGTGAAATGGACAGTCAATTCTGAAAACGTTTACATTTTTAAAATTATTTTTAGATAAACTGCTAAATAAATGCATCTAATTTCCAACAACGAAGTTGGTGAGAGCAAAATAAAGTCATTAAAAATAAAATATCTTCAATAAATGAAGTAATAACAAAATAACAGTCAGGAAGGAAATATCTGTCTATCTAGAGGAAACATATTTATGCTGTAACTCTGCCACCAAATTGTTGATGCGTTCAATAAACCGAGTGCCACAAGTGAAACATCTTGAAGTGTAGAAGCCCATATCAGTGACAGTAAGATTTTTTTTTTTTTTTTTTACTTAAATCTCGATTTGAACACAAAGAAATTTCTCTTCGTGGTGAATAATCTTCGAACCATCAGGGGAAAGACCTCGGTATAATTTTAAAATGTTATATTATTGCAATGATACAGCACATAAATCGTATCTAACATTGTCGGTATTACTCACCATTGATCTAAATAAGTGTGTGGTCTACCTTTGCTTAATCGATGGCCAAAACACAATATATTGTATGGCGGTGCTAGCTATTGTCTGGGTTAGGTAATTGTTCAACATTAAAACCATAAATGTATAATACTAGCTCATGTTCTATTATCAAATTTATAATACTAGCTAATGTTCTATTATCAAATTATAATACTAGCTCATGTTCTATTATCAAATTTATAATACTAGACCATATTCTATTATCAAACTTATAATACTAGCTCCTGTTCTATTATCAAAATTATAATTCTAGCTCATGTTCTATTATCACATTTATAATACTAGCTCATGTTCTATTATCACACTTATAATACTAGCTCATGTTCTATTATCAAACGTATAATACTAGCTCATGTTCTATTATCAAACGTATAATACTAGCTCATGTTCTATTATCAAACGTATAATACTAGCTCATGTTCTATTATCAGATTTATAATACTAGCTCATGTTCTATTATCAAACGTATAATACTAGCTCATGTTCTATTATCAGATTTATAATACTAGCTGATGTTCTATTATCAAACTTATAATACTAGCTCCTGTTCTATTATCAAACTTATAATACTAGCTCATGTTCTATTATCAAACTTATAATACTAGCTCCTGTTCTATTATCAAACTTTTAATACTAGCTCCTGTTCTATTATCAAACTTTTAATACTAGCTCATGTTCTATTATCAAACTTTTAATACTAGCTCATGTTCTATTATCAAACTTTTAATACTAGCTCATGTTCTATTATCAAACTTTTAATACTAGCTCCTGTTCTATTATCAAACTTTTAATACTAGCTCCTGTTCTATTATCAAACTTTTAATACTAGCTCCTGTTCTATTATCAAACTTTTAATACTAGCTCCTGTTCTATTATCAAACTTTTAATACTAGCTCATGTTCTATTATCAAACTTTTAATACTAGCTCATGTTCTATTATCAAACTTTTAATACTAGCTCATGTTCTATTATCAAACATTTAATACTAGCTCCTGTTCTATTATCAAACTTTTAATACTAGCTCATGTTCTATTATCAAACTTTTAATACTAGCTCCTGTTCTATTATCAAACTTTTAATACTAGCTCATGTTCTATTATCAAACTTTTAATACTAGCTCCTGTTCTATTATCAAACTTTTAATACTAGCTCCTGTTCTATTATCAAACTTTTAATACTAGCTCCTGTTCTATTATCAAACTTTTAATACTAGCTCCTGTTCTATTATCAAACTTTTAATACTAGCTCATGTTCTATTATCAAACTTTTAATACTAGCTCATGTTCTATTATCAAACTTTTATACTAGCTCATGTTCTATTATCAAACTTTTAATACTAGCTCCTGTTCTATTATCAAACTTTTAATACTAGCTCATGTTCTATTATCAAACTTTTAATACTAGCTCCTGTTCTATTATCAAACTTTTAATACTAGCTCCTGTTCTATTATCAAACTTTTAATACTAGCTCATGTTCTATTATCAAACTTTTAATACTAGCTCCTGTTCTATTATCAAACTTTTAATACTAGCTCATGTTCTATTATCAAACTGTTGCTCCATTAATAAACTTCTAATACTAGCTCCTGTTCTATTATCAAACTTTTAATACTAGCTCATGTTCTATTATCAAACTTTTAATACTAGGTCATGTTCTATTATCAAACTTTTAATACTAGCTCATGTTCTATTATCAAACTTTTAATACTAGCTCCTGTTCTATTATCAAACTTTTAATACTAGCTCATGTTCTATTATCAAACTTTTAATACTAGCTCCTGTTCTATTATCAAACTTTTAATACTAGCTCCTGTTCTATTATCAAACTTTTAATACTAGCTCATGTTCTATTATCAAACTTTTAATACTAGCTCCTGTTCTATTATCAAACTTTTAATACTAGCTCATGTTCTATTATCAAACTTTTGCTCCATTAATAAACTTCTAATACTAGCTCCTGTTGTATTATCAAACTTTTGCTCCATTAATAAACTTCTAATACTAGCTCCTGTTCTATTATCAAACTGTTGCTCCATTAATAAACTTCTAATACTAGCTCCTGTTCTATTATCAAACTGTTGCTCCATTAATAAACTTCTAATACTAGCTCCTGTTCTATTATCAAACTGTTGCTCCATTAATAAACTTCTAATACTAGCTCCTGTTCTATTATCAAACATTTGCTCCATTAATAAACTTCTAAGACTAGCTCCTGTTCTATTATCAAACTTTTGCTCCATTAATAAACTTCTAATACTAGCTCCTGTTGTATTATCAAACTTTTGCTCCATTAATAAACTTCTAATACTAGCTCCTGTTCTATTATCAAACTTTTGCTCCATTAATAAACTTCAAATACTAGCTCCTGTTGTATTATCAAACTTTTGCTCCATTAATAAACTTCTAATACTAGCTCCTGTTCTATTATCAAACTTTTGCTCCATTAATAAACTTCTAATACTAGCTCATGTTCTATTATCAAACTTTTGCTCCATTAATAAACTTCTAATACTAGCTCCTGTTTTATTATCAAACTGTTGCTCCATTAATAAACTTCTAATACTAGCTCCTGTTGTATTATCAAACTTTTGCTCCATTAATAAACTTCTAATACTAGCTCCTGTTGTATTATCAAACTTTTGCTCCATTAATAAACTTCTAATACTAGCTCCTGTTGTATTATCAAACTTTTGCTCCATTAATAAACTTCTAATACTAGCTCATGTTCTATTATCAAACTTTTGCTCCATTAATAAACTTCTAATACTAGCTCCTGTTGTATTATCAAACTTTTGCTCCATTAATAAACTTCTAATACTAGCTCCTGTTGTATTATCAAACTGTTGCTCCATTAATAAACTTCTAATACTAGCTCATGTTCTATTATCAAACTTTTGCTCCATTAATAAACTTCTAATACTAGCTCATGTTCTATTATCAAACTTTTGCTCCATTAATAAACTTCTAATACTAGCTCCTGTTCTATTATCAAACTTTTGCTCCATTAATAAACTTCTAATACTAGCTCCTGTTCTATTATCAAACTTTTGCTCCATTAATAAACTTCTAATACTAGCTCATGTTCTATTATCAAACTGTTGCTCCATTAATAAACTTCTAATACTAGCTCATGTTCTATTATCAAACTGTTGCTCCATTAATAAACTTCTAATACTAGCTCCTGTTCTATTATCAAACTGTTGCTCCATTAATAAACTTCTAATACTAGCTCATGTTCTATTATCAAACTGTTGCTCCATTAATAAACTTCTAATACTAGCTCATGTTCTATTATCAAACTGTTGCTCCATTAATAAACTTTTTATACTAGCTCCTGTTGTATTATCAAACTGTTGCTCCATTAATTAACTTCTAATACTAGCTCCTGTTCTATTATCAAACTGTTGCTCCATTAATAAACTTCTAATACTAGCTCATGTTCTATTATCAAACTGTTGCTCCATTAATAAACTTCTAATACTAGCTCCTGTTGTATTATCAAACTGTTGCTCCAATAATAAACTTCTAATACTAGCTCCTGTTCTATTATCAAACTGTTGCTCCATTAATAAACTTCTAATACTAGCTCCTGTTCTATTATCAAACTGTTGCTCCATTAATAAACTTCTAATACTAGCTCCTGTTGTATTATCAAACTGTTGCTCCATTAATAAACTTCTAATACTAGCTCCTGTTCTATTATCAAACTTTTGCTCCATTAATAAACTTCTAATACTAGCTCCTGTTCTATTATCAAACTGTTGCTCCATTAATAAACTTCTAATACTAGCTCCTGTTGTATTATCAAACTGTTGCTCCATTAATAAACTTCTAATACTAGCTCCTGTTGTATTATCAAACTGTTGCTCCATTAATAAACTTCTAATACAAGCTCCTGTTCTATTATCAAACTGTTGCTCCATTAATAAACTTCTAATACTAGCGCCTGTTGTATTATCAAACTGTTGCTCCATTAATAAACTTCTAATACTAGCTCCTGTTCTATTATCAAACTGTTGCTCCATTAATAAACTTCTAATACTAGCTCCTGTTCTATTATCAAACTGTTGCTCCATTAATAAACTTCTAATACTAGCTCCTGTTGTATTATCAAACTGTTGCTCCATTAATAAACTTCTAATACTAGCTCATGTTCTATTATCAAACTGTTGCTCCATTAATAAACTTCTAATACTAGCTCATGTTCTATTATCAAACTGTTGCTCCATTAATAAACTTTTTATACTAGCTCCTGTTGTATTATCAAACTGTTGCTCCATTAATAAACTTCTAATACTAGCTCCTGTTCTATTATCAAACTGTTGCTCCATTAATAAACTTCTAATACTAGCTCCTGTTCTATTATCAAACTGTTGCTCCATTAATAAACTTCTAATACTAGCTCCTGTTCTATTATCAAACTGTTGCTCCATTAATAAACTTCTAATACTAGCTCCTTTTCTATTATCAAACTGTTGCTCCATTAATAAACTTCTAATACTAGCTCCTGTTCTATTATCAAACTGTTGCTCCATTAATAAACTTCTAATACTAGCTCCTGTTGTATTATCAAACTGTTGCTCCATTAATAAACTTCTAATACTAGCTCCTGTTCTATTATCAAACTTTTGCTCCATTAATAAACTTCTAATACTAGCTCCTGTTCTATTATCAAACTGTTGCTCCATTAATAAACTTCTAATACTAGCTCCTGTTGTATTATCAAACTGTTGCTCCATTAATAAACTTCTAATACTAGCTCCTGTTGTATTATCAAACTGTTGCTCCATTAATAAACTTCTAATACTAGCTCCTGTTCTATTATCAAACTGTTGCTCCATTAATAAACTTCTAATACTAGCTCCTGTTGTATTATCAAACTGTTGCTCCATTAATAAACTTCTAATACTAGCTCCTGTTCTATTATCAAACTGTTGCTCCATTAATAAACTTCTAATACTAGCTCCTGTTCTATTATCAAACTGTTGCTCCATTAATAAACTTCTAATACTAGCTCATGTTCTATTATCAAACTGTTGCTCCATTAATAAACTTCTAATACTAGCTCATGTTCTATTATCAAACTGTTGCTCCATTAATAAACTTCTAATACTAGCTTATGTTCTATTATCAAACTGTTGCTCCATTAATAAACTTCTAATACTAGCTCCTGTTGTATTATCAAACTGTTGCTCCATTAATAAACTTCTAATACTAGCTCCTGTTGTATTATCAAACTGTTGCTCCATTAATAAACTTCTAATACTAGCTCCTGTTGTATTATCAAACTGTTGCTCCATTAATAAACTTCTAATACTAGCTCCTGTTGTATTATCAAACTGTTGCTCCATTAATAAACTTCTAATACTAGCTCCTGTTGTATTATCAAACTGTTGCTCCATTAATAAACTTCTAATACTAGCTCCTGTTGTATTATCAAACTGTTGCTCCATTAATAAACTTCTAATACTAGCTCCTGTTGTATTATCAAACTGTTGCTCCATTAATAAACTTCTAATACTAGCTCCTGTTCTATTATCAAACTGTTGCTCCATTAATAAACTTCTAATACTAGCTCCTGTTCTATTATCAAACTGTTGCTCCATTAATAAACTTCTAATACTAGCTATTGTTCTATTATCAAACTGTTGCTCCATTAATAAACTTCTAATACTAGCTCCTGTTCTATTATCAAACTGTTGCTCCATTAATAAACTTCTAATACTAGCTCCTGTTGTATTATCAAACTGTTGCTCCATTAATAAACTTCTAACACTAGCTCATGTTCTATTATCAAACTGTTGCTCCATTAATAAACTTCTAATACTAGCTCATGTTTTATTATCAAACTGTTGCTCCATTAATAAACTTCTAATACTAGCTCCTGTTCTATTATCAAACTGTTGCTCCATTAATAAACTTCTAATACTAGCTCCTGTTCTATTATCAAACTGTTGCTCCATTAATAAACTTCTAATACTAGCTCCTGTTGTATTATCAAACTGTTGCTCCATTAATAAACTTCTAATACTAGCTCCTGTTCTATTATCAAACTGTTGCTCCATTAATAAACTTCTAATACTAGCTCCTGTTCTATTATCAAACTGTTGCTCCATTAATAAACTTCTAATACTAGCTCATGTTCTATTATCAAACTGTTGCTCCATTAATAAACTTCTAATACTAGCTCCTGTTGTATTATCAAACTGTTGCTCCATTAATAAACTTCTAATACTAGCTCATGTTCTATTATCAAACTGTTGCTCCATTAATAAACTTCTAATACTAGCTCATGTTCTATTATCAAACTGTTGCTCCATTAATAAACTTCTAATACTAGCTCCTGTTGTATTATCAAACTGTTGCTCCATTAATAAACTTCTAATACTAGCTCCTGTTCTATTATCAAACTGTTGCTCCATTAATAAACTTCTAATACTAGCTCATGTTCTATTATCAAACTGTTGCTCCATTAATAAACTTCTAATACTAGCTCCTGTTCTATTATCAAACTGTTGCTCCATTAATAAACTTCTAATACTAGCTCCTGTTGTATTATCAAACTGTTGCTCCATTAATAAACTTCTAATACTAGCTCATGTTCTATTATCAAACTGTTGCTCCATTAATAAACTTCTAATACTAGCTCCTGTTCTATTATCAAACTGTTGCTCCATTAATAAACTTCTAATACTAGCTCCTGTTCTATTATCAAACTGTTGCTCCATTAATAAACTTCTAATACTAGCTCATGTTCTATTATCAAACTGTTGCTCCATTAATAAACTTCTAATACTAGCTCCTGTTCTATTATCAAACTGTTGCTCCATTAATAAACTTCTAATACTAGCTTATGTTCTATTATCAAACTGTTGCTCCATTAATAAACTTCTAATACTAGCTCCTGTTCTATTATCAAACTGTTGCTCCATTAATAAACTTCTAATACTAGCTTATGTTCTTTTATCAAACTGTTGCTCCATTAATAAACTTCTAATACTAGCTCCTGTTGTATTATCAAACTGTTGCTCCATTAATAAACTTCTAATACTAGCTCCTGTTCTATTATCAAACTGTTGCTCCATTAATAAACTTCTAATACTAGCTCATGTTCTATTATCAAACTGTTGCTCCATTAATAAACTTCTAATACTAGCTCCTGTTCTATTATCAAACTGTTGCTCCATTAATAAACTTCTAATACTAGCTCATGTTGTATTATCAAACTGTTGCTCCATTAATAAACTTCTAATACTAGCTCCTGTTCTATTATCAAACTGTTGCTCCATTAATAAACTTCTAATACTAGCTCCTGTTGTATTATCAAACTGTTGCTCCATTAATAAACTTCTAATACTAGCTCCTGTTGTATTATCAAACTGTTGCTCCATTAATAAACTTCTAATACTAGCTTATGTTCTATTATCAAACTGTTGCTCCATTAATAAACTTCTAATACTAGCTTATGTTCTATTATCAAACTGTTGCTCCATTAATAAACTTCTAATACTAGCTTATGTTCTATTATCAAACTGTTGCTCCATTAATAAACTTCTAATACTAGCTCCTGTTGTATTATCAAACTGTTGCTCCATTAATAAACTTCTAATACTAGCTCCTGTTGTATTATCAAACTGTTGCTCCATTAATAAACTTCTAATACTAGCTCCTGTTGTATTATCAAACTGTTGCTCCATTAATAAACTTCTAATACTAGCTCCTGTTGTATTATCAAACTGTTGCTCCATTAATAAACTTCTAATACTAGCTCCTGTTCTATTATCAAACTGTTGCTCCATTAATAAACTTCTAATACTAGCTCCTGTTCTATTATCAAACTGTTGCTCCATTAATAAACTTCTAATACTAGCTTATGTTCTATTATCAAACTGTTGCTCCATTAATAAACTTCTAATACTAGCTCATGTTCTATTATCAAACTGTTGCTCCATTAATAAACTTCTAATACTAGCTCCTGTTCTATTATCAAACTGTTGCTCCATTAATAAACTTCTAATACTAGCTCCTGTTCTATTATCAAACTGTTGCTCCATTAATAAACTTCTAATACTAGCTCCTGTTGTATTATCAAACTGTTGCTCCATTAATAAACTTCTAATACTAGCTCATGTTCTATTATCAAACTGTTGCTCCATTAATAAACTTCTAATACTAGCTCCTGTTCTATTATCAAACTGTTGCTCCATTAATAAACTTCTAATACTAGCTCCTTTTCTATTATCAAACAGTTGCTCCATTAATAAACTTCTAATACTAGCTCCTGTTGTATTATCAAACTGTTGCTCCATTAATAAACTTCTAATACTAGCTCATGTTCTATTATCAAACTGTTGCTCCATTAATAAACTTCTAATACTAGCTCATGTTCTATTATCAAACTGTTGCTCCATTAATAAACTTCTAATACTAGCTCCTGTTGTATTATCAAACTGTTGCTCCATTAATAAACTTCTAATACTAGCTCCTGTTGTATTATCAAACTGTTGCTCCATTAATAAACTTCTAATACTAGCTCATGTTTTATTATCAAACTGTTGCTCCATTAATAAACTTCTAATACTAGCTCATGTTCTATTATCAAACTGTTGCTCCATTAATAAACTTCTAATACTAGCTCCTGTTGTATTATCAAACTGTTGCTCCATTAATAAACTTCTAATACTAGCTCCTGTTCTATTATCAAACTGTTGCTCCATTAATAAACTTCTAATACTAGCTCCTGATCTATTATCAAACTGTTGCTCCATTAATAAACTTCTAATACTAGCTTATGTTCTATTATCAAACTGTTGCTCCATTAATAAACTTCTAATACTAGCTCCTGTTGTATTATCAAACTGTTGCTCCATTAATAAACTTCTAATACTAGCTCCTGTTGTATTATCAAACTGTTGCTCCATTAATAAACTTCTAATACTAGCTCCTGTTGTATTATCAAACTGTTGCTCCATTAATAAACTTCTAATACTAGCTCCTGTTGTATTATCAAACTGTTGCTCCATTAATAAACTTCTAATACTAGCTCCTGTTCTATTATCAAACTGTTGCTCCATTAATAAACTTCTAATACTAGCTCCTGTTGTATTATCAAACTGTTGCTCCATTAATAAACTTCTAATACTAGCTCATGTTCTATTATCAAACTGTTGCTCCATTAATAAACTTCTAATACTAGCTTATGTTCTATTATCAAACTGTTGCTCCATTAATAAACTTCTAATACTAGCTCCTGTTCTATTATCAAACTGTTGCTCCATTAATAAACTTCTAATACTAGCTCCTTTTCTATTATCAAACTGTTGCTCCATTAATAAACTTCTAATACTAGCTCCTGTTCTATTATCAAACTGTTGCTCCATTAATAAACTTCTAATACTAGCTCCTGTTCTATTATCAAACTGTTGCTCCATTAATAAACTTCTAATACTAGCTCCTGTTCTATTATCAAACTGTTGCTCCATTAATAAACTTCTAATACTAGCTCCTGTTCTATTATCAAACTGTTGCTCCATTAATAAACTTCTAATATTAGCTTATATTCTATTATCAAACTGTTGCTCCATTAATAAACTTCTAATACTAACTTATATTCTATTATCAAACTGTTGCTCCATTAATAAACTTCTAATACTAGCTTATATTCTATTATCAAACTGTTGCTCCATTAATAAACTTCTAATACTAGCTTATATTCTATTATCAAACTGTTGCTCCATTAATAAACTTCTAATACTAGCTTATATTCTATTATCAAACTGTTGCTCCATTAATAAACTTCTAATACTAGCTTATATTCTATTATCAAACTGTTGCTCCATTAATAAACTTCTAATACTAGCTCCTGTTCTATTATCAAACTGTTGCTCCATTAATAAACTTCTAATACTAGCTCATGTTCTATTATCAAACTGTTGCTCCATTAATAAACTTCTAATACTAGCTCATGTTCTATTATCAAACTGTTGCTCCATTAATAAACTTCTAATACTAGCTCATGTTCTATTATCAAACTGTTGCTCCATTAATAAACTTCTAATACTAGCTCATGTTCTATTATCAAACTGTTGCTCCATTAATAAACTTCTAATACTAGCTCATGTTCTAATTATCAAATTGTTGCTCCATTAATAAACTTCTAATACTAGCTCCTGTTGTATTATCAAACTGTTGCTCCATTAATAAACTTCTAATATTAGCTCATGTTCTATTATCAAACTGTTGCTCCATTAATAAACTTCTAATACTAGCTCATGTTCTATTATCAAACTGTTGCTCCATTAATAAACTTCTAATACTAGCTCCTGTTCTATTATCAAACTGTTGCTCCATTAATAAACTTCTAATACTAGCTCATGTTCTATTATCAAACTGTTGCTCCATTAATAAACTTCTAATACTAGCTCATGTTCTATTATCAAACTGTTGCTCCATTAATAAACTTCTAATACTAGCTCCTGTTGTATTATCAAACTGTTGCTCCATTAATAAACTTCTAATACTAGCTCCTGTTCTATTATCAAACTGTTGCTCCATTAATAAACTTCTAATACTAGCTCCTGTTCTATTATCAAACTGTTGCTCCATTAATAAACTTCTAATACTAGCTCCTGTTCTATTATCAAACTGTTGCTCCATTAATAAACTTCTAATACTAGCTCCTGTTCTATTATCAAACTGTTGCTCCATTAATAAACTTCTAATACTAGCTCCTGTTCTATTATCAAACTGTTGCTCCATTAATAAACTTCTAATACTAGCTCCTGTTCTATTATCAAACTGTTGCTCCATTAATAAACTTCTAATACTAGCTCCTGTTCTATTATCAAACTGTTGCTCCATTAATAAACTTCTAATACTAGCTCCTGTTCTATTATCAAACTGTTGCTCCATTAATAAACTTCTAATACTAGCTCCTGTTCTATTATCAAACTGTTGCTCCATTAATAAACTTCTAATACTAGCTCCTGTTCTATTATCAAACTGTTGCTCCATTAATAAACTTCTAATACTAGCTCCTGTTGTATTATCAAACTGTTGCTCCATTAATAAACTTCTAATACTAGCTCCTGTTGTATTATCAAACTGTTGCTCCATTAATAAACTTCTAATACTAGCTTATATTCTATTATCAAACTGTTGCTCCATTAATAAACTTCTAATATTAGCTTATATTCTATTATCAAACTGTTGCTCCATTAATAAACTTCTAATACTAGCTTATATTCTATTATCAAACTGTTGCTCCATTAATAAACTTCTAATATTAGCTTATATTCTATTATCAAACTGTTGCTCCATTAATAAACTTCTAATACTAGCTTATATTCTATTATCAAACTGTTGCTCCATTAATAAACTTCTAATATTAGCTTATATTCTATTATCAAACTGTTGCTCCATTAATAAACTTCTAATATTAGCTTATATTCTATTATCAAACTGTTGCTCCATTAATAAACTTCTAATACTAGCTCCTGTTCTATTATCAAACTGTTGCTCCATTAATAAACTTCTAATATTAGCTTATGTTCAATTATCAAACTGTTGCTCCATTAATAAACTTCTAATATTAGCTTATGTTGTATTATCAAACTGTTGCTCCATTAATAAACTTCTAATACTAGCTCCTGTTCTATTATCAAACTGTTGCTCCATTAATAAACTTCTAATACTAGCTCCTGTTCTATTATCAAACTGTTGCTCCATTAATAAACTTCTAATATTAGCTTATATTCTATTATCAAACTGTTGCTCCATTAATAAACTTCTAATACTAGCTTATATTCTATTATCAAACTGTTGCTCCATTAATAAACTTCTAATACTAGCTCCTGTTGTATTATCAAACTGTTGCTCCATTAATAAACTTCTAATACTAGCTCCTGTTCTATTATCAAACTGTTGCTCCATTAATAAACTTCAAATACTAGCTCCTGTTCTATTATCAAACTGTTGCTCCATTAATAAACTTCTAATACTAGCTCCTGTTGTATTATCAAACTGTTGCTCCATTAATAAACTTCTAATACTAGCTCCTGTTCTATTATCAAACTGTTGCTCCATTAATAAACTTCTAATACTAGCTCCTGTTCTATTATCAAACTGTTGCTCCATTAATAAACTTCTAATACTAGCTCATGTTCTATTATCAAACTGTTGCTCCATTAATAAACTTCTAATACTAGCTCCTGTTCTATTATCAAACTGTTGCTCCATTAATAAACTTCTAATACTAGCTCCTGTTGTATTATCAAACTGTTGCTCCATTAATAAACTTCTAATATTAGCTCCTGTTCTATTATCAAACTGTTGCTCCATTAATAAACTTCTAATACTAGCTCATGTTCTATTATCAAACTGTTGCTCCATTAATAAACTTCTAATATTAGCTCCTGTTCTATTATCAAACTGTTGCTCCATTAATAAACTTCTAATACTAGCTCCTGTTCTATTATCAAACTGTTGCTCCATTAATAAACTTCTAATACTAGCTCATGTTCTATTATCAAACTGTTGCTCCATTAATAAACTTCTAATACTAGCTCCTGTTCTATTATCAAACTGTTGCTCCATTAATAAACTTCTAATACTAGCTCCTGTTCTATTATCAAACTGTTGCTCCATTAATAAACTTCTAATACTAGCTCCTGTTCTATTATCAAACTGTTGCTCCATTAATAAACTTCTAATACTAGCTCCTGTTCTATTATCAAACTGTTGCTCCATTAATAAACTTCTAATACTAGCTCCTGTTCTATTATCAAACTGTTGCTCCATTAATAAACTTCTAATACTAGCTCATGTTGGGAAGCGATAACTCAGCGGTTAGTGAACAAAGGACAAGAGCTCGGGTTCGGTCCTGATCGACGGCTTCCAGGTTCACCCAGCCTTAACTGGGTACCGGATTTTTTTCTGGGAAAGTAAAGCGGTCCGGGTGTCGCCCACATTACCCCAAAAATCATGTGCTGAAGGTATATAAAATGTATGTTCACTAACACCATATTCCCTATACGCTCTTGACGTGACGGGGGCGCTTCACTTTTTTTTGGTTCTTTTTTTTTACTAGCTCATGTTCTATTATCAAACTTATAATTGAATTGTTTTGTTTTGCTGCTGTTATTATTTCTATTGGTATGTTATCTATCCCCGGTACTTTATTTCTTGGTGCATTATTTGACGAAAAATATACATTTATATACTCAGGAAATGCAAAAGGACATCAAAATGGGGGTAAGAATACTGATAAAAAGAGAGCTACAAAAATATATAAGTAACCACTGGTGATACAGTCATAGGATTATACTACTCAAGTTGAAAGCAAAAATAATCGACATATCAATAATACAGACATATGCACCCACTCAAGACTACACAGATGAACAAATAGACACATACTATGAAGACCTAAATAAAGTTATGAAGCAAGTGAAATCTTCAGACATCTTGATTGTAATTGGTGACAAGATGGCTAAAGTAGGAAAAGGTAGATATAAGGCCATTATAGGAAATCATGGTTTAGGAAAAAGAAATGACAGAGGAGAAAAATTAATGCAATTCTGTGAAGAAAACAGGCTTATAATATGTAACACCTACTTTGAGCAAGAGAAAAAGAAACTATACACATGGAAAAGCCCTGGAGATATGAAGAGGAATCAAATAGATTACATAATGATAAAAGAAAGGTTCCGTAACAGCGAAAAGGAAGCCAAAACCTACCTAGGAACAGATACAAGTAAAGAACACATACCAGAAGCTGCTAGAAGAAGGAATTGAACAATACAGAAGACAAAATCCTGATGAAAAAGTAACAACCAAATGGCAATGCATAAAGAAAAGCATACAAGAAACCTGCGAAACTTTACCCAAAAGAGAAAAGAACAAAAAACAAAAATGGATAACTAACACCATCTTAGAGAAAATGGAAGAAAGGAGACAGACGAAGAACACTGCCCAATACAATAAAATAGATAATGAGATACGCAAAATGTGCAAAAAGGCAAAAGAAGACTGGCTCAGCCAAAAATGTATAGAAATAGAAACTATGGAAAGCGAAAGCAAACACGACTTAAGAGGAATGCGCACAGAAATAAAGAGAATGACTAATAAAAATAAAAAAGCCACAGAAGGTGGATGCATTGCAGCAAAAAAGGAAAAATGATAACAGACAATAAGGATATTATAGATAGATGGCAGGAATACATAACACAACTATTTCAGGATCAAAGGGACAAGAAACCAGTTATAAAATGTACATCAGGCTATAAAATCTTAAAATCTCAGGTGGAAAAAGCTATAAAAACAATGAAAAAGGGAAAAGCAGCAGGACCTGACAGCATACAGATAGAGATGATAGGCACTAGAAGATTTTGGCGTTGAATTTTATAGACATATGCAACGACATGTACCACACAGGATACATACCAAATGAACTAAAAACATCAACTTTCATTGCATTGCCTAAAAAGAATGATGCAGTTGAATGCAGTGACTTTAGAAAAATAAGCCTAATGAGCCATGTTTCAAAAATCTTCCTAAAGGTTATACAAGGAAGGATTCAGAATAAAATCAATACTGAATTATATGAGCAGCAATTTGGATTTAGGAAAAATAGCGGGACAAAAGAAGCCATATTCTGCATGAGAACATTAATAGAAAAATACACAGAAGTAAACAAACCAATATATGCCTGCTTCATAGACTACACCAAAGCTTTTGATAGAGTACACCACAAACAACTTATAGAATGCCTAAAAGAGATACATCTAGATGCCATGGACATACGACTAATATGTAATCTATACTGTGAGCAAAACAGCAATAATAAAATATAACAAAGAGAGCTCTACACCCATTGATCTAAAAAGAGAGGTAAGACAGAGATGCATCCTACCACCAAGCTTGTTCAATCTATACACTGAGCAAATTAAAAAAAAAAAAACATCATAGCGATGTCAGGCCTACAAATTAATGAAAAGATAATCAATAACCTAAGATAAGCTGACGATACTGTACAACTAGCAGAAAATCCTAAAGATCTACAACAATTACTTAATGAAATAATCATGACAAGCAAAATATATGGACTAGAAATGAATATCAAAAAGACTAAAACTATGATCATAAACAAAGAAGATACTCAAAACCCACAAGTGGATATCAAAATAGAAGGAATAGACCTGGAGACAGTTCAGAACTACAACTACCTTGGACATACTATAACCAGTGATGGAAAATGTACAACTGAAATAAACAAAAGATTAGGAATGGCAAAAAGTAATTTTAATGTCATGAAGGACAACTAACATCAAAACAAATAACACCATGGCTAAAACTAAGAATAGCAAAATGTTACATCTTCTCCATATTCCTATATGGTGCAGAAACATGGATATTAGACAAGAAAACAGAACAGAGAATTGAAGCCTTTGAAATATGGATATATAGAAGAATAGGTAAAATTGGATGGAATGAAAAGAAAACAAACGATGAAATCTTAAAACAACTAAAAATAAAAAGAGAACTACTAAGCACAATTCAAACAATACACATGGGATTTTTGGCCATGTTAAAAGACACAACAGCCTACTAAAAGTAATCCTGGAGGGGAAAATACAAGGTAAAAGAGGCAGAGGGAGACCAACACTAATATGGACGAGTAACATCAAAAGATGGACAAATCAGCCTATGTCAACCTGCACCATCAAAGCAAGAGACAGAGCAGAATGGTGCTCCATGGTAGCCAACCTTCGTTGCGGAGAAGGCACTCGATGATGGTGATATTTGATTTCTTCTTTGATTTCCTCTTGCATGATGCTGGGCTCAGTATTTGTGAGTTCTAGCGTGGTTTTTGTTGTCTTATTGGTAGTTGGTATGTTTAACAGGTCTTCAAAATATTCTTTCCATCTCTGTTGCATACATTGGTTATTTGATATTGGCTGTCCGTCTTTGTCATTTATGAGCTCCGTAGGATCATGAATTTTTTTCTCGCTTTTGTGGCTTTTACTGCTTTGTAGAAATCTCGTGTGGCTTTTACTGCTTTGTAGAAATCTCTTGTGGCTTTTACTGCTTTGTAGAAATCTCTTGTGGCTTTTACTGCTTTGTAGAAATCTCTTGTGGCTTTTACTGCTTTGTTGAAATCTCTTGTGGCTTTTACTGCTTTGTAGAAATCTCTTGTGGCTTTTACTGCTTTGTAGAAATCTCTTCTGGCTTTTACTGATTTGTAGAAATCTCTTGTGGCTTTTACTGCTTTGTAGAAATCTCTTGTGGCTTTTACTGCTTTGTAGAAATCTCTTGTGGCTTTTACTGCTTTGTAGAAATCTCATGTGGCTTTTACTGCTTTGTAGAAATCTCTTGTGGCTTTTACTGCTTTGTAGAAATCTCATGTGGCTTTTACTGCTTTGTAGAAATCTCTTGTGGCTTTTACTGCTTTGTAGAAATCTCTTGCGGCTTTTACTGCTTTGTAGAAATCTCTTGTGGCTTTTACTGCTTTGTAGAAATCTCTTGCGGCTTTTACTGCTTTGTAGAAATCTCTTGTGGCTTTTACTGCTTTGTAGAAATCTCTTGTGGCTTTTACTGCTTTGTAGAAATCTCTTGTGGCTTTTACTGCTTTGTAGAAATCTCATGTGGCTTTTACTTCTTTGTAGAAATCTCTTGTGGCTTTTACTGCTTTGTAGAAATCTCTTGTGGCTTTTACTGCTTTGTAGAAATCTCTTGTGGCTTTTACTGCTTTGTAGAAATCTCTTGTGGCTTTTACTGCTTTGTAGAAATCTCTTGTGGCTTTCACTGCTTTGTAGAAATCTCTTGTGGCTTTTACTGCTTTGTAGAAATCTCTTGTGGCTTTTACTGCTTTGTAGAAATCTCTTGTGGCTTTTACTGCTTTGTAGAAATCTCTTGTGGCTTTTACTGCTTTGTAGAAATCTCTTGTGGCTTTTACTGCTTTGTAGAAATCTCTTGTGGCTTTTAGTGCTTTGTAGAAATCTCTTGTGGCTTTTACTGCTTTGTAGAAATCTCTTGTGGCTTTTAATGCTTTGTAGAAATCTCTTGTGGCTTTTACTGCTTTGTAGAAATCTCTTGTGGCTTTTACTGCTTTGTAGAAATCTCTTGTTTCTTTACTGCTTTGTAGAAATATCTTGTGGCTTTTACTGCTTTGTAGAAATCTCTTGTGGCTGACTTGAAGTCCCTGCTCATGTTTTGTCCGAATAGTCAACTATTGACAGCAATTGACCAACAGAGAAGATGTTGGAGATAACTGTTGCGTGGTACAGGAAACAAACTGATCAATGTTCAGTTATACAAGTAACGATGATGCCCCGTTACCGTGAGGGTCATTATGACATCACTGACAGGCTTCATGAAACGTCTCCACTGATCTCTATTCTTTCCTGTTATCCCTCCGTCTCTTTCTTTATCTATCTTCTCTGCTGATTGACGTTAGTAAGACCAAGTGATCGATATGGGTGGCCTAACCTTTTCATTTTGCGTTTCTGAACAGTAATCAGACGATCATGAAGAACTCCCATTACATGCTTGTGTTCAAAGCAAGCGAAGATCATAGCAAGTATTCTTATATGAAATTAGCAGACAACAAGCTAGCAACAAATGTGTATGTCTAGAGTCACCCAAACAGACAATAAATAGTGAGGTCTATATTGTAGATATTATGTAGAGATGGTAATTAAGTCACAAGTATTGCTAAAAATAAAAAAATTACTTTTGAAAATTACCAGATATTTTTTCAACATGAAACTACTAAATGGACACATCTTATCAGTTGCAACTTGTGGCACGAAGCCGTGACACAAAATCTGGCAAGTGAAGAGAAAACTAATTCATCTGATGAGATAACTAGCTACAGAAACGTTCTCCACATATCCTGGGTACACGAATCGACCAACAGATGACATCAACCTCCAAACTTTTTCCTGATTTCCACCGAGGTATTTTTGCAGAACAATTCGTCTTGTCCTAAATGTGTCATACTTTAGCTTCTACAAGTCACATGCACATGTAATAGACAACAATTGCAAGCGAAAAGGATATAGCTTGATAATCAGCAAAAATAATTGTGAAAAAATGACGGATAAGAAATGAAGACAATTAATATGTTTGCAGTTATTTCCCACTTTTACACATTAATCAACTGACAACTTTCAACACATACTTTCTTTGAACAAAGGAACATAGGCAGGCCGTTGTAAGTTAATCGTGCTATAGTAAAAGATAAACCATTTCAAATTGTGCCTGCGATCAATGATTGTTGTTCCTGGTATAACGTTTCCTATAACATACACAAGTGTTTAATTCTTTAAATCTTATAGACATTAATCACTGAAATAACTCAAAATGCAGTTAATGATTTAATAAACGAACAATCTATCACTGAAATAACACAGCACTTAGTGTGGTCCCATAGGTAAAAGATGTTTCCAAGCAGGTAGCATATGAACACTGAAGCAGAGCTGCTCATAGACCGTGGCTACTTGAATGGAGACATCATCACTGAAAACATGAAGAAGATAACACGATGAAGAATATATTCAATGTTACCTGTTAAACACGGTACATCAAAACAAATAACTATCGTAAGTGAACATATGTTGAGTTTCCTACGTCTCTTTGTCTCGATTAGGATCATCATCGTCAGGTACGATGCCTGCTGGCGTAGGTGATCATGTCTCTCCACAACTTTCGATCTCGACAGTTTTTCTTTTATTATTTCTGTTGTTGATCTTCTGCCAAGCCATTCTCTTGGGATCTTCGCCGGTGCTGCGGAGTTCGTGCATGTGAGCTGAAATCCTCTACAGTGTGTGAAATAGTGTGTTCTGTGTTGATTGCAATATGCGTCATCATTGGAATACCGGTCAATATGGCGAATAGGTAGCTATAACTATTGAGGCCTTGTTTGAAAGGTGTTCCTTGATGCAATTTCCTCATAATCCAAGTCCGACTTGCTGCAAGAGCTACTGAGTTAGTACACTGGGCACACCGTGAGCTGTGTTTTTCATCCGGATCGTGTTTCTAAATTCCGATTGCTAACAATGAATGATGAAATCGTATAACGAAGGACTGTTCAGTTGCGTTCACTATCTCTGCCGCTTGGCCTTATATCTTTTGGCGTGTGCTGTAGCTGCTGTGATGGGGACTACAATAAACATTCCATCATTAACTCCGGAGTAAGACAAGGCTGCGTGCTTTCCCTTTACTTTTTATCACATATATGGACAATATATGCAAATTAACATGCCCAATCAAAGGAAGTATACCAACAAGGAAACAAGTGATAACACAAAAGAGAACGAAATATACGTACCAGAAAACAGCAGAAGAGAGGAAGAAATAAATGAAATACTACTCTTTGCAGACGACCACGTTCTGATACATGAAACAACTGAGGACCTACAAGAACATATCAACAGGCTAAACAACACTTGTAAACAATACAACATGAAGATCAACATAAACAAAACCGAAGTAATGGCAATAGCGAGAAAGAAAGAAAAAACTTAACCTCATAATAGATGATACAACTTTGAAGCAAGTAGACAATTCTAAATATCTGGGTAGCACGCTAACACAAGACAATAACCAAGAGACCGAGATAGATATAAGGTGTAACAAAGCATGCCAAGTTATAGGCCAAGTATCAACACTATTGAAAAACAAAGCAATAACTACGGAAGCAAAAAGAGCAATATACAAATCAATTTT
This sequence comes from Megaustenia siamemsis, assembly GCA_032433765.1. Classification (NCBI taxonomy): domain Eukaryota; kingdom Metazoa; phylum Mollusca; class Gastropoda; order Stylommatophora; family Ariophantidae; genus Megaustenia; species Megaustenia siamemsis. Next base: position 5,732,444 of record JAVIAB010000073.1, read on the forward strand.
TCTACCAACTCTGTGCTATCAGTGCCAGAATTGGACGCTGGATCTAGAACAATAAGAAAGATAATGACCACCGAAATTAAATGTGCCAGAAGAATGACAGGAAACAGCTTAAGGGACAGAGTAAGAAACACCGACCTGAGGAAGAAACTAGAAATTGAACCAGCCATCGAATACATAAAGAAACAACAGATAAATTGGTTCGGCCACATAACAAGACAAAAAGAGCTACCAATGACTCAAAGAGCCATAAACAAACGCTACGAAAACGTCAGATTAACAGGAAGACCGAGAAAGAGATCGATACAGGAAATACTAGAGTGACTAGAGGGGATAACATCAGAAGAGGCCAACAGAAGAGCAAAGAATCGCAGATTGTATCCCCCCTAGACGACAACGGCAAAGGAGAAGAAGAAAAAAAGAGGAAGAAGAATAAAAAAAAATGAATTTCAGTTTGAATTATTCCTCTGCCACGGTCGGTATAGCAATTAAGGATTTTTAATTCGTATACCGGAGGCTCCGACTAAACATAACCATAACAGGCCATTTTCTTAAGCTGTCTGGTATCTTCTCCCCTTGGTTTCCTCTGTCTCTTTGTAACTCAATTTTCACGGTTGTCACAATAAATTCTAGCTTTCCACTGTGTTTATAGATCTAAGAGATGCCACTTTTAAGCCGTCCGCCCTTTGTTTTGTTGGTGGCTTCTTCAACCGTTGAGTGTAGAAGATCAATACAAGATTACAGACAATCAAAACCTTTTACAAAAGCATCTGAGAAATGTACAAACGAAGAATGATATGGATTGTTTATTTATGAACGAGTTGAAGATCTAATCCTGATGGAATGTATACATTTGTGTATTGTTTGTTTCTATAGTTGTACTCAGTGGGAGATAAGCAAGGTAAGAGTTCAGTTTAAATGAAAATGGGAGATCGGTATGAGGACATACACTCGTATATTTGTAATGTCATCTTACTGAAAGTTGGTGGAACAGAAATGTGTGAGGCTGCTGTAAAGTCCGTAAAAGAGAAGTAGAGAGAGATAGTGGGAGAGATAGTGAGAGAGATTGAGAGAGGGTGAAAGGGATCTTTAGAGAGATATAGAGATAGTGGGAGACATAGTGAGAGATAGAGAGAGAGAGAGAGAGAGAAAGGGATAGTTAAAGAGATAGAGAGAGAGTGAGAGAGATAGTGAGAGAGATTGAGAGAGGGTGAAAGGGATATTTAGAGAGATATAGAGATAGTGGGAGACATAGTGAGAGAGATAGAGAGAGAGAGAGAGAGAGAAAGGGATAGTTAAAGAGATAGAGAGAGAGTGAGAGAGATAGAGAGAGAGATAGTGGGAGAGATAGAGTCATAATTCTATCCTGATTCGCCTATGTAGGTTATCTTACATCGCTTACATATGATGACTTAGATAATGTTGCGCGATGTACAGGTCAATCATCTGACCTCAAAATGACCATTAGGGAAGAGAAAAGTATCTGTCTGGAGGACGTGGTTGCAAGTCTGACCTTGATTGCTATTGCAACGGACGGCTATTATGGGAGGCAGAAAGGTGGCTCCTGACAAGCATATTGCTAAAGTTGAGATCACGCTTAAAAGCAACTAATGGAGGGTCAAGGACGATTAGGCGGCTAGTGGAGTCGGAGCGAGAAATGGGGAGGTGGCGGTGAATGATTCTGATCACCACGTAGTGGTGGGGGTGATGGGTGAGAGCTAGTACTACCCTGTCAGAGGGAGAGACGGGTATAGGGGGTGTTGGCAGCCTGGCGTGAGGTGCGGAGAACCCGTTGGAGAGCAGGTAGAAGAGCTGATTCGGGATAGTGGTGTCGGCGGAAGAAGTCAAGCATCAGGTGGGCGTGAGATAAGTAGGCTTCATCCTCCTGGCGAAGGCGACGAAGCTACTAACTAGAAACTAGCTCCTCTAGACGGTCAAGGACGTGGGTTGCAAGTGAAGGTTGGCTTCTCTTATCAAGAAAAAATGTGTGAGCTCGACGGCCATCGGTCTGAGGAATGAAGGTGTACAGGGAACAGACATCCATGACAAAGAGGCGGTAGTTTCGGTCACTAGAAAGGGTTATTCTTCTTCTTTCCTTCCTCATCTGCCTTTCAGCGTCGAGGGGAGACATAATTTGCGGTCTTTTGCACTTCTGTTCGCCTCTGCTGCTGTTATGTTTCTAGTGCTTCTAATATTCAATCGACCCATCTTTTTCGTGGTCGACCCTTGGGTCTGGTGTTCTCACAACGTTTGTTGAAGGCTCGTTGTGTTGTGTTTTGTTCTTTATTCCTTGTCACGTGGCCAAACCATTTTATCTGTTGTTTCCTTATATATTCTATGGCGGGGGCTATTCCCAGCTTTTTCTCTCAGTTATTGAGGCAATGATATTCAGAGCGTGGTTAGTGTCTTTAACATATATGGGGATGTTCATGACTGGGTAGGGTTAAGGCAACGAATGTATCTCATTAGTGTATCTGATGTGGTAGGGAGGGTTCATTGCTGTGTCTGATGTGGTAGGGAGGGTTCATTGCTGTGTCTGATGTGGTAGGGAGGGTTCATTGCTGTGTCTGATGTGGTAGGGAGGGTTCATTGCTGTGTCTGATGTGGTAGGGAGGGTTCATTGGTGTGTCTGATGTGGTAGGGAGGGTTCATTGCTGTGTCTGATGTGGTAGGGAGGGTTCATTGTTGTGTCTGATGTGGTAGGGAGGGTTCATTGATGTGTTTGGTGCGGTAGGGAGGGTTCATTGCTGTCTCTTTTGTTGTTAGGGAGGGTTCATTGCTGTGTTTGATGTGGTAGGGAGGTTTCATTACTGTGTTTGGTGTGGTAGGGAGGGTTCATTGCTTTGTTTGGTGTGGTAGAGAGGGTTCATTGCTGTCTCTGGTGTGGTAGGGAGGGTTCATTGCTGTGTTTGGTGCGGTAGGGAGGGTTCATTGCTGTGTCTGGTGTGGTAAGGAGGGTTCATTGCTGTGTTTGGTGTGGTAGGGAGGGTTCATTGCTGTCTCTGGTGTGGTAGGGAGGGTTCATTGCTGTGTTTGATGTGTTAGGGAGGTTTCATTGCTGTGATTGGTGTGGTAGGGAGGGTTCATTGCTGTGTTTGGTGTGGTACAGAGGGTTCATTGCTGTCTCTGGTGTGGTAGGGAGGGTTCATTGCTGAGTTTGGTGCGGTAGGGAGGGTTCATTGCTGTGTTTGGTGTGGTAGGGAGGGTTCATTGCTGTGTTTGGTGCGATAGGGAGGGTTCATTGCTATCTCTGGTGTGATAGGGGGGTTTCATTGCTGTGTTTGGTGCGGTAGTTAGGGTTCATTGCTGTGTTTGGTGTGGTAGGGAGGGTTCATTGCTGTCTCTGGTGTGGTAGGGAGGGTTCATTTCTGTGTTTGATGTGGTAGGGAGGGTGCATTGCTGTGTTTGGTGTGGTAGGGAGGGTTTATTGCTGTGTTTGGTGTGGTAGGGAGGGTTCATTGCTGTGTCTGGTGTGGTAGGGAGCGTTCATTGATGTGCCTGGTGTGATAGGGATTGTTCATTGCTGTGTCTGGTGTGGTAGGGAGGGCTCATTGCGGAGCCTGATGTGCTAATGTGTGCTCATTGCTGTGTTTGATGTGGTAGGGAGGTTTCATTGCTGTGTTTGATGTGGTAGAGATGATTCATTGCTGTGTTTGATGTGGTAGGGAGGTTTCCTTGCTGTGTTTGATGTGGTAGGGAGGGTTCATTGCTGTGTTTGGTGTGGTAGAGAGGGTTCATTGCTGTCTCTGGTGTGGTAGGGAGGGTTCATTGCTGAGTTTGGTGCGGTAGGGAGGGTTCATTGCTGTGTTTGTTTAGTGGGAAGATCTAATTGATGTGTCTTGCTTGCTTGTTTGGTGTTCGCCAGATGACTAAAAGAGTACAACTTTTCGTCATCCGCCCTTAAAACGACGTTAAGTAGGCGTGTCTGCCTTATGCTAACGTGTCTGTTGTGGTTGGAAGGTCTCATTGGTTTGTCTGATGTACTAGGGATTGCTCATTGCTGTGTCTGTAGTGGTAGGGAGGTCTCAATGCTGCATCTGTTTATTTGGGAGGTCTCATTGTAGTGTATTATATGGTGGGGAGGTCTCATTGCTGTGTATTATATGGTGGGGAGGTGTCATTGGTGTAACTAATGTGGTTGGGAGGTCTTATTGCTGTGCATTATATGCTATGGAGGTCTCGTTGCTGTGTCTGATGTGATGGGGAGGTCTAATTTATGTGTCTGATGTGGTGGCCAGGTTTCATTAATGTGTCTGATGTTGTGGAGAGGTGTCATTGCTGTTTCTGATGTGGTGGGGAGGTCTCATTGCTGTGTCTGAGGTGGTGGCGAGGTCTCATTGCTGTGTCTATTGTGGTGGGGAGATCTCATTGGTGTGTCTGATGTGGTGGGAAGATCTCATTGATGTATCTGATGTGGTGGGGAGATCTCATTGGTGTGTCTGATGTGGTGGGGAGATCTCAATGCTGTGTCTGTTGTGGTGGGGAGATCTCATTGGTGTGGCCGATGTGGTGGAAGTCGCATTGGTGTGTCCGATGTTCTTGAATGTCTCATTGGTGTGTCTGATTTTCTGGGAAGTCTCATTGGTGTGTCTGATGTTCTGAGAGGTCTCACTGGTGTGTTTGATCTTCTAGAAGGTCTTATTGGCGTGGCTAATGTCCTAATGAAGTCTCATTGGTGTGTCTGATGTTCTGAGAGGTCTCACTGGTGTGTTTGATCTTCTAGAAGGTCTTATTGGCGTGGCTAATGTCTTAATGAAGTCTCATTGGAGTGTCTGATGCGCTGGAAGGTCTCATTCATGTGTATGGTGTGCTATGGAGTTCTCATTTGTCTTTTTGATGTTCCAAGGAGGTCTCATTGATGTCTCCTCAAAACCCATTCCTTTTTTCAATCTTTTTCTGTCTCTCGACTAGTAGCCATTTCTTATTTCTCACAAACTCGGTGAGTATCTAGGACCACCACAAATAAATTGTTATTTGCTCTCTCTCTCTTATTTTTGTTAGTTTTAGTCATTTCCTGTAATGTTGTTAGATTATTTGTTCATTGTGTGTTATCAATTTGATTTGTATTTATTGTTTTCCGCATGTATGCTGAAACGTCAATATTGCTCTATTATTCTCTCATGTAAAGCAGACACCGAACACTGTATTTATCTAGTTTTCTATTTCGCCATAAAGTCACCTACAATTATGTTTGACTTGTAAGGGTCATTGTGCTAACAGTGGACTTGCTCGTTGTAAAGTCGATCATATGTATCCTCTGTACTACCTGCTGTTTCTGTATAAACTTGTACAAGATTAATGTATATCGTCCATTTAGTCAGTTGAACTAATATGACTTGGTCAAATATTTCCCTGAACACTTTCACTGCTCTTGCTTGCTCTGCATCTAAGATGATACCAATTCCTGTTTCGTATTTATTTTGTATTTACCAGAGTGTATCTCACCTGATCCAGTGTATCTCATGTGACACAGTCCTAAGAAATGTGGATGCACCCTTCCTTTTTCTCATTTAATGTTATCAAATTGTCCCTTCTTGTCTTTAGTTCGCTTACAGTAGCTTGATGATGATCGGCTATCACATGTAGCACAAGGCGCCCCCTATCGGACGACGTGTTTCCCTGACCCATTTTTTTCCTTGACCGTTTAATGGTCTGTGACCGGGCCGTCCAATCAATGCAACAATCATAAGTTAAAAGACACCACAAGGTACAATAAGCAAAACAATAGATAAAGTGGTTTGGTCGTAGAATATGATAGAACGACCAAAGAGATTAAAGGGTCGACCACGAAAAATATGGATAATTGAATGTTAGAAACTCTAGGAAACATAACAGAAGCAGAGACCAACATAAAAGCAGACGACCGGAAAGTACATCTTCCCTCGACGCTGAAAGGCAAAGCAGGAAGAAAATAAAAAGTACAATAATTCATGTAGTGTCCAAGACATGAAAGCTTTGTTGCTTGTATTTGGTTCAACTTTTCTACGCCAATGAAAGTGACCACAACATAACCTACTGCTAAATGTTTTATAAATACACGTCCGTGACCTTTAAACATTAAGTGTCACGTTGCCCTTCAAGTAAACATTCAACCCAAAGATTTTGTCTGAAAGTCCTTGTTTGTATTCGATTTTTTACTGAAAACTAATTGTCAGTTATTTGTTTTCCTGTCACGCTTGAACATCTCGTTGAATGTTTCCCTGTACTTGGTGCTCATCATGTAGTAGACGAAGATGTTCACGCTCGAGTTGACAGCCTCGAAATTAACAGCAAAAGACCAGGCCGCGCAGAAGAAATGGTGGTCTGCTCTCTGGATGCCCAGATCTATAGCTCGTTTCAAATCACGTGCTTAACTTCAAAACGCTATTACTCAGTAACCGTTTGTTAAAAACTGTTGACATTTTCCAAATGTTATTAGAATGCAAAAGACCCTTTAAATGTATATTTAACACATATCTTGCAGCTGCAGTTTTCTTAAAGCGGCGAATTTCTTTGATGTTTGTCAAAATTGTAAATTGTGAACCCCTAAATAATAGAAATTACCGTAGTTGCTGGTCTATGATTAATTTTCACTAGGTAAAGGCGTGGCCGTAATGGGGAAATAACCTAATACGACAAAACACCAGGAGAATTATTGTCTTCTCAGTTCGAGGACGGACGATAATATCAAGGTATGTCCAATTTTCATAGTTGTGTGGTCCTGATAAGGACCGTTTGTTGAACTAATTTAAGGTAATATAGGGGCCAACATTGTGGGGGCTATATACTTTCATTCTGAATCAGACGAGTCTAAAAGATTAATAACTGTTTGGGGTTGAACATTCCACATTCCACATTTTTTCCAATATTCCTCTTCCTGTTTTAAGACGTGGTCTTCACATTTAGCCCAATAATCTTTGTCTATATTTAATAAAGCGAGATTAGCAAGAGTATTTACATCGCATATTTTGAATGTTGTATTTTCATCTGCCACTTGTCCAAAAATAACCTCTACAGAGATGAAATGTGTTAGACGAATGACAGGAAACAGTCTGAGAGATAAGATCAGAAATGAAGAACTGAGAAAAAAGCTAGGAATAGCCCCAGCCATAGAATATATAAGGAAACAACAGATAAAATGGTTCGGCCACGTGACAAGGCAGAAAGAACAAAACACAACACAACGAGCCTTCAACAAACGTTGTGAGAACAACAGACCCAAGGGTCGACCACGAAAAAGATGGATCGATGGAATATTAGAAGCACTAGGAAACATAACAGCAGCAGAGGCGAACAGAAGAGCAAAAGACCGCAAATTATATCTCCCCTCGACGCTGAAAGGCAGATGAGGAAGGAAAGAAGAAGTAGAAGAATACTTGTCCTTTTAATTTTGCCCAGATTAGTTCTATTGGATTTAAATGAGCATGGTAAGGTGGCAGCCTCAAACTTATATGACCGTGCGCTTGGATAATCTTATCTATTTGAAAAAATCTTTGCCCTTTGTTTTTGCTTTACTAGAGATAGTAATTCAGGTTTTAAGTACATGTTATTAAATTGTATGTCCTCCTTTGTGAGCCATATCTTAATAGCATCTTTTGTACTGGATGACGTCGGGTCTTTATCTTCAAGTGCAACAATGTTGTGGTACGTTGCATTGTCCATTATTAGGCAAGATGGTCGATCTAGTGATGGGAGAACATAATTTTCAATCCAATGTCTAAATATGTGACCATTCATCTCAGAGTGATAATCCCGATTGTCTATGGATTTTGCAAGAAAAATGAGCTCTGCATTCTGTATTAGTCCATGTTGTCGACTACCTGCATGAGCAATTATCAAGCGCTGTCCTTTGCTGCTAGGTATTAATCTCTTAATCTTTCCATCTGATGATTGCCATTCCCTTTGGTTAGTGTGGTGGCATTGATCCATGTTTCATCCAAGTACACAATATCATAACCTTGCTTGCGCACCTCTTTTACTTCACGTAAGTACTTGCTTCTCATGACTACTATATGTGGCTTCTCACAGATGATGTTTCGTCCATTGGAATACTTTCTGAATGTAAAGCCTGCAGCTCTCACATTTCTCCATAATGTAGACTTTGATATTTCAATACTGTTGTTCTTTTTCAGCGAAATTTTTAATTTTCTTATTGTAACAGTTTCATTCATACCCAACATTTTGCGAATTTCACTTCTAATAAGTTCACTGTCGAAATTATCCAACATTTTTGCTCTTCCTTGTGATTTTGTATATTTTGAACATTGACGGTCACGTGCTTGAATCCAGCGATTAAATGACCGTATAGATAAATCCAAAATGTGTCTTGTCCTATTCTCAGGGTTTTCTAAAGAATGAAATAATCTTCCTCGTTTAGCCTCTTTGCATAAAGGTCATACATTTTTATTGCGATGTTTTGTAAACTGCAGAATTTCATTTTAAGACTGATGATAAATGTTATCGTTCCACGTCTACACCTATGAATGAACGGAAATGGAACACACAATTTCTCAAGTGTCTAATTGTGTCAAAAAAACCACGGCGAAAGCGTGCAAACACGTCAATTTTACCGTGTATGGATTTTTACTCGCTATTTTTAACTTAAAATACTGTAAACATTAAGTTTTAACTACATCAATGGGTCGTTATAAATTATATATAATTAAATAAAATAAAAAATATATAAATCAAATAAGCAATAATAATAACCAAATGTTTTTTTTAATGAAATTAATTCCCTGTTGGGTTCTAATCATTATAACTTTACATGCAAATTTTGAACAACTTACAACAATCGGTTAAAAAGCTATCGATTTTAAAAGTTGGTCACGAGTTATGAAACAAGCTATATTAGTTCACTATTTCTGTTACTCAATCTTTGTATATTGTCTTACGTTTATTCTAGTACATATTTTAATTAGGCTGCCATTATGTTATTACCACTTCCACCATCCGTGATTAACGCTGCAACTGTGTCCTAGTCTCTACTCATACTCTTCATTCTGTGACATGCCCACACTTAGACAAATGTTTAACTCTATAGCTCACCCCCTTTGCTAACCACCAGAATTCCAGTCAGATACGGAAATTTGATCACATAGAAAAATGATATGCTTCCATCGCATGAAGCTGGACATAGAGAATCAATCCAGGCTAATTTCTAACTTACATAGTCATCTTCTTGGTAGCATGGCTCTATTGTTTAACGATCGGCACAGACCACTTTACCCGGGAGATCATCCACACCTTTAATAGACAACTCTACAGGTATGTGTCCTTTACCCGGGAGATCATCCACACCTTTAATAGACAACTCTACAGGTATGTGTCCTTCCGGCACAAAAATAACATTTCTAACCTCCGCCCCGCCTCACCTTCTCCACCCACAACCACGTCGGCCACGGACTCTCTGGTAGTGTGTTTACTACATGACCACCATCTTTCTAATAATGGAAAATCAGTTCTTTCTACAGATTTGAAAGTTATCCCCTTTCGCCTTTCTAATGACCATTACGACCTCTGTAAAGACGTTCACAATTTCCATAGGCATATGCGCTTACAATTCAATTTCTCGAACATATGCGCTTACAATTCAATTTCTCGAACATATGCGCTTACAATTCAATTTCTCGGGCATACCTAATTCTTACTCTTTACCTACCGTTGTAGACGAGATTCCTCGCTTCTGTCCCTTTCAATCAGATTGGACCTCACCAACTGCGGCCACACATGACCTTGATCTCAACATACAGGTCGTCTCTCGTGAGATCCAAAACTTTCGCCCGAATTAACTTCGCCGCTCGAATTTAACTCACTCCGAGTAGCGAGTCCTCTCCAGTCTCCGCCGCTGACACTGTGAACCAACCATGCGATGAGGGAACATCATAGTAGTCTGGCGTAAGAACTTGTACAGAGGGCACCAAACAATTATCCGATACCACTATTTATAAACCCCGCCTTGACGACGCCATTGTTCTCCAGAATATGCATGTCCAATATATTATCAAGAAACTAATCAAAGACCAAATTCTTCATCCTAGATCGTCCCACCTCATTATCCCTAATAGGGGTCTTGGCAGACCATCTTTCTACATGTTCCCTAAAATTCACAAACTCAACAACCCAGGACGTCCCATCGTGGCGGCATGTGCTTACACGACTGAACATATATCCGTCTATCTAGACATGTCTTCCAACCCATTGTGGCAATCCTTTCCGCCTGTCTCAAAGGCATGAACCACGCCTTGATAATCTTCTTTTCTATCTCTCCCTCCCGTGATGACTCATCCCGACTTTTCATTCTTGATGTTTGTTCTCTCTACACCTCTATCCCTCGCTCCGAAGACCTCCTGGCTGTTCGGTTCTTTCTTGACCAGAGGCAATACCCTTCTGTTGATACTACTACCCTTCTGTTGATACTACTACCCTTCTGTTGATACTACTACCCTTCGGTTCATAATACCACCCATTTGTTGATACTGCCACCCTTCTGTTGATATTGGGAGCCGCGATAGCTCAGTGGTTAGTGAACTGGACTACAAAGGACAAAAGGTAGGTTTCGATCATAACGACGGGTTCTAGTTAACCCAGCCTTTAATGGGTACCGGATTTTTTTTCTGGGAAAGTAAAGCGGCACGGGCGTAATACCGACCATATTACCCCAAAAATCATGTGTCGAAGGTTTGTAAAAATTATAATCACCAACACTATATTCCCTATAAGCCACTTGGCGTGACGGCGTAACTTTACTTTTTTCTGATACTGTCACCCTTCTGTTAATACTGCCACTCTTCTGTTAATACTGCCACTCTTCTGTTGATACTGCCACTCTTCTGTTAATACTGCCACTCTTCTGTTGATACTGCCACTCTTCTGTTAATACTGCCACTCTTCTGTTGATACTGTCACCCTTCTGTTGATACTGTCACCCTTCTGTTGATACTGCCACCCTTCTGTTAATACTGCCACTCTTCTGTTAATACTGCCACTCTTCTGTTGATACTGTCACCCTTCTGTTGATACTGCCACCCTTCTGTTAATACTGCCACTCTTCTGTTGATACTGTCACCCTTCTGTTGATACTGCCACCCTTCTGTTGATACTGCCACCCTTCTGTTAATACTGTCACCCTTCTGTTAATACTGCCACCCTTCTGTTAATACTGCCACTCTTCTGTTGATACTGTCACCCTTCTGTTGATACTGCCACCCTTCTGTTGATACTGCCACCCTTCTGTTAATACTGTCACCCTTCTGTTAATACTGCCACCCTTCTGTTAATACTGCCACTCTTCTGTTGATACTGCCACTCTTCTGTTAATACTGCCACTCTTCTGTTGATACTGCCACTCTTCTGTTAATACTGCCACTCTTCTGTTGATACTGCCACTCTTCTGTTGATACTGCCAATCTTCTGTTAATACTGTCACCCTTCTGTTGATACTACCACCCCTCTGTTTATACTTCCACCCTTCTGTTGATACTGCCACCCTTCTGTTGATACTGCCACCCCTCTGTTTATACTGTCACCCTTCTGTTGATACTGCCACCCCTCTGTTTATACTTCCACCCTTCTGTTGATACTGTCACCCTTCTGTTGATACTGCCACCCCTCTGTTTATACTTCCACCCTTCTGTTGATACTGCCACCCTTCTGTTGATACTGCCACCCTTCTGTTGATACTGTCACCCTTCTGTTGATACTGCCACCCCTCTGTTTATACTTCCACCCTTCTGTTGATACTGTCACCCTTCTGTTGATACTGCCACCCTTCTGTTAATACTGCCACTCTTCTGTTAATACTGCCACTCTTCTGTTGATACTGCCACTCTTCTGTTGATACTGCCAATCTTCTGTTAATACTGTCACCCTTCTGTTGATACTGTCACCCTTCTGTTGATACTGCCACCCCTCTGTTTATACTTCCACCCTTCTGTTGATACTGCCACCCTTCTGTTGATACTGCCACCCCTCTGTTTATACTGTCACCCTTCTGTTGATACTGCCACCCCTCTGTTTATACTGTCACCCTTCTGTTGGTACTGTCACCCTTCTGTTCATACTGCCACCCCTCTGTTTATACTTCCACCCTTCTGTTGATACTGCCACCCTTCTGTTGATACTGCCACCCTTCTGTTGATACTGCCACCCCTCTGTTTATACTTCCACCCTTCTGTTGATACTGTCACCCTTCTGTTGATACTGCCACCCTTCTGTTGATACTGCCATCCCTCTGTTGATACTGCGACCCTTCTGTTGATACTGCCACCCCTCTGTTAAAACTGCCACCCTTCTGTTGATATTGCCACCCCTCTGTTGATACTGCCACCCTTCTGTTGATACTGCCATCCCTCTGTTGATACTGCCACCCTTCTGTTGATACTGCCACCCCTCTGTTAATACTGCCACCCCTCTGTTAATACTGCCACCCCTCTGTTGATACTGCCACCCCTCTGTTAATACTGCCACCCCTCTGTTGATACTGCCACCCCTCTGTTGATACTGCCACCCCTCTGTTAATACTGCCACCCCTCTGTTGATACTGCCACCCCTCTGTTGATACTGCCACCCCTCTGTTGATACTGCCACCCCTCTGTTGATACTGCCAATCTTCTCTGCCTTACTGAGCTTGTCCTCAACACCTTTGAGTTCAGTGGTGACTTCTATGGCCAAGTTAGTGGAGTAGCCATGGGCACCAAGATGGGTCTAGGCTATACCCGCCAATTCATGAGTTTTCTTTTACTTGTGTGCACGCACACATACACCGTGCGCACTGACGTTCTTAAAAACCAGATTATACAGGTAAGACTTATTATTTTTAATTTTTTTTTAAATTTCTTTTTCTCGTTCTAAATTATTATTATTTTTTATTACTTTTTATTTTAAATACATATTTGTATGTGTGTTCTGTGTTTTTTTGCCTGCTGAAGGCCTATTGAGACGAAACGTCGTTTGGTTTGTATTCTCCTCTTATTACACGAAGCTTTAACTATACCATTGTTTTCCTTTTTTTCTATATCTATTTTTTCTTCAGTACTCACAATTAGCTTGACTGCAGCTTCGCAATTTGAAGCTTGTATGCGCATTTCTTTGCCTTACCCCTACCAAGTCATGAAGCTCCACTATATGTTAAAGACACCAACGACGCTCTGAATACCTTTGCCTCCATCCCCCTTTCTCCTGACCATAACTGCCGCCTCTTTGTCATGGATGTCTGCTCCCTGTACACCTACATTCCCCACACCGATGGCATTTGAGCTTTCATATTTTTCCTTGATAACAGAATCCAATCTTCTATCGCTACTGACGTCATCCTCCGTCTAACGAACTAGTTCTCGACCTCAACTCTTTCAACTTCGATGGCAACTTCTTCACCCAGATCAGTGGTGTACTGATGAACACCAGAATGGGCCCTAGCTACACTTATCCTTTCCTGGGTTACCTGGAGCACCAGATCATCCACACATACCAGGGTCATCTTCCCCTTATGTACCGCAGGTACATGATTGACTGACTGACCTGTCCGAGGCGGAAATCTCCTTCTTCGACAAGCATGTTGGATATATTCACTCCTCGATGATCCGCATCACTTACTACATTTCCACCTCCTCTTCCACCTTCCTAGATATCACAGTTTCCTTAGGTGTCTCTGGTCTGCTTACCTCGGTCTTCTACAAACCTACCTTTGTTCCTCCGCTACGACTCTTCTCACACGACATCTTGTAAGAACTATCTGTCCCTATTACTCAGACTGCGTCACCTTCGTCAGGATGATGAAGATTTCGTACTTCACGCCAACCTGATGCTTCTTCGCCAACACCTTTATCCCGAATCAGCTCTCCTACCTGCTCCCCAACGTGTTCTCCGCACCTCAACCCAGGCTGTAACCCCCTCTAACCGTCCCCCATCTGACAGGGTAAAACATACTCTCACCCATTACGCCCACCACTACGCGGTGATCAGAATCATTCACCACTACCTCCCCACTCTCCGCTTCGACTCCACTACCCGTTTACTCTTCCCTAAGCCTGCAATAGTTGCCGTTATCGCAACCTTCGCGATATACTTGTCAGGAGCCGCCATCCTGCCTCCCTTCATAGCCATGGGGGTACCATCCGTTGCAATCACAATCAAAGTAGGACTTGCAACTACGTCCACTTGCAACTACGTCCACTTGCAACTACGTCCACTTGCAACTACGTCCACATGCAACTACGTCCACTTCCAACTACGTCCACTTCCAACTACGTCCACTTCCAACTACGTCCACATGCAACTACGTCCACTTCCAACTACGTCCACTTGCAACTACGTCCACTTCCAACTACGTCCACATGCAACTACGTCCACTTCCAACTACGTCCACTTCCAACTACGTCCACTTCCAACTACGTCCACTTCCAACTACGTCCACATGCAACTACGTCCACTTCCAACTACGTCCACATGCAACTACGTCCACTTGCAACTACGTCCACTTGCAACTACGTCCACTTCCAACTACGTCCACATGCAACTACGTCCACTTCCAACTACGTCCACTTCCAACTACGTCCACTTTCAACTACGTCCACATGCAACTACATCCACTTCCAACTACGTCCACTTGCAACTACGTCTACTTCCAACTACGTCCACTTGCAACTACGTCCACTTGCAACTACGTCTACTTCCAACTACGTCCACTTCCAACTACGTCCACTTGCAACTACGTCCACTTCCAACTACGTCCACTTGCAACTACGTCCACTTCCAACTACGTCCACTTGCAACTACGTCCACTTCCAACTACGTCCACTTCCAACAACGTCCACTTGCAACTACGTCCACTTCCAACTACGTACACTTCCAACTACGTCCACTTCCAACTACGTCCACATGCAACTACGTCCACTTGCAACTACGTCCACTTGCAACTACGCCCACTTCCAACTACGTCCACTTCCAACTACGTCCACTTCCAACTACGTCCACTTGCAACTACGTCCACTTCCAACTACGTCCACTTGCAACTACGTCCACTTGCAACTACGTCTACTTCCAACTACGTCCACTTCCAACTACGTCCATTTGCAACTACGTCCACTTGCAACTACGTCTACTTCCAACTACGTCCACTTGCAACTACGTCCACTTCCAACTACGTCCACTTCCAACTACGTCCACTTGCAACTACGTCCCCTTCCAACTACGTCCACTTGCAACTACATCTACATCCAACTACGTCCACTTCCAACTACGTCCACTTGCAACTACGTCCACTTCCAACTACGTCCACTTGCAACTACGTCCACTTCTAACTACGTCCACTTGCAACTACGTCCACTTCCAACTACGTCCACTTGCAACTACGTCCACTTCCAACTACGTCCACTTCCAACTACGTCCACTTGCAACTACGTCCACTTCCAACTACGTACACTTCCAACTACGTCCACTTCCAACTACGTCCACATGCAACTACGTCCACTTGCAACTACGTCCACTTGCAACTACGTCCACTTCCAACTACGTCCACTTCCAACTACGTCCCAACTACGTCCACTTGCAACTACGTCCACTTCCAACTACGTCCACTTGCAACTACGTCCACTTGCAACTACGTCTACTTCCAACTACGTCCACTTGCAACTACGTCCACTTGCAACTACGTCTACTTCCAACTACGTCCACTTGCAACTACGTCCACTTCCAACTACGTCCACTTCCAACTACGTCCACTTGCAACTACGTCTACTTCCAACTACGTCCACTTCCAACTACGTCCACTTGCAACTACGTCCACTTCCAACTACGTCCACTTGCAACTACGTCCACTTCCAACTACGTCCACTTGCAACTACGTCCACTTCCAACTACGTCCACTTCCAACAACGTCCACTTGCAACTACGTCCACTTCCAACTACGTACACTTCCAACTACGTCCACTTCCAACTACGTCCACATGCAACTACGTCCACTTGCAACTACGTCCACTTGCAACTACGCCCACTTCCAACTACGTCCACTTCCAACTACGTCCACTTCCAACTACGTCCACTTGCAACTACGTCCACTTCCAACTACGTCCACTTGCAACTACGTCCACTTGCAACTACGTCTACTTCCAACTACGTCCACTTCCAACTACGTCCATTTGCAACTACGTCCACTTGCAACTACGTCTACTTCCAACTACGTCCACTTGCAACTACGTCCACTTCCAACTACGTCCACTTCCAACTACGTCCACTTGCAACTACGTCCACTTCCAACTACGTCCACTTGCAACTACGTCCACTTCTAACTACGTCCACTTGCAACTACGTCCACTTCCAACTACGTCCACTTGCAACTACGTCCACTTCCAACTACGTCCACTTCCAACTACGTCCACTTGCAACTACGTCCACTTCCAACTACGTACACTTCCAACTACGTCCACTTCCAACTACGTCCACATGCAACTACGTCCACTTGCAACTACGTCCACTTGCAACTACGTCCACTTCCAACTACGTCCACTTCCAACTACGTCCACTTCCAACTACGTCCACTTGCAACTACGTCCACTTCCAACTACGTCCACTTGCAACTACGTCCACTTGCAACTACGTCTACTTCCAACTACGTCCACTTGCAACTACGTCCACTTGCAACTACGTCTACTTCCAACTACGTCCACTTGCAACTACGTCCACTTCCAACTACGTCCACTTCCAACTACGTCCACTTGCAACTACGTCCCCTTCCAACTACGTCCACTTGCAACTACGTCCCCTTCCAACTACGTCCTCCAGACATATACGGTTCTCTTCCCCGATAGTCCTTTTGAGATCAGAGAGGGATTCACCTGTACATCGCGCAACAATATATATGGCATCATATGTAAGAGATGTAATATAACATACGTAGACGAATTAGGACCTAGAGACATGTGTCTGACCATCTTTATGATATCTGTCCAGACGAAGGTACCCCAGTAGCGTTCCAGTTCAACACTAAGGGCCATCAGGGTATGACGGATGTCCAGGTTATTGCCTGGTGTCAAGTTTTTTTTTGTTTTTGCTTTTTTTCTGATAGCTGTAACCGATTCACCTTAAAGAATCGTTTGATCGCCAATATGGGTGGCCACATCCCACGGGGTATTAATGTTTTCCTTTCTCATGGGTAAACTATTACCTCTCTCTCTCTCTTTCTCTCTCTCTCTCTCTCATTTAATCAACCCCCACCACCTTTCCTTCTTCCATGCCCATCTCTCTTCCGATTTCCCTCACATCCTCTCCTTTCTTCCTGCTTCTGTTCCGACCCTAACTTGATCTCCCCATACGATACTCATGGTCTATATTACATATTTGTAAGTACGTTGGCCCCTTTTACATGAGTCATGATCCCTATTTACCAACTTATATTTATAATTACATCAGCACTGCTATTGTATACCTGGTTTCAACTTATATTTATTATCGTTATTAATATATACATATATTCTGCCAGCTTCACTTTATATTTCAGTTCCAATTTACTCATTAAAAAAAAAATTTTCATTCCATTTCCATATAGCTCCTATTATTTTGCTTTTCTCAGACACACTATCATCATATCCCTCATATATACAACCCCGTGTTTATACCAGCCCTCCATACTCCCCCTAATACGCCGCGTTTTTATCTCCTTGTTTTCCGAGTCACGTCTGGTTTTGTTTGCTCGTTTCCACTCCATAGTACACACTTTTCTATCTCTCCATAGTACACACTTCTCTATCTCTCCATAGTACACACTTCTCTATCTCTCCATAGTACACACTTCTCTATCTCTCAATAGTACACACTTCTCTATCTCTCCATAGTACACACTTCTCTATCTCTCCATAGTACACACTTCTCTATCTCTCCATAGTACACACTTCTCTATCTCTCCATAGTACACACTTCTCTATCTCTCCATAGTACACACTTCTCTATCTCTCCATGGTACACTTCTCTATCACTCAATGGTACACACCTCTCTATTACTCTATAGTACACACTTCTCTATCACTCTACAGTACACACTTCTCTATCTTCGGCTGGTACCCGTCTCATTCTTGGCCACTTTTTGCATTTAATATTTACTTCTGTTCGTTCATCATTATAAAGATATATAATGTTTGACCGGAACTTCTCCCGTGAGAGAAACATGACCGTGTTGGGGCTTGTGTTTACTGAGAACAGAGGTAGCGTGGAGGGTCTGACATACATTTTGTACGCAATTTTGAGTTCAACGGCCTTTGTTGCTGTGATTGTGATCACAGTGATTCTAGTCGTTCAGCTCAAACAAAAATCCAAATGGCGCATGACTGCAAAAGCAGATAAAACAATATAATTATTATCAAAATGAGATTTTTTAAAAATGTAGTTGCTATGGTAGCCATGATTTATGCAGTCTTATTTGTCTGTTACCTACCAGGTTTCGCAGTTTCCATGACAACGTTCCTCGCTCCTGATTTTAGCAATGGCGGTATAAACGTGAACGCATTCTACGTGTCCTGGTCACTTGTTTACATTTTTGTCGCCATCAACTCCAGCATCAACATCTTCTACAAGACGTGCTCTAAATACAGAGAGACGTTTACTGAAGTGTTTGGTTCTTGCTGTACATGCTCGACATGTATCAAACTTCAATAGTTTGTTTCTTGTAATAATCATATGCTTTGAAATTTAATCGTTGAGTGAATCGTTGAGTAAATCGTTGAGTGGATCGTTGAGTAAATCGTTGAGTATATCGTTGCGTATATCGTTGAGGGAATCGCTGAGTAAATAGTTGAGTACATCGTTGAGTAAATCGTTGAGTGGATCGTTGAGTAAATCGTTGAGTAAATCGTCGAGTGAATCGCTGAGTAAATCGTTGAGTACATCGTTGCGTATATCGTTGAGGGAATCGCTGAGTAAATAGTTGAGTACATCGTTGAGTAAATCGTTGAGTGGATCGTTGAGTAAATCGTTGAGTAAATCGTCGAGTGAATCGCTGAGTAAATAGTTGAGTACATCGTTGAGTGAATCGTATTAAAATAATATTTAAAATATGATTCTTGTTTTATTTACAGAAGGACAAATCAAAGAAAATAATTTATGCAAAGACGGTGGCTACAAGGATTAATGATCATCTAAATGTGGGTGTCAATTATTGAAAGAGAAAGTTGTGTCTGATAGCATGTTTCAGGAAAACCGCTCGGCTATCATCATCACTATGTGCCCAATCGATTGATGTAGGCGATGTGTCCTTCCACTATTTTCAGTCAACAGTATATCATATAAATTATATTGTTGCCTGTTTACCGTGGCACAATACCAAGTTATCTAGTATCTTCTTTCTTTGCCGCCGTAATATCTATTTCTCTGTATCTTGCAGTTGCAAAAAGGTATTGCAACTTTTATAATCTCATGATGTGCCTTAAAAGTATCGATTACTTCTTTCTGATGTTTGTTAGAAGCTAACTTTTCGTGTTGGCCTCACTGAGAATGTCCTCGCCGACCACTTTCACAGTTCTGGAAACTCTGAACATTCTTTTGAGAAATTCCATCTCTGTGGTCTCTAATCGCTTTTTAAAAAATGTGTTTGTTTACTGTCCACGGTCGATTCTGTATAGTTCCGGTGAATTGTTGCACAAGATGTTTTCCATTTTCTGAAATGCTACATTGGCCTGTGTTTTTCCTCATATTATTTATGTGATACATCTTCCACCTGAGCCAGGATAGCTCAGTGGGTAGTGAATTCGACTACAAAGGACAAATGTTCGGGTTCAATCCTGATCGACGGCTCTCAGGTTTATCCAGCCTTAAATGGGTACCGGAATTTTTCTGAGAAAGTAAAGCAACACGGGCGTAATACCGACCACATTACCCCAAAAATCATGTGCCGAAGGTCTGTAAAATTTACGATCACTAACACCATATTCCCTATGCGCCACTTGGCGGGACGGCGCTCTTTACTTTTACTGTTTACATCTTCCATCTGGTGCTTTTAATGTGCATGTGTATATTTGTTATATCTGTGTATTTTTTTTTTACACATCTATAACATTGTTTAATCATATTTAGTTTTAAATCATGTTATATGTGACCCTTCATTAGCTGTTTTGGGCCAATAGAACTGTAATGTTCATTTCCAAAAACACATTTGCTCACTCACAATTTGTACACAATTTCTGCTTTAACCATCCTTCCTTCGCTTCTCTGGATTTGTTTTCTGTATCTGTGCAACATTTTGTTTGTCCTTTCTTATTTCTTATGTCTTAGTTTTTCGTCCATTAGTTCTATGTCTTCCGTCATCCATTTCTTCTTGTTGATTCTTTTAGTCACTGGTAATACTTCTTTTGATGTTTATTCAATCGATTGTTTGAGCATTTCCCAATAAGTATATACACAAGGAATAAACACATATATATCATATACGACAGTACTAAATACGTTACAAACCATACAACCACACACACACACCAACTATTGCGCAAACATATATATGTGTACATCTGCTCAGCTGTAAACTTTGTATGTGTTCTGAAAACTAACTTACGACGATGTTCAGATGTGAAAATAGACATTTTGAAACATGAAGAACAGTGATAGGTCGAATGAATACATTTTATTT
Source organism: Megaustenia siamemsis (assembly GCA_032433765.1). Taxonomy (NCBI): domain Eukaryota; kingdom Metazoa; phylum Mollusca; class Gastropoda; order Stylommatophora; family Ariophantidae; genus Megaustenia; species Megaustenia siamemsis. Next base: position 5,753,028 of record JAVIAB010000073.1, read on the forward strand.
GTGAAACTTGCATTGTCTTCAATAAACCTGTACCTGTGAAATCCAAATTGTCACCATGACACTAATTTCAACAAATCACATTAAAAGTGTATATTGATCGGCTTATTTCCTTCCCTGAATGAAACATCGGAACATATAATTGCGTTTATTATGTAAATCAAATTAGTGGCAGTTAGGAATAATGGCGTAATACCCCACAAGATGTCAATAATTTTAATTCTTAGCATTAATTTCTCACAATTGCTGGTCTAGAGCTTCATCTAAACGTGATTCATTCCAATGATATATTCAATCGTGATTCTAAGAGTTAATGTGATGTGGCAGTCATGAGTTATAATGATTCTCATTTACAAACAAAAATTGGTAGATTCGTGTTATTATTTCCTGAGATAGAAACAGTTGATTATTAGTTGTTTTTAAAATTACATATTGTATTTTGCGCTTGAAGAAATTTGAACTTACCTTGTCCGGTATTTTAAATATGAGTAGTTGAGAATAACTTCCCTTGAAATCTTCTCTTAAATATGTTACATTGAATCGTGTAACTTCGGTAACTGAACATACGCTTTTAGATGATCACAAAGATACATTAGCATTTCAACACAGCCGGCCACGACAGAAAAAATCCCGTAAGAGCATAAGCCAGCTCTAGATTATCATTAATAATGTTTATCAGAATTAAACATAAGCCAGCTCTAGATTATCATTAATAATGTTTATCAGAATTAAACATAAGCCAGCTCTAGATTATCATTAATAATGTGTATCAGAATTAAACATAAGCCAGCTCTATATTATCATTAATAATGTTTATCAGAATTAAACATAAGCCAGCTCTATATTATCATTAATAATGTTTATCAGAATTAAACATAAGCCAGCTCTATATTATCATTAATAATGTTTATCAGAATTAAACATAAGCCAGCTCTATATTAACATTAATAATGTTTATCAGAATTAAACATAAGCCAGCTCTACATTGTCATTAATAATGTTTATCAGAATTAAACATAAGCCAGCTCTAGATTATCATTAATAATGTTTATCAGAATAAAACATAAGCCAGCTCTAGATTATCATTAATAATGTTTATCAGAATTAAACATAAGCCAGCTCTAGATTATCATTAATAATGTTTATCAGAATTAAACATAAGCCAGCTCTAGATTATCATTAATAATGTTTATCAGAAATAAACATAAGCCAGCTCTAGATTGTCATTAATAATGTTTATCAGAATTAAACATAAACATCAATATTGGACAGATAAACCGTATTCGTCTTGGAAAATGGACGTCAAATTATAAGTCTAGTGGAAAAAATCTCAATCGAAAATTATCAAAAATTGTAGTACAAATATACCTGAACAGAGCCTCACTGCTTAGAAGTAAACATTGGTCTCACAATGACATATGTGCATATATTTATTGAGCTAACGTCACTTGCTATGGACAACATTTTTTGGGACATCACTAAGACATCGTTGTTGGAGTGTCTGTCAGAGTACGATCCCGACATGTCATCATTGAGATGAGCATGATTTAACAGAAGGCCGTGATGAAGTGTCAATGTACTAACATTCTCTAAGTATGAGTCTGACATATAATACATACAAGTCTGACATATAATACATACTAGTCTGACATTTAATACATACAAGTCTGACATATAATACATACAAGTCTGACATATAATACATACAAGTCTGACATATAATACATACAAGTCTGACATATAATACATACAAGTCTGACATATAATACATACAAGTCTGACATATTATACATACAAGTCTGACATATAATACATACAAGTCTGACATATAATACATACAAGTCTGACATATAATACACACTTATCTGCTGCAAAGAATAGAAAGATAATAGGTATCCCTCAAACCCAAGATGTTCAACAGCAGCAAGTTTGTGAAGCTCATCAGTGACAAGGACAGAGAAATATTTGATTGGATCACCTGCGTGTTTATCATTAGCGCTTTAAGTCTCTTTGGTGTGTTGGCTAATCTGATGAACATGGTGGTTTTCTACAAACAAGGCTTTACTAACTCCATGAATATCAGCTTTTTTGGGATGGCTATTTCAGATCTTGGCGCCCTACTCACTATGTTATGGTGTGGGGTATGTCTTAATCCTTTGATTGCCAAATCCGATGTGTGGATGGAGACCACGGAAATAGCATACCTGACGGCGGGCTCCCCTCACTCTATCTGTGCTCGAGTAACTGGCTGGATAACTGTCTTTGTTACGGCAGAAAGATGCTTGTGTATCATGTATCCTTTGAAGATAAAACAACTTATCACCCCCACGAGAACTACTGTGACGGTCTGTGGAGTATATTTGACCAACATTGGCACATTTCTACCAGAATATGCCACGTGCTATTTTGATTGGAAGTTCTATCCCCACAGAAATAGAACATTGTTGGGAATCGTTTTCTCTGAGGGCAGAACAAAGGTGGAAGGACTAATGTTCGTGCTGTACTCGATCATGGGATCAGCTTCCTTCGTTGCTGTGATCGTGTTCACGACAGTTCTTGTTGTGCAACTTCAATTAAAATCAAAATGGCGTATGAAGGCAAATATAACCAAGGTAAGCTCTGAAACAATCTCAACACGTGACCGGAAGACAATGAACATGGTTGTGGTGATTGCCACAGTTCTAATTGTGTGTTACACGCCGGGCGTTGTGGCGTCCTTAGTTACATTCTTCGGACCTGACATCACAGTTTCTGGAATTAACTTGAATGTATTCTTTGTTCTGTGGTCCTTTGTTTTCATCTTTGATGTTCTCAACTCCAGCGTCAACATCTTCCTCTACTATAAGATGAGCTCTAAATACAAGGAGACGTTTCATCAAATCTTTCTTGCTAGAGAACAGTGCAAGTAGGCAGTGAAATTGTAACCTCACAATTATGTTTTATTTCTATCGATGAGTATGAAGGACTCAGCATGAACGATATGACCATATGAGCTGAGGTTGCACGATTTCGTTTAGGAACATCATAAGGTAGTATGCCCTGTGTATTGAACATTGCATTCATCATAGTCCTTCTGAGTGAATATCTGTCTCTAACCAGATCTCCATCTTCTTATGCTGTAATGTTCAAGGTCTCCTTATTATCTTGAAACCACCTTCTTCTTGGTCTGCCTTTGATGTGTCGCCCAGGAACCATGCTTTCCATTATTGTTATTTCTGGCCCACGGTGTCTTTTGACGTGGCCATAGTATTTTAATTTCCTCTGTAGAATAGTATTTATAAGCCACTTATTTTTAATGTTTATATTTTTTACTATGTCTTCATTGCTCTTTTGCATTATCCAAAGTATCTTAAAGATGTTCTGTAGCATTTTGTTTCGAATGAAATAGATTTTGTTCCTTGATGTTTGCAAGTTTGTCCATGATTTACAACCCTATTTTGTTATCGTGAATATACATGGCCTCAGTAATTTTTAATTTACTATCTTGCTGGTATTGTGCCACATGATCTTTATATCGTTTAACTGTGTTGCTATTGCTAATCTTCTTTTGATCGTTTTATGATAGTCTCCATTGTTAGTTACTGCGGATCCAAGATATTCTTAGTTTGTTAAAATTTCACATTCTTCACTTTGCTGATCTTTGGTTTCCCTTTTATTTATTGTCAATGAATATTAGATTAGTTTTCTGTATGGTTTGATAAAGGGTTTCTCTTCACTGTAATAAACGCATTCAATTTTCTCTTTTAATCTTTCTGCACTGTTCGTTGAACTTTTCATTAATGATATGGAAATCAATTATTTTGAACAGGTAAAAAGATCCCATATATCACGAAGAGCATGAATCGTTAAAATAGTGTGCACACGAAGATCATCACAAACGATAGAAGAAACATCCAGATTAGAAACATAATTCTACTTTCAACAAGAACAACTAATGTAAGGACAAGAAGAGATAGCCCAGGTATTTTCTGCAGTTTGATCTAGATGTTCGAGGCGCATGGCCTCACAGTCCAGTCTCCACCAGCTATAGACTGCTTCATCTGTCCTTTGTGATGTCAGTTGGAGAAGTCAGTCGTCCGGACATGAAACGGGGTTTCATCAAGGCGAGCTCAATACACGAACCTTTCACAGTCGTCATGAGACAGACAGCGATGCCTCAAATAAATTACAATCAACAACGTTCTCATGCCTGGAATTCTTGTTACGTTTGTTTATTGTCACATTGATACCCCATATTAGCAGCAGACATTTGGCCTGTTTGTTATCGGTTTTAAATGTTGCCATCTTTTTATAATAACGCACTAGAAGATTTCATTATCAGAAATGATAAATGTCTTTGTTCAATTATCTTTGTCTCATCGACATTTTAAAATCATCATCATCGTGTCCCATACCAGTTTGCGTTAGCGATCATGTCCTTTCACAATCTTCTAACTACAGTACATCGTATCAGTTCTGTTGTTGACTGTTTTCCATGCCATGACACCAAACTATCCAGTATTTTCTCTCTTTGTCGTCCGCGATCTTTCTTTCCTTTTACTTTGCCAGTTGTAACCAAGTATTCCAACTTTCCTCTTCTCATGATGTGCCAAAAAAAAAATGTTGATTGTTTCTTTCTGGTGTTTTTTTATGAGTCCCCTTTTTGTATTGGCCTCTTTGAGAATTTCCGCATTGATCTTTTTATCTGTCCAGGAAACTTTCAACATTCTGAGAAATCCCATCTTTGTGGCCTCTATTCGTCTTTTTAAAAAATCATCAGTTACCATAAAACATGGAATTTCTAATAGACTGACATTTCTGTCGAACATGAAATCAAAATAAATTCGGTTTACTTTTAATGTAAAACTGTTGTTTCTGATAAACTCTTCCCCAACAAAGTCAAGTGTTATATATGACTTTCATGTCAGTTTCTGATAAACTCTTCCCCGACAAAGTCAAGTGTTATATAAGACTTTCATGTCAGTTTCTGGTAAACTCTTCCCCGACAAAGTCAAGTGTTATATAAGACTTTCATGTCAGTTTCTGATAAACTCTTCCCCGACAAAGTCAAGTGTTATATATGACTTTCATGTCAGTTTCTGATAAACTCTTCCCCGACAAAGTCAAGTGTTATATAAGACTTTCATGTCAGTTTCTGATAAACTCTTCCCCGACAAAGTCAAGGGTTATATAAGACTTTCATGTCAGTTTCTGATAAACTCTTCCCCGACAAAGTCAAGTGTTATATAAGACTTTCATGTCCGTTTCTGATAAACTCTTCCCCGACAAAGTCAAGTGTTATATAAGACTTTCATGTCAGTTTCTTTCAGAACTTTGTTCTCACTTGCGTTCAAAATTATAGGGAATAATAGAACAAAGAAGTATGTTTAGCACTCGGAAAAAATGACAGACAAACAACAACAGAAAAAAATAGAGAACAATATATGGTCCGAAGCAGGATTCGAAACCGTACTCCGTGGCACAGCGCCTTGCCACGAGAAGCCGAACGCTTGGTACACTGCCACGCAGCTAACTAAAAAATTAGTTATTGTGAGCAGTGTCTTATACGAAGGCGTTCCCATGACTATAGCATAGGGTTACAATCACAGATCGGAAATAAATTGTATTTCTGTACTTTCCTATTAATGCAAGTATCTCCCAGTAGGGCTGAATACTTGTGTTGCAGACAAACTAATATAATAGGGAACTTCCGAGGCGATAATAGGGAATAATAGAACATATAATAGGGAACTTCCGTGGCGTATTATTATTTGTATCCGTTCAAAATTATACCAGCCAGCCTTGAATTAAGCGCCTGGTGTTCACTGACATTGTTTTATGCAGTGCTCACTGGTTCCTGTGTGTTTCTGGGGTAACGTTTTACAGATAACTGCTAGTCATCTCCTAAAATCATAACATTTGCCGAGCTACATCTCAAAACAATATTTTCTAACAAACGCTGCTTAATATTTTGCAGCAAGCGATATGAGGTTAATAATTTGATCAATTTAAACCACAGTCTCGTACTGCAATCAAAATCAGCATAAAGGACACATACATAAGAAGTGAGAATCCACTTTATTTTGAAATCTATATATTGTAGTAGTAGACTCTGTCAGTCATAGTTGACAATGGATTATTTATATATTGTTGTAGTAAACTCCATCAGTCATAGTTGACTATGGATTATCTATATATTGTAGTTGTAGCATCCGTCAGTTATTGTTGACTTTGAATTATCTGCTTGCTTGCTTGCTATATATTGTTGTAGTAGCATCCGACAGTTATAGTTGACTATGGATTATCTATATATTGTAGGAGTAGCCTCCGTCAGTCATAGTTGACTATGAATTATCTATATATTGTTGTAGTAGACTCCGACAGTTATAGTTGACTATGGATTATCTATATATTGTTGTAGTAGCATCCGACAGTTATAGTTGATTATGGATTATCTATATATTATTGTAGTAGCCACCGTCAGTCATAGTTGACTATGAATTATCTCTATATTGTAGGAGTAGCCTCCGTCAGTCCTAGTTGACTATGAATTATCTATATATTGTAGGAATAGCCTCCGTCAGTCCTTGTTGATTATGAATTATCTATATATTGTAGGAGTAGCCTCCGTTAGTCCTAGTTGACTAAGAATTATCTATATATTGTAGGAGTAGCCTCCGTCAGTCCTAGTTGACTATGAATTATCTATATATTGTATGAGTAGCCTCCGTCTTTCCTGGTTGACTATGAATTATCTATATATTCTTGTAGTAGACTCCGTCAGTCCTAGTTGACTATAAATTATCTATATATTGTAGGAGTAGCCTCCGTCAGTTCTAGTTGACTATGAATTATCTATATATTGTAGGAGTAGCCTCCGTCAGTCCTAGTTGACTAAGAATTATCTATATATTGTAGGAGTAGCCTCCGTCAGTCCTAGTTGACTATGAATTATCTACATATTGTAGTAGTAGACTCCGTCAGTCCTAGTTGACTATAAATTATCTATATATTGTAGTAGTAGACTCCATCAGTCCTAGTTGACTATGAATTATCTATATATTGTATGAGTAGCCTCCGTCTTTCCTGGTTGACTATGAATTATCTATATATTCTTGTAGTAGACTCCGTCAGTCCTAGTTGACTATAAATTATCTATATATTGTAGGAGTAGACTCCGTCAGTTCTAGTTGACTATGAATTATCTATATATTGTAGTAGTAGCCTACGTCAGTAATAGTTGACTATGAATTATCTATATATTGTAGTAGTAGCCAGCGTCAGTAATAGTTGACTATGAATTATCTATATATTGTAGTAGTAGACTCCGTCAGTAATAGTTGACTATAGATTATCTATATATTAGATTACACTTAGGGATGAGATGTGTGGCTCCTGACAGCGACTAAGAACCTTATTCTCAAAGATTTTCTGAAAGTATCGTTCTTAAGTACCGCCCATGAATGGAAACATCAATCATCAAATAGCAATCAAGTATCTCCTCTCTTTGCCATGCCCGTTCTCTTTTCACATGCTTTTTTATGTTGTAACTAAATATTCCAACTTTACTCATCTCATGATGTTCCAGAACAATTTCGCTTGCTTATTTATGTTTGTGTAGGAGTTTTCTTTTTGTGTTGGCTTTCTTTTTTTTTTTTTTACAATTATCACGTTGATCTTTTCAACTGACCAAGCAACTATCAACATTCTTCTGAGAAATTCCTAGACTGTGTCCTGTAGTGTCTTTTCATTTGTTTAATGCCAGTTTTCCATTATTGGCTTCATTGGTCAGAACTGCCTCTTTATAGCACCGATATTGTTCATTTTCTTACTTATATTGACAAAAACTTGTTACACAAGATGTTTTTGATTTTTGCAAATGCTACTTGTACTTTACAGACTGAAGCAATGATAACAACAAAGACATCACCTCAGTGCACAATAAAGACAAGTGGAACAATATTAAAACAGATAAATCAATTAAAATATATGGCAACATTGTTAACCTCAGACGGAAGATGTACAACAGGGATGAGATGCAGAATGGCTCAGACAAAAGCAGCTTTCCAAAATATTAGGACTATACTGTGCAATCTATTTTTAATCATAGAAACAAGAAAAAAGGTTCTTAATTATTATGTAGAGACAGTCGTAAAAATGGATGTGAATCATGGACACAAGGACAACAGACAAGAAAATCACTGGAGGTTGTAGAAATTTAGTTTTACAGAAAAATGTTGAGAATGCCATGGGCAGCAAAGAAGAGCAATGGAAACGTTCTGAAAGAGGCCAAAGCAAAAAGAGAGCTATTTTCCAATATTAAGAAGAAATTATCCTAATTTTGTGGTCATGTAATGAGAAGGGAACAGCTGGAATATATTGTAACAACTGGTAAAATTGAGAGACAAAGAGATAAAACAAAGATAAAAGATACCAGACAGCTTAAGAGAATGGCTTCGCAGAAGGTCAACAACGGAAATGATAAATATTTGTCGAGAACGAAAATTGTGGAGAGACATGATCGCCTATGTCAACAGGCATGGTACTTGATGATGACAATGATAATGACATGTACTTTTTTTCTTGAGCTATTCTGATTTTTATTTCTGTGGGGAAATTTCCGTCCGATGTGTCTAAGTAATTGAGCTTCTATACTTGTTTTTTTTTCTTGCAGTCATTTTTAATTGAATTTGGTTTTTAAATCATGATGTATGTGGTTCTTAATTAGTTGCGATCAATAGACCAAATAAAAGACTACACATTTGCCCTTAGTTACTGAAGTACATTTTCTCTTTGCTTCCCTCTATCTCTTCCTCTTCAATTTTCCCAGTTGTTACGATGTACTCCAGCTGTTCCCTTTTTATTACATTGTTAAACAATTATTGTTTCTTCCTAATATTGGAAATTAGCTCTCTTTTTGCTTTGGCCTCTTTCAGAAAGTTTTCATTACTCTTTTTAGCTGGCCGTGGTATTCTCAACATTCTTCTGTAAAACCACATTTCTACAGCCTCCAATGATTTTCTTGTCTCTTGTTCAATTGTCCATGATTCACATACATATGGTAAAACTGGCTCTACATAACATTTTTAGAAATCTTTTTCTTGTTTCTTTTGATACAAATTATGTTGCAAATAATTAGTTTTCACTGTACAACAAACATATTATGAGCACAATAGTAGACAAAAAAGGAATTGAAGTCAACGGTCACCACATAAATAATTGGCGATGTCCGGATGACACAGCCATAAAACAGAGACAGAGAATTAAGTACAAGAAATGATAGATATAATAGTAAAAGAAAGCAACAAGAAAGGTCAAATTCTGAATAGTAAGAAAACAGACCTAATGGTCATATCAATGAAACAATCATGACCATCATGCAGCATAAACATAAACAGGATAAATGTGAACAAAGTGCAACGTTTCAAATACTTGGGCACAATAATAACATCAGTTGGAAGATGCACCACAGAAATAAAAAGCAGAATAGCTCAAGCCAAAATTACATTGGAGAAAATGAAAAATATCTTATTCAACAAATCTATTTCAATAGAAGTGAGAAAGAGAATTCATCGGTGCTATATAGAACTAATTCTGACCTTTGGAAATGAATCATGGCCAGTAGATAAACAAATGAAAAGACAATTAGAGGCCACAGAGATGGGATTTCTCAGAAGAATATTGAAAGTTCCCTGGACAAGTAAAAAGACCAATGAGGAAGTTCTCAAAGAGGCCAACGCAAAAAGGGAGCTCTTAAAAAACATAAGAAAGAAGCAATCAACATTTTTCGGGCACATCATGAGAAGAGGAAAGTTGGAATACTTGGTTACAACTGGCAAAATAAAAGGAAAGAGAGATCGCGGACGACAAAGAGAGAAAATACTGGATAGCTTGGTGTCATGGCATGAAAACAGTCAACAGCAGAACTGATACGATGCACTGTAGATAGAAGATTGTGGAGGGACATGATCGCCTACGCCAACCTGTTTGGCGCATAATGATGATAATGATGATTGTTAAAAATAAATTGCATAGTATCTTCCTCATTTTTTTTTGGAAAGCTGCTTTAGCCTGTTAATGACATATAGCAACATAACATATGAGAAATTGTTTCTTATGTTGTTAGTGCTCTGTGTTATGCAGGTTTAGCATTGTGATCGGCATTTTGTTTCTTATTTTTGTTTCTTATATCTTATATTATCTTCCTCTTTCATCTTATATTACCTGTTTGTTTTAGCTTATATTATCTTTTGTTTTATCTTTTTTTTTATCTTGTTCATCTTATATTATTTTATTGTTTCATAAATTATTATCTTATCTTCTGATCGTATCCTCCCGATCCAATAGTTAAATGACCATGAACTTCATATTCCATTTTCAAGAAATCACATTTTTCTCTCTGACATCTTGCAGTGAGCAATCCACAGCTTCCCAAGTCGTGAAGTGCTAAACTTCAGATCCCTTCCAATGTCTCGAATTAAGTTTCAGCTTTGTTTCATCGATAGATGGTTATAACACCCAGCAACACTTCGTCAGCCTTGTCATCAGACACGAACTACGGTGGTGACACGCCCCCCCCCCCCCCCCACGTGACATGCCGCATTTTCAGGAAAATACCAGGAACGTTCTAGCACAAAGCAAACGTCTGTAAACTGTCACCTTGCCACGTTCTGTCTGAGAGTTCTTGCTCGTGCGTAAGAGCGCCCAGGGCTCACGATCGTTGGGGTCTACTTGTCAACGACATCCAGGGCTCACGATCGTTCGGGTCTACTTGTCAACGACATCCAGGGCTCACGATCGTTCGGGTCTACTTGTCAGCGACATCCAGGGCTCACGATCGTTCGGGTCTACTTGTCAACGACATCCAGGGCTCACGATCGTTCGGGTCTACTTGTCAACGACATCCAGGGCTCACGATCGTTCGGGTCTACTTGTCAACGACATCCAGGGCTCACGATCGTTCGGGTCTACTTGTCAACGACATCCAGGGCTCACGATCGTTCGGGTCTACTTGTCAGCGACGCCCAGGGCTCACAATCGTTGGGGTCTACTTGTCAGCGACATCCAGGGCTCACGATCGCTGGGGTCTACTTGTCAGCGACTCCCAGTGCTCACAATCGTTGGGGTCTACTTGTCAACGACATCCAGGGCTCACGATTGCTGGGGTCTACTTGTCAGCGACGCCCAGGGCTCACAATCGTTGGGGTCTACTTGTCAGCGACGCCGAAGGCTCACGATCGTTCGGGTCTACTTCTCAGCGACGCCCAGGGCTCATGATCGTTCGGGTCTACTTGTCAGCCAGGGCTCATGATCGTTCGGGTCTACTTGTCAGCGACGCCCAGGGCTCGCGATTGTTGAGGTCTACTTGTCAGCGACGCCCAGGGCTCACGATTGTTGGGGTCTACTTATCAGCGACGCCCAGGGCTCACGATTGCTGGGGTCTACTTGTCAGCGACGCCCAGGGCTCACGATCGTTCGGGTCTACTTGTCAGCGACGCCCAGGGCTCACGATCATTGGGGTCTACTTGTCAGCGACGCCCAGGGCTCACGATTGTTGGGGTCTGTGAGGTGACTCATGCTTTAAAAAAAAAGCAAACACATTTTAGTAGATCAATTTGTCTCTGAATGAGCATTGAGCCTAGCCACATGGAGTGAACTGTAGAAATAGTAATGTGAATGTAAGATAAGCGAAATGCACCCAAGAGAGGAAGAGATAGAGAGAGAAAGAGAAATATCAAAAGGAGAAAGGAAGAGAATGAGATATAGAAATGTGTAGATGGACGGTTAATAAAGTTTCTAAGAATAAGTGCGCAATGTAGTGCTGTTATAGTTAATGTTTATTTAAAGTAATGAACCATCATCCAGTGTGAAGCGACAACAAAAGTTTGTTATCTTGTAATACATGCTAGGTTGTTAATGATTTTAAAAGAACATAACATGTCGATGATTTTTTTTTATTTTGCTTCAAACGGTCAAACATTAATATCTTCATGTGAGGGTCGCAATTCGTCACAACTAGAGGCGACGATATTGTACTACTAGCAGAAAATCCTAAAGATCTACAACAATTACTTAATGAAATAAACATGACAAGCAAAAAATATGGACTAGATATGAATATCAAAAAAGACTACAATTATGATCATAAACAAAGAAAATACTAAAAACCCACAAGTGGATATCAAAATTGAAGGAATAGACCTGGAGACAGTTCAGAACTACAACTACCTTTGACATACTATAACTAGTGATGGAAAATGTACAACTGAAATAAACAAAAAGAATAGGAATGGCAAAAAGTAATTTTAATGTCATGAAGAATATACAATCATCAAAACAAATAAAACCAAAGCTATAACTAAGAATAGCAAAATGTTACATATTCTCAATATTCCTATTTGGTGCAGAAACATGGACATTAGACAAGAAAACAGAACAGAGAATTGAAGCCTTTGAAATGTGGATATTTAGAAGAATAGGTAAAATTGGATGGAAAGAAAAGAAAACAAACGGTGAAGTCTTAAAACAACTAAAATGAAAAGAGAATTACTAAGCGCAATTCAAACAAGACAAATGCGATTGTTGGGACATGTTAAAAGGCACAAAAAATGCTAAAAGTAATCCTTGAGGGAAAAATACAAGGTAAAACAGGCAGAGGCAGACCAAGACTAACATGGACGAGTAACATCAAAAGATGAACAAACCAGCCTATGACAACCTGCACCATCAAAGCAAGAGACAGAGCAGAATGGCGCTCCATGGTAGCCAACCTTCGCTGCGGAGACGGCACTTGATAATGATGATGAGAGGTGACTGCCGATAATTAAATTGTATTTGTTTAATTTGTGTCAGTTCACATAGTGAAGTCTTGGTTTCTAACTTCTACAATACACACTTATGTATTATAGAAGAACTAATAATTGTCACTACAGTTGCTCTTTCATGAGATGGCCTACATTGAGGTCTCTAGCTACATACTGCGTGCTGGTTATACTATCCAGTCTTCTATCTCTAACCATGATTGTTTCTGGCTTCCTGTTTCTACTATTTCCGAGTTCCTATCTATATGACTGTTTCTGACTCCCTGATTTTACTCTTTTCGAAGCCCTTTCTCTAATTATGACCGTTTCTGGCTCCCTGTTTCTACAATTTCCGAAACCCTTTCTCTAGCGATAATCGTTGGCTTCCTAACTCTGGCTGACTTTGACTCGGGTACCATTGTCTGTCATGGGGATCTCTATATATACAATCTTCTACATCGACTTTCGTGCCTTCGCACCAGAATGATCGGAAGTTGTGACAGTGTCAACCACCATTCATAATTTACGGAGCCAGTGGCAGTTATAATCCTGAAAGTTGATCACATATCAAACCACATGTTCAAGAACCGGCCACTCTATTAATACGTAGGCTTGACCGGAAGTTGTGAAAGTGTTAAACGGGTAAAATTTGTACCTCATCCTATCTATTTGCGATCTGGTCCCCAGATCAGACGTTGCTCGCCGCTTAGCCGGATGCTTGACTCCTGTGTCAAACTTTTGTTGACTTGTGAACTCCTGAGGTGTTTAGTAGTTCCCTGCAACTCTGCCCTCATCCCTGTATCGCTCCAGTTGTCTCCACCTAATCAATACTAATCTTCTTCTTCTACATTTTTTAGCTCCCAGTGAAGCATAGGTCTTCAACAAACACTTTCCAAGTCGTTCTGTCTTTTGCCATTCTTTTAAGATCATTCCATGTCTTCATCATCATCTTCATCTCTGCTTCTATCTGCCTTCTCCAAGAATTCCTTGGTCTTCCTCTTTGTCTTTTCCCCTGGGGATTCCAAAAAAGGGCATGTTGTGTAATACTCTCAGTTGGCTTCGCAATGTGTGTCCTATCCAGCGCCATCATCTTCGCTGTATCTCTTTATCCACTGGTATTTGACTGGTACATTTCCATAATTCTATGTTAGTGATTTTGTCCTGCCATTTCCATCCTTTTATTCCGCGTAAGCATCCATTAATGAAAGTCTGTATCTTCATGATTGTCAATTTTGTTGTTCTCCATGTTTCACAGCCATATAATAGGACCGACTTAACATTGGAGTTGAAAATGTTTATTTTTGTATTTAACCTAATTTCTTTGGACTTCATTTGGATTCCATTTCTGTTGTTTTGAGTTATCTTCATAATCCAATCTATTGCCAGTAGAAAGAGAAATGGAGACAGAAGGCATCCTTGCCTTACTCCTGTTCTTATTTCAAATGCTTGTGTAAGCTGTCCTTCATGCACCGCAGTACATGGTTCATTCCTTCATACATTGTTTTTATCAGGTTAATAAACTTTAGAAGAAACAACCATCACCATCTTGCAGCATAAAAATAAACGAGACAAATCTAAATCAAGTGCAACGTTTCAAATACTTGGGCACAATAATAACATCAGATGGCAGATGCACCACAGAAATAAAAAGCAGAATAGCTCAGGCCAAAATAGCATTTCAGAAAATGAAAAATATCTTATGCAACAAGTTTATGTCAATAAAAATGAGAAAGAGAGTTCATCGGTGCTATATAGAACCAATTCTTTCTTATGGAAGCGAATCATGAACAGTAGACAAACAAATGAAAAGACGATTAGAGGCCACAGAGATGGGATTTCTCAGAAGAATCTTTTTCATCTTATATTACCTGTTTGTTTTATCTTTTTTTTATCTTGTTGTTCATCTTATATTATTTTATTGTTTCATCAATTATTATCTTATCTTCTGATCGTATTCTCCCGATCCAATAGTTAAATGACCATGAGCTACATATTTCATTGTCAAGAAATCACATTTTTCTCTCTGACATCTCGCAGTGAGCAATCCACAGCTACCCAAGTCGTGAAGCGCTAAACTTCAGATCACTTCCAATGTCTCGAACTAAGTTTCAGCTTTGTTTCATCGATAGATGGTTATAACAGCAAGCAACACTTCGTCAGCCTTGTCATCAGACACGAACTACGGTGGTGACACGCCCCCCCCCCCCCCACGTGACATGCCGCATTTTCAGGAAAATACCAGGAACGTTCTAGCACAAAGCAAACGTCTGTAAACTGTCAGCTTGCCACGTTCTGTCTGAGAGTTCTTGCTCGTGCGTAAGAACGCCCAGGGCTCACGATCGTTCGGGTCTACTTGTCAGCAACGCCCAGGACTCACGATTGTTGGGGTCTACTTGTCAGCGACGCCCAGGGCTCACGATCGTTCGGGTCTACTTGTCAGCGACGCCCAGGGCTCACGATCGTTGGGGTCTACTTGTCAGCGACGCCCAGGGCTCACGATTGTTGGGGTCTGTGAGATGACTCATGCTTTAAAAAAAAAGCAAACACATTTTAGTAGATCAATTTGTCTCTGAATGAGCATTGAGCCTAGCCACATGGAGTGAACTGTAGAAATAGTAATGTGAATGTAAGATAAGCGAAATGCACCCAAGAGAGGAAGAGATAGAGACAGATAGAGAGAGAAAGAGAAAGATCAAAAAGAGAAAGGAAGAGAATGAGATATAGAAATGTGTAGATGGACGGTTAATAAAGTTTCTAAGAGAAAGCGCGCAATGTAGTGCTGTGATAGTTACTGTTGTGTTTGAAGTAAGAAACCATCATCCTGTGTGAAGCGACAACAAAAGTTTGTTATCTTGTAATACATGCTAGGTTGTTAATGATTTTAGAAGAACATAACATGTCGATGATTTTTTTTATTTTGCTTCAAACGGTCAAACATTAATATCTTCATGTGAGGGTCGCAATTTGTCACAACTAGAGGCGATGATACTGTACTACTAGCAGAAAATCCTAAAGATCTACAACAATTACTTAATGAAATAAACACGACAAGCAAAAAATATGGACTAGATATGAATATCAAAAAGACTAAAACTATGATCATAAACAAAGAAAATACTAAAAACCCACAAGTGGATATCAAAATTGAAGGAATAGACCTGGAGACAGTTCAGAACTACAACTACCTTTGACATACTATAACTAGTGATGGAAAATGTACAACTGAAATAAACAAAAAGAATAGGAATGGCAAAAAGTAATTTTAATGTCATGAAGAACATACAATCATCAAAACAAATAAAACCAAAGCTAAAACTAAGAATAGCAAAATGTTACATATTCTCAATATTCCTATTTGGTGCAGAAACATGGACATTAGACAAGAAAACAGAACATAGAATTGAAGCCTTTGAAATGTGGATATTTAGAAGAATAGGTAAAATTGGATGGAAAGAAAAGAAAACAAACGGTGAAGTCTTAAAACAACTAAAATGAAAAGAGAATTACTAAGCACAATTCAAACAAGACAAATGCGATTGTTGGGACATGTTAAAAGGCACAAAAAATGCTAAAAGTTTTCCTTGAGGGGAAAATACAAGGTAAAACAGGCAGAGGCAGACTAAGACTAACATGGACGAGTAACATCAAAAGATGAACAAACCAGCCTATGACAACCTGCACCATCAAAGCAAGAGACAGAGCAGAATGGCGCTCCATGGTAGCCAACCTTAGCTGCGGAGACGGCACTTGATAATGATGATGAGAGGTGACTGCCGATAATTAAATTGTATTTGTTTAATTTGTGTCAGTTCACATAGTGAAGTCTTGGTTTCTAACTTCTACAATACACACTTATGTATTATAGAAGAACTAATAAATGTCACTACAGTTGCTGTTTCATGAGATGGCCTACATTGAGGTCTCTAGCTACATACTGCGTGCTGGTTATACTATCCAGTCTTCTATCTCTAACCATGATTGTTTCTGGCTTCCTGTTTCTACTATTTCCGAGTTCCTATCTATATGACTGTTTCTGACTCCCTGATTTTACTCTTTTCGAAGCCCTTTCTCTAATTATGACCGTTTCTGGCTCCCTGTTTCTACAATTTCCGAAACCCTTTCTCTAGCGATAATCGTTGGCTTCCTAACTCTGGCTGACTTTGACTCGGGTACCATTGTCTGTCATGGGGATCTCTATATATACAATCTTCTACATCGACTTACGTGCCTTCGCTCCAGTATGATCGGAAGTTGTGACAGTGTCAACCACCATTCATAATTTACGGAGCCAGTGGCAGTTATAATCCTGAAAGTTGATCACATATCAAACCACATGTTCAAGAACCGGCCACTCTTTTAATACGTAGGCTTGACCGGAAGTTGTGAAAGTGTTAAACGGGTAAAATTTGTACCTCATCCTATCAATCTGCGATCTGGTCCCCAGATCGGACGTTGCTTGCCGCTTAGCCGGATGCTTGACTCCTGTGTCAAACTTTTGTTGACTTGTGAACTCCTGAGGTGTTTAGTAGTTCCCTGCAACTCTGCCCTCATCCCTGTATCGCTCCAGTTGTCTCCACCTAATCAATACTAATCTTCTTCTTCTACATTTTTTTGCTCCCAGTGGAGCATAGGTCTTCAACAAACACTTTCCAAGCCGTTCTGTTTTTGCATTCTTTTAAGATCATTCCATGTCTTCCCCATCATCTTCATCTCTGCTTCTATCTGCCTTCTCCAATAATTCCTTGGTCTTCCTCTTTGTCTTTTCCCCTGGGGATTCCGAAAAAGGGCATGTTGTGTAATACTCTCAGTTGGCTTCGCAGTGTGTGTCCTATCCAGCGCCATCATCTTCGCTGTATCTCTTTATCCACTGGTATTTGACTGGTACATTTCCATAATTCTATGTTAGTGATTTTGTCCTGCCATTTCCATCCTTTTATTCCGCGTAAGCATCCATTAATGAAAGTCTGTATCTTCATGATTGTCAATTTTGTTGTTCTCCATGTTTCACAGCCATATAATAGGACCGACTTAACATTGGAGTTGAAAATGTTTATTTTTGTATTTAACCTAATTTCTTTGGACTTCATTTGGATTCCATTTCTGTTGTTTTGAGTTATTTTCATAATCCAATCTACGGCCAGTAGAAAGAGAAATGGAGACAGAAGGCATCCCTGCCTTACTCCTGTTCTTATTTCAAATGCTTGTGTAAGCTGTCCTTCATGCACCACAGTACATGGTTCGTTCCTTCATACATTGTTTTTATCAGGTTAATGAACTTTAGAAAAAAACAACCATCACCATCTTGCAGCATAAAAATAAACGAGACAAATCTAAAACAAGTACAACGTTTCAAATACTTGGGCACAATAATAACATCAGATGGGAGATGCACCACAGAAATAAAAAGCAGAATAGCTCAGGCCAAAATAGCATTTCAGAAAATTAAAAAATATCTTATGCAACAATTCTATGTCAATAAAAATGAGAAAGAGAATTCATCGGTGCTATATAGAACCAATTCTTTCTTATGGAAGCGAATCATGGACGGTAGACAAACAAATGAAAAGACGATTAGAGGCCACAGAGATGGGATTTCTCAGAAGAATGTTGAAAGTTCCCTGGACAGCTAAAAAGACCAATGAGGAAGTTCTCAAAGAGGCCAACACAAAAGGGAGCTCTTAAAAAACATAAGAAAGAAGCAATCAACATTTTTCGGGCACATCATGAGAAGAGGAAAGTTGGAATACTTGGTTACAACTGGCAAAATAAAAGGAAAGAGAGATCGCGGACGACAAAGAGAGAAAGTACTGGATAGTTTGGTGTCATGGCATGGAAAAAAGTCAACAACAGAACTGATACGATGCACTGTAGATAGAAGATTGTGGAGGGACATGATCACCTACGCCAACCCGTAAGGCACATGATGATGATGATGATGAATAAATTTTATGGGGAGTCCGTAATGACTCAGTAACTTCCAAAGCATTCCTCTGTCTAAATTATGAAATGCCTTTTCGTAATCTATGAATCCAATATAAAGTGGGGATTTTAATCAATACTAATACAGCGCTACAAATTACATCATTTTTAGAATTGTGCCAAAGATCGTGAACACCAGTGATGTATCATTTCAGTTGTCTCCACCTACCCAATACTATTACAGTGCTAGAAATTATTTCATTTTAAAAATTGTGCCAAAGATCATGAACACCGGCAATGTAAACACATCCACATGTGTTACCTGATGTTTTTTTTGTTTTACATTATAATTTCTCCACCACTTTGATATGTAAAACCCAGGCGAGATCTGTAAATGGTGTTATCATAAATCGTGTTGACATTTTGTATTTGACAAACAACATAGCGTTGTTGTATTCACAATTTATAAACGGGGTCGATCGATGAAGACATTACAGAAATGTTAGGCATACAAATATAAGAAAATGTGTTAAACAATTAACGAGGATAGTGCACCAACTTCTATTACGTCACAGCTCCCTTGATAGAGGAGCCCTGGTATACAAGGGATAAGCGATAGCTCAGTGGTTAGTGAACTGGACTAATAAGGACAAGAGGTTTGGTTCGATCCCGGCTTCCAGGTTCACCCAGCCTTAATGGGTACCGGATGTTTTTCCTGGAAAGTAATGCGGCACGGGCGTAATGCTGACCAAATTACCACAAAAATCATGTGCCGAAGGTCTGAAAAACTTAGGTCATTAACACCATATTCCTTATACGCCTCTTGGCGTGACGTAGCACTTTACTTTTGTTTAAGGTATGGAAGCTGGCACGCCTTCCAAGACAATCATCTACCTAAATATACACATTACGACTTAATACACAAGTATATGATAATGTTTTTTTTTTGTTAAATAAAATTATAACCTAATATTTCATTCACCAAACATTTAATTCCTTGACCTCTTTGAGAACTTCCTCATTGGTCTTTTTAGCTGTCCAGGGAACTTTCAACATTCTTCTGAGAAATCCCATCTCTGTGGCCTTTAATCGTCTTTTCATTTGTTTGTCTATTGTTCATGATTCGCTTCCATAAATCAGAATTGGTTCTATATAGCACCGATGAACTCTCTTTCTCACTTCTATTGACATAGATTTGTTGCACAAGATATTTTTCATTTTCTGAAATGCTATTTTGGCTTGAAATATTATACTTTTTATTTCTGTTGTGAATCTTCCATCTGATCTTATTATTGTACCCAAGTATTTGACACGTTGCACTTGTTTCAGATTTGTCCTGTTTATTTTTATGCTGCATGATGGTGATGATTGTTTCTTCGATATAACCATTACTTCTGTTTTCTTACTATTCAGACTGAGACCTTTCTTGATGATTTCTTTTACAATTATGTCTATCATTTCTTGTAGTTCATTCTCTGTCTCTGCTATTAAGGCTGTGTCATCCGCATATCGTAAATTATGTATGTTGTGACCGTTGATGTCAATTCCTTTTTTGTCTACTATTGATCTCATAATATATTCGCTGTAAAGTGAAAACAAATCCGGCGACAGAACACAGCCTTGTCTGACTCTTTGTTTCATACATTGGAATTGTCCTGTTTGCTAATTCGTTTAGCTGCTGTTTGTTGCCAGTACATGTTTTTTAGGATTTACAAATACTTGTCATCAATGTTTAATTTCTTTTCTTCCTGTTAATTCATTTATCTAATTGTGCATAAATTGTGTGTCTCTCTTTTGTTGTTTTTCTATTTCTTCATATTTCTGCTTTAACCATCCTTCCTTCGCTTCTCTGGATTTGTTTTCTGTATCTGTGCAACATTTTGTTTGTCCTTTCTTATTTCTTAAGTCTTAGTCTTTCGCCCATTAGTTCTAATATGTCTTCCGTCATCCATTTCTTCTTGTTGATTATTTTAGTCACTGGTATTACTTCTTTTGATGTTTATTCAATCGATTGTTTGAGCATTTCCAATAAGTATATCCACAAGGAATAAACACATACATATGATATACGATAGTTTGTAAATACGTTACAAACCATACAACCACACACACGCACGAAATATTGCGCATACATATATATGTGTACATCTGCTCAGCTGTAAACTTTGTATGTGCTCTCAAAACTAACTTACGACGATGTTCAGATGTGAAAATAGACATTTTGAAACATGAAGAACAGTGATAGTTCGAATGAATACATTTTATTTGTGAAACTTGCATTGTCTTCAATAAACCTGTACCTGTGAAATCCAAATTGTCACCATGACACTAATTTCAACAAATCACATTAAACATGTATATTGATCGGCTTATTTCCTTCCCTGAATGAAACATGGGAACATATAATTGCGTTTATTATGTAAATCAAATTAGTGGCAGCTAGGAATAATGGCGTAATACATCACAAGATGTCAATAATTTCAATTCTTAGCATTAATTTCTCACAATTGCTGGTCTAGAGCTTTATCTAAACGTGATTCATTCAAATGATATATTCAATCGTGATTCTGAGAGTTAATGTGATGTGGCGGTCATGAGTTATAATGATTCTCATTTACAACAAAATTGGTAGATTCGTGTTATTATTTCTAGAGATAGAAACAATTGATTATTAGTTGTTTTTTAAAACTACATATTGTATTTTGTGCTAGAAGAATTATAACTTACCTTGTCCGGTATTTTAAATATGAGTAGTTGAGAATAACTTCCTTTAAATCTTCTCTTAAATTTGTTACATTGAATCGTGTAACTTCGGTAACTGAACATACGCTTTTAGATGATCACAAAGATACATTAGTATTTCAACACAGCCGGCCACGACAGAAAAAATCCTGTAATAGCATAAGCCAGCTCTAGATTATCATTAACAATGTTTATCAGAATTAAACATAAACATCAAGATTGGACAAGTAAAAAGTATTCGTCTTGGAAAATGGACGTCAAATTAAAATTCTAGTGGAAAAAATCTCAATCGATAATTATTAAAAATTGTAGTACAACTAAACCTGAACAGAGCCTCACTGCTTAGAAGTTAACATTGGTCTCACAATGACATATGTGCATATATTTATTGAGCTAACGTCATTAACGCTTGCTATGGACAACATGATTTGGGACATCACTAAGACATCGTTGTTGGAGTGTCTGTCAGATGACAATCCCGACATGTCATCAGTGAGATGAGCATGATTTAACAGAAGGCCGTGATGAAGTGTCAATGTACTAACATTCTCCAAGTATGAGTCTGACATATAATACATACAAGTCTGAAATATAATGCATACAATTCTGACATATGATACATACAAGTCTGACATATAATACATACAAGTCTGACACATAATACATACAAATCTGACATATAATACATACAAGTCTGACATATAATACATACAAGTGTAACATATAATACATACAAGTTTGACCTATAATACATACAATTCTGACATTTAATACATACAAGTCTGACATGTAATACATACAAGTCTGACATATAATACATACAAGACTGACATATAATACATACAAGTCTGACATATAATACTTACAAGTCTGACATATAATATATACAAGTCTGAGATATAATACATACAAGTCTGAAATATAATACATACAAGTTTGACATATAATGCATACAAGTCTGACATATAATACATACAAGTCTGACATATAATACATACAACTCTGACATATAATGCATACAAGTCTGACATATAATACATACAAGTCTGACATATAATACATACAAGTCTGACATATAATACATACAAGTCTGACATATAATACATACGAGTCTGACATATAATACATACAAGTCTGACATATTATACATACAAGTCTGACATATAATACATACAAGTCTGACATATAATATATACAAGTCTGACATATAATACATACAAGTCTGACATATAATACATACAAGTCTGACATATAATACATACAAGTCTGACATATAATACATACACGACTGACATATAATACATACAAGTCTGACATATAATGCATACAAGTCTGACATATAATACATACAAGTCTGACATATAATACATACAAGTCTGACATATAATACACACAAGTCTGACATATAATAAATACAAGTTTGACATATAATGCATACAAGTCTGACATATAATACATACAAGTCTGACATATAATACATACAAGTCTGACATATAATGCATACAAGTCTGACATATAATACATACAAGTCTGACATATAATACATACAAGTCTGACATATAATACATACAAGTCTGACATATAATACATACAAGTCTGACATATAATACATACAAGTCTGACATATAATACGCACTTATCTGCTGCAAAGAATAGAAAGATAATAGGTATCCCTCAAACCCAAGATGTTCAACAGCAGCAAGTTAGTGAAGCTCATCAGTGACAAGGACAGGGAAATATTTGATTGGATCACCTACGTGTTTATCATTATTATTAGTCTATTTGGTGTGGTTGCTCATCTGATGAACATGGTAGTTTTCTACAAACAAGGCTTTACTAACTCCATGAATATCAGCTTTTTTGGGATGGCTATCTCAGATCTTGGCGCCCTACTCACCATGTTATGGTGTGGGGTATGTCTTAATCCTTTGATTGCCAAATCCGATGTGTGGATGGAGACCACGGAAATAGCATACCTGACGGCGGGCTCCCCTCACTCCATCTGTGCTCGAGTAACTGGCTGGTTAACTGTCTTTGTTACGGCAGAAAGATGTTTGTGTATCATGTATCCTTTGAAGATAAAACAACTTATCACCCCCACGAGAACTACTGTGACGGTCTGTGGAATATATTTGACCAACATCGGCACATTTTTACCAGAATATGCCACGTGCTATTTGAACTCTTCATTATTAATATTTAACTCAACTTTTTTGAACAAGTAAAAATATCACGAAGAGGATGAATCGTTAAAATATTGTGCACACGAAGATCATCACAAACGATAGAAGAAACATCCAGATTAGAAACATAATTCTACTTTCAACAAGAACAACTTATGTAAAGACAAGAAGAGATAGCCCAGGTATTTTCTGCAGTTTGAACTAGACGTTCGAGGTGCATGCCCTCACAGTCCAGTCTCCACCAGCTATAGACTGCTTCATCTATCCTTTGTGATGTCAGTTAGAGAAGTCAGTCGTCCGGACATGAAACGGGGTTTCATCAAGGCGAGCTCAATACACGAACCTTTCACAGTCGTGATGAGACAGACATCGATGATGATGATAATGATGATTGTTAAAAATAGGTTGCATAGTATCTTCCTCATTTTTTTGGAAAGCTGCTTTTGCCTGTTAATGACATATAGCAACATAAAATATGAGAAATTGTTGTTTATGTTTTTAGTGTTCTGTGATATGCAGGTTTAGCATTGTGATCGGCTTATCGTTTCTTATTTTTGTTTTATCTTAAATTATCAATTTGTTATATCTTATATTATCTTTTTGTTTTATCTTAAATTATCAATTTGTTATATCTTATATTATCTTTTTTTGCTTTATCTTTTATTATCTTTTTGGTTCATCTTATATTATCTGTTTATTTTATCTTATATTATCTTTTTGGTTGATCTTATATTATTTTTTCCTTTTATCTAAATTATCTGATTGTTTCATCAATTATTATCTTATCTTCTGATCGTATCCTCCCGATCCAATAGTTAAATGACCACGAGCTACACATTCCATTGTCAAGAAATCACATTTTTCTCTCTGACATCTCGCAGTGAGCAATCCACAGCTTCCCAAGTCGTGAAGCGCTAAACTTCAGATCACTTCCAATGTCTCGAATTAAGTTTCAGTTTTGTTTGATCGATAGATGGTTATAACAGCAAGCAACACTTCGTCAGCCTTGTCATCAGACACGAACTAGGATGGTCACACGCTCCCCTCCTGACATGCTGCGTTCATCAGGAAAATACCAGGAACGATCTAGCACAAAGGAAGTGTCTGTGCACTGTCAGCTTGCCACGTTCTGTCTGAGTGTACTTGCTAGTGCGAAGGAATGCCCGGGGCTCGATCGTTGGGGTATACTTGTCTGTGAGGTGACTCATGCTCTTATAAAAAAAACTTTTTTTGGCACATTAATATGGTTCTGAAAGAGCATTCAATCTAACCACGGGGAGTGCACTATAGAAGTAGTAATGTGAATGTAAGATAAACGAAATGCACCCAAGAGAGAGAGAGAGAGAGAGAGAGAGAGAGAGAGAAAGAGAGAGAGCGAAAGGAGACAGGGAGAGAATGAGACATAGAAAGGTAACGATGGCCTGTTAATAATGTTTCTAAGAGAAAGCGCACAATGTGTTGCTGTGATAGTTAATGTTGGTTCAAGTAAGAAACCATCATGCAGTGTGAAGCGACAACAAAAATTTGTTATCTTGCAATACAGTCTAGGTTGTTAATGATTTTAGAAGAACATAACATGTCGATGATTTTTTTTATTATTCTGCATCAAATTGTCAAATATTAATATCTTCATTTGAGGGTCGCATTTCGTCACAACTAGAGGCGACTGCCGATAATTCAATTGTATTTTTAAAATGTGTGTAATTACTTCACATAGTGAAATCTTGGTTTCTAACTTCTACAATACACAAATATGTATTATAGAAGAACTAATAAATATCACTACAATTGCTGTTTCATAAGATGACCTGTCGTGAGGTCTCTAGCTAAATACGACGTGCTGGTTATACTATCCTGTCTTCTTTCTCTAAATATGATTGTTTCTGGCTCCCTGATTTTACTAATTCCGAATTCCTTTCTCTGATTATAACCGTTTCTGGCTCCCTGTTTCTATTCTTTCCGAGTCTCTATCTGTAACAGATCATTGTTGACCTCCTAACTCTGGCTGGCTTTGACGCGGACTCCGTTGTCTTTCATGGGGATCTCTATATATACAATCTGCTTACGTGCCTTCGCTCCTGTATGATCGGAAGTTGTGATCGTGTCAACCACCACTCATCATTCACTGAGCCAGAGGCAGTTATAATCCTGAAAGTTGACCACGTGTCAAGCCACATGTTCAAGAACCAGCCACCCTATCAGTACGTGGGTTTGACCGGAAGTTGTGAAAGTGTTAAACGGGCCAAATTTCTACCTCATCCTATCCACCTGCGATCTGATCCCAAGATCGGACGTTGCTCGCCGCTTGGCCGGATGTTTGTCTCCTGCATCAAGCTTTTATTGACTTGTTAATTCCGGAGGCGTTTAGTAGTTCTCAGCAACTCTACCCTCATCCCTGTATCCCTCCAGTTGTCTCTACCTAATCAATACTATTACAGTGCTACAAATTACTTCATTTTAAAAATTGTGCCAAAGATCATGAACACCGGCAATGTAAACACATCCACATGTTTTACCTGATTTTTTTTTTTTTACATTATAATTTCTCCACCACTTTGATATATAAAACCCAGGCGAGATCTGTGAATGGTGTTATCATAAATCGTGTTGACATTTTGTATTTGACAAACAACATAGCGTTGTTGTATTCACAATTTATAAACGGGGTCGATCGATGAAGACATGACGGAAATGTTAGGCATACAAATATAAGAAAATGTGTTAAACAATTAACGAGGATATTGCATAAACTTCTATTACGTCGCAGCTCCCTTTATAGAGGAGCCCTGGTATACAAGGGATAAGCGATAGCTCAGTGGTTAGTGAACTGGACTACTAACGACAAGAGGCTGGGTTCGATCCTGATCGACGGCTTCCAGGTTCACCCAGCATTAATGAGTATATGATTTTTTCTGGAAAAGTAAAGCGGCACGGGCGTAATACTGACCACATTACCCCAAAAATCATGTGCCGAAGGTCTGAAAAAATTAAGATCACTAACACCATATTATTTTAACAAAAACACCAAGAAATTAAGTGGAAAATACAAACAGATCAATGCCTTTATTAAAGATAAGAAAGGAAATCTGCTTAGTAATATAAAGGAACAAATGGAGAGATGGAAAGAGTACTTTGGAGAACTTTTGAACAGACCCGGCTCAAATAATCCTCCAGATATACTACCAGCAGAAGAAGAGTTACAAATTAACTGTGGAAAACCAAGGCAAGAAGAAATAATGAAAGCCATCAAACTATTAAAAGATGGTAAAGCCACAGGACCAGATGAAATTCCTTCGGAAGCCATCAAAGCAGATATTAACACCTCTACCAAGATGTTACATAATCTACTAGATAAAATTTGGTAGAGGGAAGAATTACATAAAGACTGGAAAGAAGGTTATATGATCAAACTACCAAAGAAAGGAAGTTTACAGGAGTGCACAAATTATAGGGGAATTATGCTACTATCAGTGCCAGGAAAAATATTAGGCAGAATCATTCTGCAGAGACTAAAAGAGGCCATAGAGAAACATTTGAGAGATGAACAAGCAGTATTTAGGAAGAACAGATCATGTGCTGATCAAATAACTACTCTACGTATAATAGTTGAACAAAGTTTAGAACTAAAATCCCCACTTTATATTGGATTCATAGATTACGAAAAGGCATTTGATAGTTTAGACAGAAGAATGCTTTGGAAGTTGCTGAGTCATTATGGAATCCCCATAAAGTTTATTAACCTGATAAAAACAATGTATGAAGGAACAAAATGTAGTGTGGTGCATGAAGGACAGCTTACAGAAGCATTTGAAATAAGAACAGGAGTAAGGCAAGGATGCCTTCTGTCTCCATTTCTCTTTCTACTGGCCATAGATTGGATTATGAAAATAACTCAAAACAACAGAAATGGGATCCAGTGGTCACTGACCAAACAACTTGATGATTTAGACTTTGCTGATGACATAGCTCTCCTATCACTCAGCCACCAACAGATGCAAGATAAAATGAGTATATTAGATGAGAGATCACAACAGCTAGGACTAAAGATTAATAGAGATAAGACCAACATTATGAGAATTAATGCAGTTGGCAATAACCAAATAAAACTAGGAGAAATACCTCTACTAGACGTACAATCTTATATATATCTGGGCAGTAATATAGACAAAGAGGGAGGAACAGAAAACGATACCAAAATAAGGATATCAAAAGCAAGAGGAGCTTTCATTGCACTGGGAAACATATGGAAATCCAAAGAAATTAGGCTAAATACAAAAATACAAATTTTCAACTCCAATGTTAAGTCGGTTCTATTATATGGCTATGAAACATGGAGAATAACAAAATTGACAATCACGAAGGTACAGACTTTCATTAATGGATGCTTGCGCAGAATAAAGGGATGGAAATGGCAGGACAAAGTCACTAACGTGGAATTATGGAAATGTACCGGTCAAATACCAGTGGATAAAGAAATACAGCGAAGACGATGGCGATGGATAGGACACACACTACGGAAACCAACTGAGAGTATTACACAACAGGCCCTTTTTTGGAATCCCCAGGGGAAAAGACAAAGAGGAAGACCAAGGAATTCTTGGAGAAGACAGATAGAAGCAGAGATGAAGATGATGGGGACGACATGGAGTGATCTTAAAAGAATGGCAAAAACAGAACGACTTGGAAAGTGTTTGTTGAAGACCTATGCTCCACTGGGAGCTAAAAAGGTAGAAGAGGAAGAACATCATATTCCCTACACGCCACGAGGCGAGACGGAACACTACTTTTGTTTAAGGTGTACAAGCTGGCGCGCCTTCCCAGACAATCACCTACCTAAATATACACATTACTACTGAATACACACGTATATGATAATGTATTTCTGTTAAATAAAATTATAACCTAATGTTTCATTCATCAAACGTGCAAATTCACGGATCTATGAAATCAGCTTAACGTAATGAATAACTACATATTTGAAGTTCAGTCTGCTAATCGCCTTTATTTCTATATTAACGTGATCGTATTTGAAATAATAATCAATGATAGTTAGAACTGTTCTTCATTGCTGATTTGTTTTAACAAGAAACAATTCAGGATTGAGACATCACAGGAGAGGTTTTATACAGCAAGTAATATAATATACATTTATCACACTTAGATAATTGGATAACTCAGATGACAACACCTTGATCAATTCGTTTATTGGTAAACAAGTCTTGGAGACAACATTTAGAATCAGCAATAGAATTAGTGTATACTCTCTAATAAAGTTTATAGTTTGTGCAATTATTATATTATATGTTATATAGATGTTATGTAACTGCAAGTATGTGCCTCTTCCCTCCCTTGTTGTCTGTTACATTACTACAGTCCATCGACGTTCGTTATGCATGTTAACTTTATGAAAGTAAATTAAGTTCCTTTGTCAATAAATAGTTGATTTATAATCGTTGTATTATACAATGATTGTTCTCTGGCTGTAATCGTTGATTCGTCGCTCACTTTATCTGTTACGATCTATCTATAACTTCTAAATTGTTTCAGTTGTTCTTAGTGTTCTATTGTTCTATTTGAGTAATTAACTGTTTAGCTGTCCTAGCCTGACCAGTTTGTTCTGTTTCACGTTAACTGAATGTCCTATAGACTGTTGGTTCTCGCGTGAAGACAGACGCTTGTCAGCATTCCGAAAAGAATTCTGCTTTCTCTGAAACTCTGTGAAAAATCTGTCTAACAGAAGCGTTTAATTAAAAAATAACACCTGCCAACTTTTTCACAAAATTTGACAGTCTTTCAACATGGCTAATCTTCCATTTGTCAGGATTTATCTATAACCTCTTTAGCTCCACCTAATAATATTCGAAAGCTTTAATCTTTACTTCCGGATGACATGTCCATCACCTATCAATCATGTTCCAATATTAATTGGAAAAGGGACCAACTTTTTCCCTGAAAAAAATATCCGCTCGGTCTCTAATGAATGCGAATATAATCTATGGCTTTGTCACCGACGTTCACAATGTTTAGTTCTCAGCTGATAATATGATATGAACTATGGCTTTGTCACCGACGTCCACAATGTTTAGTTCTCAGCTTATAATATGATATAATCTATGGCTTTGTCACCGACGTCCACAATGTTTAGTTCTCAGCTGATAACATGATATAATCTATGGCTTTGTCACCGACGTCTACAATGTTTAGTTCTCAGCTTGTAATATGATATAATCTATGGCTTTGTCACCGACGTCCACAATGTTTAGTTCTCAGCTTATAATATGATATGATCTATGGCTTTGTCACCGACGTCCACAATGTTTAGTTCTCAGCTTATAATATGATATGATCTATGGCTTTGTCACCGACGTCCACAATGTTTAGTTCTCAGCTTATAATATGATATGATCTATGGCTTTGTCACCGACGACCACAATGTTTAGTTCTCAGCTTATAATATGATATGATCTATGGCTTTGTCACCGACGTCCACAATGTTTAGTTCTCAGCTTATAATATGATATGATCTATGGCTTTCTCACCGACGTCCACAATGTTTAGTTCTCAGCTTATAATATGATATGATCTATGGCTTTATCACCGACGTCCACAATGTTTAGTTCTCAGCTTATAATATGATATGATCTATGGCTTTGTCACCGACGTCCACAATGTTTAGTTCTCAGATTATAATATGATTTGATCTATGGCTTTGTCACCGACGTCCACAATGTTTAGTTCTCAGCTTATAATATGATATGATCTATGGCATTGTCACCGACGTCCACAATGTTTAGTTCTCAGCTTATAATATGATATGATCTATGGCTTTGCATACCGACGTCCACAATGTTTAGTTCTCAGCTTATAATATGATATAATCTATGGCTTTGTCACCGTCGTCCACAATGTTTAGTTCTCAGCTTATAATATGATATAATCTATGGCTTTGTCACCGACGTCCACAATGTTTAGTTCTCAGCTTATAATATGATATAACCTATGGCTTTGTCACCGACGTCCACAATGTTTAGTTCTCAGCTTATAATATGATATGATCTATGGCTTTGTCACCGACGTCCACAATGTTTAGTTCTCAGCTTATAATATGATATGATCTATGGCTTTGTCACCGACGTCCACAATGTTTAGTTCTCAGCTTATAATATGATATGATCTATGGCTTTGCATACCGACGTCCACAATGTTTAGTTCTCAGCTTACAATATGATATAATCTATGGCTTTGTCACCGACGTCCACAATGTTTAGTTCTCAGCTTATAATATGATATGATCTATGGCTTTGTCACCGACGTCCACAATGTTTAGTTCTCAGCTTATAATATGATATGATCTATGGCTTTATCACAGACGTCCACAATGTTTAGTTCTCAGCTTATAATATGATATGATCTATGGCTTTGTCACCGACGTCCACAATGTTTAGTTCTCAGCTTATAATATGATTTGATCTATGGCTTTGTCACCGACGTCCACAATGTTTAGTTCTCAGCTTATAATATGATATGATCTATGGCTTTGTCACCGACGTCCACAATGTTTAGTTCTCAGCTTATAATATGATATAATCTATGGCTTTGTCACCGACGTCCACAATGTTTAGTTCTCAGCTTATAATATGATATAATCTATGGCTTTGTCACCGACGTCCACAATGTTTAGTTCTCAGCTTATAATATGATATAACCTATGGCTTTGTCACCGACGTCCACAAAGTTTTGTTCTCAGCTTATAATATGATATGATCTATGGCTTTGTCACCGACGTCCACAATGTTTAGTTCTCAGCTTATAATATGATATGATCTATGGCTTTGTCACCGACGTCCACAATGTTTAGTTCTCAGCTTATAATATGATATGATCTATGGCTTTGCATACCGACGTCCACAATGTTTAGTTCTCAGCTTATAATATGATATAATCTATGGCTTTGTCACCGACGTCCACAATGTTTAGTTCTCAGCTTATAATATGATATAATCTATGGCTTTGTCACCGACGTCCACAATGTTTAGCTCTCAGCTTATAATATGATATAATCTATGGCTTTGTCACCGACGTCCACAATGTTTAGTTCTCAGCTTATAATATGATATAATCTATGGCTTTGTCACCGACGTTCACAATGTTTAGTTCTCAACTTATAATATGACATAATCTATAGCTTTGTCACCGACGTCCACAATGTTTAGTTCTCAGCTTATAATATGATATGATCTATGGCTTTGTCACCGACGTCTACAATGTTTAGTTCTCAGCTTATAATATGATATAATCTATGGCTTTGTCACAGACGTCCACAATGTTTAGTTCTCAGCTTATAATATGATATGATCTATAGCTTTGTCACCGACGTCCACAATGTTTAGTTCTCAGCTTATAATATGATATGATCTATGGCTTTGTCACCGACGTCCACAATGTTTAGTTCTCAGCTTATAATATGATATGATCTATGGCTTTGTCACGGACGTCCACAATGTTTAGTTCTCAGCTTATAAAATGATATGATCTATAGCTTTGTCACCGACGTCCACAATGTTTAGTTCTCAGCTTATAATATGATATAATCTATAGCTTTGTCACCGACGTCCACAATGTAAAGTTCTCAGCTTATAATATGTTATGATCTATGGCTTTGTCACCGACGTCCACAATGTTTAGTTCTCAGCTTATAATATGATATGATCTATGGCTTTGCATACCGACGTCCACAATGTTTAGTTCTCAGCTTATAATATGATATAATCTATGGCTTTGTCACCGACGTCCACAATGTTTAGTTCTCAGCTTATAATATGATATGATCTATGGCTTTGTCACCGACGTCCACAATGTTTAGTTCTCAGCTTATAATATGATATGATCTATGGCTTTATCACCGACGTCCACAATGTTTAGTTCTCAGCTTATAATATGATATGATCTATGGCTTTGTCACCGACGTCCACAATGTTTAGTTCTCAGCTTATAATATGATTTGATCTATGGCTTTGTCACCGACGTCCACAATGTTTAGTTCTCAGCTTATAATATGATATGATCTATGGCTTTGTCACCGACGTCCACAATGTTTAGTTCTCAGCTTATAATATGATATGAACTATGGCTTTGCATACCGACGTCCACAATGTTTAGTTCTCAGCTTATAATATGATATAATCTATGGCTTTGTCACCGACGTCCACAATGTTTAGTTCTCATCTTATAATATGATATGATCTATGGCTTTGTCACCGACGTCCACAATGTTTAGTTCTCAGCTTATAATATGATATAACCTATGGCTTTGTCACCGACGTCCACAAAGTTTAGTTCTCAGCTTATAATATGATATGATCTATGGCTTTGTCACCGACGTCCACAATGTTTAGTTCTCAGCTTATAATATGATATGATCCATGGCTTTGTCACCGACGTCCACAATGTTTAGTTCTCAGCTTATAATATGATATGATCTATGGCTTTGCATACCGACGTCCACAATGTTTAGTTCTCAGCTTATAATATGATATAATCTATGGCTTTGTCACCGACGTCCACAATGTTTAGTTCTCAGCTTATAATATGATATAATCTATGGCTTTGTCACCGACGTCCACAATGTTTAGCTCTCAGCTTATAATATGATATAATCTATGGCTTTGTCACCGACGTCCACAATGTTTAGTTCTCAGCTTATAATATGATATAATCTATGGCTTTGTCACCGACGTCCACAATGTTTAGTTCTCAGCTTATAATATGATATGATCTATGGCTTTGTCACCGACGTCCACAATGTTTAGTTCTCAGCTTATAATATGATATGATCTATGGCTTTGTCACCGACGTCCACAATGTTTAGTTCTCAGCTTATAATATGATATAATCTATGGCTTTGTCACCGACGTCCACAATGTTTAGTTCTCAGCTTATTATATGATATGATCTATGGCTTTGTCACCGACGTCCACAATGTTTAGTTCTCAGCTTATAATATGATATGATCTATGGCTTTGCATACCGACGTCCACAATGTTTAGTTCTCAGCTTATTATATGATATGATCTATGGCTTTGCATACCGACGTCCACAATGTTTAGTTCTCAGCTTATTATATGATATGATCTATGGCTTTGCATACCGACGTCCACAATGTTTAGTTCTCAGCTTATTACAGCAATTCAAATTTGAATATTTTCTGATCCTGCTAACGACTCTCTTTGTCCAAAGTTCATGCCCCTATGTTTATTCTTTCTAAGTATAAGTAATTTTATGTTATTATTGTTTATTCTGTCATATTACTGTCACATTTATATCACATTCCTGTCATGTTTATAAGTTTTGTAAATCGATGCTCGCAAAGAAATACACAAGTAAACTGAGGTAAATAAATAAAATACACATTCAAGTTTGTAAAACTTTATGAAATAAGGACACATCAGAAAACAAAATCTTACGAGAAATAGTTCATCGGTGGACATGCAGTCTAGAAATATACAAGATTGTGTTGATTGTTTAGCCTTGAATGATTAAAACAGCAGCCAATTCATGCACGAATATGATCACGAAAAGCAGGATATTCGGACTGAATTTATAAAATAGTCAAAGTGGCGACACATGGTAGTCACCCTTGAATATGCTGACATAACAAGGTGGTAAAGATGTCTTGTATTTGGTCAAGATAAATCCCTTCACACTGTATGCTCTAGAGCACACAACTGAATGTCATTGTCAACTGTCATTTATGTCTTGTCAGTGGAATGAAACATCTTATTAAACGTATCCCTGTATTTAGAGCTCATCTTGTAGTAGAGGAAGATGTTGATGCTGGAATTGAAAACGTCAAAGATGAAAACAAAGGACCACAGAACAAAGAAAACATTAAAGTTAACTCCTGCAACTGTAATGTCAGCAACGAAGAATGTAACTAAGGACGCCACAACGCCCGGCGTGTAACACACAATTAGGACTGTGGCAATCACCACAACCATGTTCATGGTCTTCCGGTCACGTGCTGAGATCGTTTCAGAACTCTCTTTGTCTATATTTGCCTTCATACGCCATTTTGATTTTAATTGAAGTTGAACAACAAGAACTGCCGTGAACACGATCACAGCAACGAAGGAAGCTGATCCCACGATCGAGTACAGCACGAACATTAGTCCTTCCACCTTTGTTCTGCCCTCAGTAAAAACAATTCCTAACAAAGTTCTATTTCTCGCTGGGTAGAACTTCCAGTCAATGTAACAAGTGGCGTATTCTGGTATAAAGATGGCGACATTAACTAAATATATCACACAGACTGTCACTGTGGTTCTCGTGGGGGTGATAAGTTGTTTTATCTTCAATGGATACGTGATGCACAAACACCTTTCTGCCGTGACGAAGACAGTTATCCAGCCTGTTACTCGAGCACAGATGGAGTGAGGCCCACCTCCTGTCAGGTAGAGTATTTCTGTAACTTCCATCGCCACGTCGGATCTAACAAATAATGGATTCTTACAAATTCCACAATACAACATAGTAAGAACAGCACCAAGATCAGAGATAGCTATCCCAAAAAAGCTGATGTTCATGGTGTTGGCAAACCCCTGTTTATAGAAAACCACCATGTTCATCACGTTAGCCACCACACCAAAAAGACTAATGAAGGTAATAAATACCGCATAGTTGATGACGTCAAATATGAACCTATCGTTGTCACTCATGAGTTTCACTAACGTGCTGCTGTTGGACATCTTTGATTTGAAGATTTCTCACAACGCTTCTCGTTACGAATGTAACATGCTTCAACATTGCATGTCAGAGACTGTGTTTCATGATTGTTATCAGATTCACGCTTCTACTGTTTCTTCTTTTATAGATTGTTTAGCTCTCTCATGTAGCAGGGTTGTCATCTGAATCATATTATAAAATTGTTATTCTATGATGACCCACTATAAGCATCTGGGATGTGTCAGTTGGCAGTCATGGAATGACGTCATAATTATGCAATTATCTGATAATGTTCCTGAAATATTGATTCAGAAATTGCAATTCCGATATTCAGTTTGTCTGATTATGTTTGGAGCATTACCATTTCACTCTATTTCAACCATTTTTATTTAATTTACTTTCACTCCTGATATCGAACATCCTTAATGTTGTTCCTCAAAGAGATTCATCCTATTTTCCGGAAAACGAAATGTAAAAAATATATTGTTCCTAAATCCCCCGCGGACCTATCATGAGCACTTTTACAGCGTAACTGAATGTAACAATGACCCTCTAGTGGACACTTTTGCCATCAAATGAATTATTATTTAAATCGTTGAAGCCGCAGTAAAGTGCTCTTATCCTCTTAGCTTCTGAAAGATAAGAAACTATCAACTTAGATTAATAATGTACAATGTAGTTAAGAAAAGTGCACCTTCGTGTCACGTTTGTGATTTAATTTGCACGTTAGCAAAACATTCGGTAAACGTAAACTAAAATGCGTAAATAAAGTTTTCCAATAACGTCGTTTCTATATGTGTCGTTATTTAAGGTATAATTTTGAGATGGTATTGGCAATATTTGTCGCTTATTTGAAATTATTTATATTAGGAAAGATGGTTATAGTTGGTTAGAGAGTCTAAATAGCGCATTGCGACTGGTTATTTCTACATGTAACTAAGTTTGAATCCTTACAAGTCTCAACAGCGACTACTTCATTCCAAATCGTAATCACGATGGTTTCATTCCAAATGGGATGTGTATCCTCATTCCATCTGTGCTTGCGTAACTGGCTGGGCAGAACGGTGTTTGAGTATCATGTATCCACTAAAGATAAAACAACATATCGCCTCGAACAGAACCACACGACAACGATTGTTTCTGTCCAAGTTATAATGTTTGTTTGATTCCAAATCTATCTCTCATTCGCCTGAAGTATTGTCTATATCTAAGCCGCCATAACTCAGTGATTAGTGAACTGGACTACAAAGGACAAGTGGTAGGGTTCGATCCCAACCGATGGCCTTCGGGTTCACCCAGCTTTTAATGGGTACCGAATTTTTTTCAGGGAAAGTGAAGCGGCACGGGCGTAATACCGACCACATTACCCCAAAAATCATGTGCCGAAGGTCTGTAAAATGTATGGTCACTTACACCATATTCCCTATACGCCACTTGGCGTGACGGGGGTACTTTACTTTTTTTTTTTATTGCCTATATCTACAATTTCGTTTCTTGTGTAAATTTTACTGCTTTATGTAATTCTTGCAGTGGTAAATACAGTTTTGCCCGTAGTGTCCAATCTATTAGCCAGTGGATTTCCCAAGTCTACTATAGTCAGTATAGTCTTGAAGTATGTTTTCTGGCGTGCCTGTCTACATGTACAAGCGCTGAGGTGTCAATCATGAATGTTCTATACACGTGACTGTAGAGTCGATTGTATCCTGTTTTCAGGCGTATTCATGGTCAGTGATATCGTCTTCCTCTTTCACCATCAGTTGATTCGCCCTACAGATCTGACTCACAGATAGTCTTGGCTCTCTCTATCTGACAGGATCAATTTATTTCATCATTTTCTGTCATAACAGGTGTTTCCTCTTACCTATAACTAATTCCTTTTCTGTCATAACAGGTGTTCCCCCTTACCTATAACTAACTCCTTTTCTGTCATAACAGGTGTTTCCTCTTACCTATAACTAACTCCTTTTCTGTCATAACAGGTGTTCCCCCTTATCTATAACTAACTCCTTTTCTGTCATAACAGGTGTTCCCCCTTACCTATAACTAACTCCTTTTCTGTCATAACAGGTGTTTCCTCTTACCTATAACTAACTCCTTTTCTGTCATAACAGGTGTTCCCCCTTATCTATAACTAACTCCTTTTTTGTCATAACAGGTGCTACCCCTTACCTATAATTAACTCCTTTTCTATCATAACAGGTGTTTCCTCTTACCTATAACTAACTCCTTTTCTGTCATAACAGGTGTTCCCTCTTACCTATAACTAACTCCTTTTCTGTCATAACAGGTGTTTCCCCTTACCTATAACTGTTCGGAGTGCAATGATGATGACCCGCAAATAACTCAATAACTCCTTCCGTCTCGCCCCATATCCATCTCTAGAAACCCTTCCTAGTTAAAGTAGGATTTCTTCTTTACTCTATTTATTTACATTTAATGTAGTCCACGGATTCTGCACATTCCTGTCCTTCCTGTTCTGCTGTGCAGTCACGTGATTAGTAGTAGTATATTATCTGGCCAAATACCTGTCAGGTTTCAATACTCGCATTAGGGCTCCATGACGATGTCTTCACAAGACTGAAGCTCATATTAAACCTATGCATGTAATCGCCGTACACGTGATTCTTGTCTTGTCATACTAAACGAAGACCTATGACCGAAACGTATTTTGAGCTGTCTTTATTTTATTGAAGCTGCAGTACACAATTTAGTATTTATATTATTTTTTTGTCCCACGTTTTGTCCGACTTTACAACAGCCTCGCACGCTATTGTATAATTATGCCTATTTTCATTCTGATGCACTTGCTTATGTTTTAATGATGTAGTTACAGACCAGATAGAAACGTAAGAAACCAAATAGACTTCATTCAGGTTCAGTAAAGATGGGGGTCTGGAGTGACGTCACCTAAAAACCTGGCGTAGACCATGAACTACTAATATCAGAG
Source organism: Megaustenia siamemsis (assembly GCA_032433765.1). Lineage (NCBI taxonomy): Eukaryota > Metazoa > Mollusca > Gastropoda > Stylommatophora > Ariophantidae > Megaustenia > Megaustenia siamemsis. The sequence continues at coordinate 5,791,316 of JAVIAB010000073.1, forward strand.
TTCAAAACAAGGCTGGTGAGAGAGGCAAGACCAATACGCTTTAATACTGATTCTATACCATCAGAATATAACATGGGAGTTAAAAACAAATTTGATTTATTGATGATAGTACAAGAAGACATGTCACCAGACGAGCTAGCCACAAGCAAGAGATATTCTCATCTCAGCACAAAACATCATCCATCCCACATCAACTTGATTTGAAGTACAAAAGAGGTGAGGCAGGGATGCATTCTCTCTCCATACCATTAAACATCTATGCTGAGAACATCATGAAATATGCCAGAAACGATGACAGCTTTGTAAAGTTCGACCCTTTCACAATAAATGGCAACATATTTCCAGACCTCAGACACGCTGATGACGCAGTGCTCCTCTCAAACAGTGCAGACGGATTAGAAGAAATTAATGAGTGTGTGATAAACACAGTGGAGAGCAAAAATCTCTTATCTAAACATACAGAAAAAAAAGATAATGTCCATTATAATAGTAAAAAAAAAAAAAAACTAAAATCATCATCAACAGCGAAGAACTTGAATTGCAACAAACTATGAATATCTGGAAATTGTAGTAACCAACATATACCATACAGGATACATAACAAACGATCTAAAAACATCAACTTTCATTGCATTGCCTAAAAAGAATGGTGCAGTTGAATACAGTGACTTCAGAACAATAAGCCTAATGAGCCAGGTAACAAAAATTTTACTAAAAGTTATACAGGGAAGGATTCAGAATAAAATCAATACTGAATTAGATGAGCAACAATTTGGATTCAGGAAAAACAGTGGGACAAAAGAAGCCATATTCAGCATGAGAACATTGATTGAAAAGTACACAGAAGTAAACAAACCAATATATGCCTGCTTTATAGACTACACCAAAGCTTTCGATAGAATACACCATAACCAACTTATAGACTGCCTAAAGGATATAAACCTAGACGACCAAGACATACGACTAATATGGAATTTGTACTGGGATCAAACAGCAATAATAAGATATAACAAAGAGAACTCTACACCCATGGACATAAAAAGAGGAGTAAGACAAGGATGCATCCTATCATCAAGCTTGTTCAATCTATACACTGAGCAAATCTCAGAGATACCAGGCCTAAACATTAATGGAAAGATAATCAATAACCTAAGATATGCTGATGATACTGTTCTACTAGCAGAAAATCCTAAAGACCTACAACAATTGCTTAATGTGATAAACATAACAAGCAAAAAATATGGACTAGAAATGATTATCAAAACGACTAAAACTATGATCATAAACAAGGAAAATTCTCAAGACCTGCAATTAAATATCATAGTTGAGGGAATACATCTGGAGACAGTCCAGTGTTACAACTACCTGGGATATACTATAACCAATAGTGGAAAATGCAAAACTGAAATAAACAAAAGAATAGGTATGGTAAAAAGTAATTTTAATGCCATGAAAAATATACTAACAACAAAACAAATATCAGCAGGGCTGAAACTAAAAATGGCAAAATGTTCTCAATATTCCTGTATGGTGCTGAAACATGGACATTAGACAAGAAAACAGAACAGAAAATTGAAGCCTTTGAAATGTGGATTTATAGAAGAATAGGTTGAATTAGATGGAAACAAAAGAAAAATTAAAATACTATGACCACTTATAAGACACGGAGGGCTGAAAGGAACAATAATTGGAGGTCATGCTTCTGGACGACGCTTCTGGGACAGTCCCATAAGAAGGTGGTTTAAGACATCAAGCAGATCTTAAACATAACAGCAGATCTGGGAGATCTGGTTAGAGACAGAGATTCTCTCAGACGGGCTGAGATGAATGCCAAGTTCAATGGGAGATCTGGTTAGAGACAGAGATTCTCTCAGACGGGTTGTGGTGAATGCCAAGTTCAATTGGAGATCTGGTTAGAGACAGAGATTCTCTCAGACGAGTTGTGGTGAATGCCAAGTTCAATGAGAGATCTGGTTAGAGACAGAGATTCTCTCTGACGGGTTGTGGTGAATGCCAAGTTCAATGAGAGATCTGGTTAAAGACAGAGATTCTCTCAGACGGGTTGTGGTGAATGCCAAGTTCAATGAGAGATCTGGTTAGAGACAGAGATTCTCTCAGACGGGTTGTCGTGAATGCAAAGTTCAATGGGAGATCTGGTTAGAGACAGAGATTCTCTCTGACGGGTTGTGGTGAATGCCAAGTTCAATTGGAGATCTGGTTAGAGACAGAGATTCTCTCTGACGGGTTGTGGTGAATGCCAAGTTCAGTGGGAGATCTGGCTAGAGACAGAAATTCCCTCAGACGGGTTGAGGTGAATGCCAAGTTCAGTAGGAGATCTGGCTAGAGACAGAGATTCTCTCAGACGGGTTGTGGTGAATGCCAAGTTCAATGGGAGATCTAACTAGAGACAGAAATTCCCTCAGACGGGTTGTGGTGAATGTAACATTCTGTTTTGTAAAGGACATGTGACCTGAAGTAAAGCAAAGACCTTTTTTTCAAATATTTTTTGTCACTCCAAGATTTTCATGTTAGTCAAGAGGGATCTACATTCAAAAGAGTGTTTAGAATTGTGTACCAGTTTATCGGTTCACACTGCAGGTCTTGCTGAGACCGTGATCTCATCGCTTATATACTGTTCGATGCGCTGTGAGCATAAACCGAAGCATATGCTTTGCAGAAATAGATGCAACCTAATTGTTATCAATTTGTTTTTACGAAAGTTCAATTGCTAATAACATATACACAAGAACATTATATTTAAAATAACGATCATGTGAAACAAACACGATGGCCCAGAAATGATCGGCCTGGAAGGCATAGTTCTATACAGATGTGAAAGAAGACGTCGAAGAAGAGTGCAGTCCAGGAGGTTAAAGTTGCTGGGTTTGACTCCTGCAGACGACGGACATCTATCTAGGACAAATTAAACTCAGATTGCTATTTTATGAGTTTCTGCAGAGACAAGCTAGCAGATCATGATGCCGTTGCGAGAACAGCAAGTAGGAAGAATAAGGAAAAACAGTCAAGATTCTTGCAAATGTGCTAATTTCATTGTCTCCAGATATTGACATAAACCAACTTCTACTACCACTGCCACTACTACAATACTAATACTGCTAATACTACTTCTACCACAACAACTACTAATACTACTAATAGTAATATTGCTTCTACTAAGACTACCACTAATACTGATAATATTACTCCTATTACAACTTCCACTACGACAAATTCTGCTAATATTACTTCTACTATTACTTCTACTACAACTACCACTAATACTAATACTGCTAATATTACTCCTACTACGCCTACCACTAATACAAATACTGCTAATATTACTCCTACTACGCCTACCACTAATACAAATACTGCTAATATTACTCCTACTACGCCTACCACTAATACAAATACTGCTAATATTACTCCTACTACGCCTACCACTAATACTAATACTGCTAATATTACTTCTACTACGACTACCACTACCACTACTACTGCTAATATTACTCCTACTACGCCTACCACTAATACTAATACTGCTAATATTACTTCTACTACGACTACCACTACCACTACTACTGCTAATATTACTCCTACTACGACTACCACTACCACCACTACTGCTAATATTACTCCTACTACAACTACCACTAATACAAATACTGCTAATATTACTCCTACTACGACTACCACTAATACAAATACTGCTAATATTACTCCTACTACAACTACCACTAATACAAATACTGCTAATATTACTCCTACTACGACTACCACTACTACTGCTAATATTACTCCTACTACAACTACCACTAATACAAATACTGCTAATATTACTTCTACTACGACTACCTCTAATACTAATACTGCTAATATTATTTCTACTACGACTACCACTAATACTAATACTGCTAATATTACTCCTACTACAACTACCACTAATACAAATACTGCTAATATTACTCCTACTACGACTACCACTAATACTAATACTGCTAATATTACTCCTACTACAACTACCACTAATACTAATACTGCTAATATTACTCCTACTACGACTACCACTAATACTAATACTGCTAATATTACTCCTACTACCACTACCACTACTACTGCTAATATTACTCCTACTACCACTACCACTACTACTGCTAATATTACTCCTACTACTACTACCACTACTACTGCTAATATTACTCCTACTACCAGTACTACATTTACTGATACTAGCAATCATAAAATACCAGGAAATCGACCCAGACTGAGTCATACCCGACATCGAACAGTAGCGTTACCCTGGAAAAAGAATAGGTGAAAGAATAAAATGAAAACCTTGAGGTCAAATTGTCGTTGAATCGATGTGATAACGTCTCATTAACATCACCATTTTGTATCATGCTCCCGGCGGTGTAGGCGCCTGTATATCTCTACGTCGGCTATAGCCTTCTATGTTTCCTTCTAATGCAACTATAGATTTGTGTCCAGACAGTTACAGTCCGTGGGAGGGGCAGAGCTGTATTTTGTCTCGCTGTATCGACCTCTGCTGCTTTCAGTATTGTTAGCAGCGACAGCATTTTCTTGTTTTCCGTTGTCACGGCACAACTAAGATTAAATCTTCTTGTCCCTCTCACATATGACAATCACTATGTTATTACAGAACAACATTTATTCAACTTTCAACGATCGCATCCTTTTCAAATGTTGATCACCTAGTTGTTATGGTAATCTGCTTAATGTTGAATACATCTTGATCTTTCTCTTGTTGGTAGACACATTTTTTTCATATATAGAATTATGCCTTTCTGAAGACAATTCTATAATGGTTGTCACGAGCTGTAAATCAACTATGAAGTCTTTATTGTTCCAAGATTGTAATCGCCCGTGCGCTACCGGAGTCCGAAAGGGGAGTAAAGAATAGTGGCGCTGTACCCTACCAGGCATGTTCGTAAGGGGCGAGACAGGAGGGTTGGGCATACCTGGGCTTACGCAGAATAAAAGGATGGAAATGGCAGGACAGAATCAATAGCATAGAATTATGCAAATGTGCCAGTCAAATACCAGTGGATAAAGAGATACAGAAAAGACGATGGCGCTGGATAGGACACGCACTGCGGAAGCCAACTGAGAGTATTACACAAGAGGCCCTTTTTTGAAACCGAAGGGGAAAAGACAAAGAGGATGACCAAGAAATTCTTGGAGAAGACAGACAGAAACAGAGTTGAAGATGATGGGGAAGACATGGAATGATCTCAAAAGAATGGCAAGAAACATAACGACTTGTAAAGTGTTTGTTGAAGACCTATGTTCCACAGGGAGCTGAAAGGTAGAAGAAGAAAGAGGAAGAAGATTGTAATGTCCCTATTTTATCTCTTTCAGTCTGCATGTGACACAGTAGCTCTAAAGATGAGAATTACGACACCATTTTGACAGACTGTAGTGGGTGTTGACAAGTGACCACGTGTAAACAAGGTTGTTGATACTGGAACTAAAACGTCAACTTGTGGGGGGGGGGGCAGTAACAAAATATATTTGGACACTAACAAGAGTCATGAATTTTAAAGAAGGTATTGAGAGCGTAATACTTCGGTCCTCATGATAAAGTGAGTCAGTATTCTTTCTTTATTCGTCCAACCAGTGAATGACAGTCTGTAGCGAAGTCACGATAGTGGTTTAAGTTTTTGGAATGGGATATTTAATGAAAATCGATATCATAAAATCCGGTTAGTCACGGTGTCATGGCGGCTGTATGTTGATCGTTTTTATGTTTGGATTGTTTAAGGAACTAAAAACATCAACTTTCATTGCACTGCCTAAAAAATGACACAGTTGAATGTAGTGATTTTAGAACAATAAGCCTAATGAGACAGGTAACAAAAATCTTGCTAAAAGTTATACAAGGAAGAATTCAAAATAAAATTAATCCTGAATTAGAAGTCAGCAATTTGGATTTAGGAAAAACAGTGGGACAAAAAGCCATATCCAGTATGAGGATATTAATCGAAAAGTACAGGGAAGTAAACAATCCAATATATGCCTGCTTCATAGACTATACCAAAACGTTTGATAGAATGAACCATAAACAACTTATAGACTGCCTAAAAGATATACATCTAGATGACACAGACATACGACTAATATGTAATTTATACTGGGAGCAAACAGCAATAATAAAATATAACAAAGAGAACTCTACACCCATTGATATAAAAAGAGGAGTAGGACAGGGATGCATCCTATCACCAACCTTGTTCAATCTATACACTGAGCAAATCTTTAAAAACATTACAGAGATGCCAGGCCTAAACATTAATGGAAAGATAAATCAATAACCTAAGATATGTTTATAATACTGTATTACTAGCAGAAAATCCTAAAGATCTACATCAATTACTTAATGTAATTAACATGACAAGCAAAAAATATATATTAGATATGAATATCAAAAAGACTAAAACTATGATCATAAGCAAAGAAAATACTCATAATCTACCAATAAAAAGGAAAGTTGAAGGAACAGACCTGGAGACAATACAGAGCTACAGCTGCATTGGACATACTATAACCAATAATGGAAAATGTACAACTGAAATAAATAAAAGAATATGAATGGCAAAAAGTAATTTTAACACCATGAAACGTGTACTAACATCAAAATAAATAACATCAGGGCTAAAACTAAGAATAGAAAAATGTTATATCTTTTCAATATTCCTGTATGATATAGAAACATGATAACTCGACAAGTAAACAGAACAAAAAATTGAAACCTTTGAAATCTGGATTTATAGAAGAATATGTAGAATTGGATGGAATGAAAAGAGAAGAAATGATGAAATTTTAAAACAACTAGAAATTAAAAGAGAGCTACTAAACACAATTAGAACAAGGCAAATGAAATTTGTGGGGTATGTTAAAAGTCACAATATTCTACTAAACTTTTGGAAGGGAAAATATAAGGTAAAAGAGGCAGAGGCAGACCAAGACTAACATTGACGAGTAAAATCAAAGAATGGACAGGTCAACCTATGAGAACCTGCACCATCGAAGCAAGATACAGAGCAGAATGGCGCTCCATGGTAGCCAACCTTCAATGTTTCTCAGTGATTATGATGATATCGTAATAACAGTTAAGACACTGATTTTCTGAGGTCTGCAGACCGAGATAAGTGCCTAATGAAATCAATACTAGATTAAACATCAGTTAATTAGAGTCCTATAAACGACTATCCTGGCACACTAACGACGATACCATTTAATTCTACTCAGAACTGACTAGAGACATTCAGATCGTCATATTTCATCGTCAGTACCTAAATCTTACCAATCGTTTTGGCACTCCTCACTTCTTCACAATTTTCCTCCAAACTTCAAGATCAAAAGGTTTCTCGTGCCCATTGTATGATGTTATCTTCCCTTGTAATTTTTACTGGAGACAAATAATAATAAATGAGGACATTAATCGAAAGCGCCCCTAGAAATATATTTTTTTAAACTTTTGCTGTCTATTCACTTTTTCTCCCTCAATAATATTCATTATTATTTGTCTCCAGTTTAAACCACTGGAAGCTACTATTCGTGCTGTTTCGTCCTATAACTGTTTGTCTGCAACGCAAGTATTCAGCACTATCCGGGAGATACTTGTCTTAATAGGAAAATACAGAATGTATTCCCGAGTTGTGATCGTAAATCTGTACTATATTCATGAATACACATACGTGAAAGACACCGCCATCTATAGCTACTTTTTTAGGTAGCTTACTTTCTATGTGCTCTAGCGTTTGTTTTTTGTCGCAAAACGCTGTGTCGAGGAGTGCGGATTCGGTCTTGCTCTGGGCTGTCTATTATTCTTTGTTTTTGTTGTTGTTGTTAATATTGATTATTTGTAAAATGTTTTTTTTTTTTCATGTGATGTAAACATAACTCTTCCCCTGTAATAATTGGCGGATCTAACGTCTCGGATGTTTCCCTCCATAACAATAATCACTGACTATTTGTCTCTGGAAGTATTTCTAGAGGAAGGATAATAAACCTCTTCAACGTGTCCCAGGCAAGACTATTTGTCTCTGGATGTATTTCTAGAGGAAGGATAATAAACCTCTTCAACGTGTCCCAGGCAAGACTATTTGTCTCTGGATGTATTTCTAGAGGAAGGATAATAAACCTCTTCAACGTGTCCCAGGCAAGACTATTTGTCTCTGGATGTATTTCTAGAGGAAGGATAATAAACCTCTTCAACGTGTCCCAGGCAAGACTATTTGTCTCTGGATGTATTTCTAGAGGAAGGATAATAAACCTCTTCAACGTGTCCCAGGCAAGACTATTTGCTAATTTTCAGGAAGAACTTTCAGCAAAACTCAAACTGGGGAGCGTTGACACGTGTCCATGTTCTCACTCTCGGCTACTTCCCGTTTATTCTCTAGATGAACATTTGATAGACCTCAAGCTATGTGACACCACAGAAATCTCACATTTCTAATTTAAATATTCATTCTTCTGTGGATAGTACTTAAGTAGATGAATGTGCGTCAGAACAAGTGTTTCAAGTATTGGCTATGTTTATACTCCCTGGTGTGAATGAAACACTCCATTGTATATCACAAAATCTATAACAAATGAAACATAAACTTTTTGGTGTAGAGGTAGAGAATAATCATAAGTGGGTTAGTTTGTCTAAATTATATTATAGAGAGTCATCTAACATTGTTGGTAGTAAGGAGAGTCATCTAACATTGTTGGTAGTAAGGAGAGTCATCTTACATTGATGGTAGTAAGGAGAGTCATCTAACATTGTTGGTAGTAAGAAGAAGAGGTATGTTTATATCACTCGGAAAAAATGACAAATAATTAACAGAAAAAAATATGGACCAAGGCAGGATCAAACCCGTACTCAGTGGCACAGCGCCTTGCCACGAAAAGCCAAACAAAAGCTTAGGAACACTGCCACTCAGCTAACTAGAAAATTAGCTTCGTAGGCAATGTCTTTTCGCGAAGGCTTTCCCATGACTATAGCATAAGGCTGCGATCACAGCTCGGAAATATTTTTCCTGTTAAGACAAGTATCTCCCGGATAGGGTAGGGCTGAATACTTGCGTTGCAGACAAACATTTAGGACGAAACAGCACGAACAGTAGTTTCCAGTGGTTAAGGCTGGAGACAAATAATAATAAATGAATATTATTATAGAGGGAAACATCCGAGGCGATAATCAGTGAATCAATTCAGAGGAAGAGGTATGTTTACAGCACTCGTAAAAAATGACAAATAATCAACAACAGAAAAAAACATGGACCAAGGCAGGATCGAACCCGTACTCAGTGGCATTTTTTTATTAAGAAGAGCCATCTTACATTGTTGGTAGTAAGGGGAGTCACCTAACATTGTTGGTAGTAAGGGGAGTCACCTAACATTGTTGGTAGTAAGGGGAGTCACCTAACATTGTTGGTAGTAATGAGAGTCACCTTACATTGTTGGTAGTAAGGGGAGTCACCTTACATTGTTGGTAGTAAGGGGAGTCACCTTACATTGTTGGTAGTAAGGGGAGTCACCTTACATTGTTGGTAGTAAGGGGAGTCACCTTACATTGTTGGTAGTAAGGAGAGAACCTAACATTGTTGGTAGTAAGGAGAGAACCTATCATTGTTGGTAGTAAGTAGAGTCATCTAACATTGTAGGTAGTAAGTAGAGTCATCTAACATTGTTGGTAGTTATTGAGTTATTGAGTTATTTGCGGGTCATCATCATTGCACTCCGAACATGTCCATAGGTGCTCAGATCCCCTCCTCAGCAATTCCCTCAGTGTCCAGCGACTGACGACTCCAGTTCTATGTTGGTTGATAAGTCTTCTTACACAGCCACCAAGTTTCTCATTTCTGGCTGTTCCCATCTTAACTCCCATTTCCATCATCCGAAGAAGTGACGTTGATCTGTGTTTGTCGAAGTCCTGTGCTCTTCCCACATCTCGGACTGCATTGATGACGTCCGCCCGATCCATCGGTTGCCCGTCCTCAACGACAGCGCAGCTAGCCAACCTGTCCGCTCTCTCATTTCCCCGTACTCCCGCATGTCCAGGGACATAGACAAAGGTGACCTTACGTATTTTGGATTTCTGCAACGACTCTACCCATTGCATGCGTACAAAGCCCGCCTCCACTTTTTTTATCATGCTCATCGAATCACTCAGTATACATGCGTGGATGTAGTCTTGTGACTCTAACCATTTGAATGCCTTGGTCACTGCCATCACCTCCATTGTCATGCTACTCGTGGTCATGGCGTATGCACCACTGTCTTCCTTGGCTATTCTGCCTGCCGAACGTGCTGTAAATGCCCATGCACTTTTTTCGTGTCGTCTTACAGATCCGTCTGTATAGATGACTGCATCTTTCTCATCGGTGTTATCGCAGATGAGACCGTTGACCTCAGCATTAACCACGACTGGGTTCTGTTCCCTACTTTTCCTGTCGAGTGTGACAATACATGAGAAAGTCCCCTTGAATGACGTAGGCACCGGTATCCACTCCTCGCCAACGCTGATATTGGTAAGCCCACAGACCTGTTTGATGACATCTTCTGCTCGGCCCACCCATGATTTGCCTCTTTTTAGCCTGGTACCTTTCTCTGTGTTGAGCACGTGGTGCAATGGATGCTCTGTATCTGTACTAATCTTCAGGTATGCTCGTGCTCTCCAGATCTTGATTCTGTCATCCATGGTTGGAAAGTCAAGAAGATACCTCATTGCTACACAGGGAGTGTCCCTCGTACATCCCAGGATAATGCGCATGGCTTCATTTTGTATTTTCTCCAGCCTATCAATTTGAGTCGTACTGACAGTAAGAATGGCCAGGGCATACTCGATTGGTGCGAGGACTAATCCCTGGAACAGAAGAGTAAGTAGCCTCTGCTCGATGTTGGCAGCTGCCATGACCTTCAAGGCGGCTAATCCTTTGCGGGATTTTGTTATCACATGGTCAACGTGGTCCCGAAAACACAGGCTGCGATCAAACTTAACTCCGAGGTATGTCATCAACTTGTCCCTGGTCACCTCATCAGCTCCCATTCGTACTACCGGTGTGGTCGTATTAACGATATGATTGTTAAGGGAGAACCATAAAACTGATGCTTTATTAGGATTAACCAAGGCACCTGAAACCCCACACCAGGAAGAAATGCGATCGAGTTCGTCTTGCATTGTGGAGGCGATTCCCCGTCTGTCTCTTCCCTGTCGATATACCAGAATATCATCAGCAAAAGTCATAGTTCTTCCCCTCCCATCCAGCTGTTGGGCCGTGATCGCCTTGGGCAGGCCATCCTTGTGCGCAACAATATGGTGGCAGCTGAGGTTGATATGTCTGCGTGGAACAATGCAGAATTGCAGGTACATGCGGTTAGGGTGCAGACCCCAGTTCATTTCGTGATTGTTAATGTGTATGCCTGTAATGGGCAGGTGAACACACAACAATGGCAGAATCTCTTCGAGTTCGATGAAGAGAATGTCATTTTCTGCGGAGACTTTAATGCTAGAGGAGACCAGTGGGGTAACGCCATAACCAACAAGCAGGGAGAAGACCTAGAGAACGCACTGGTATCGGCCGATTTAGTGTGCTTGAATGATGGAAGGGCAACAAGAATGGCCACTCGAACAGGGGACTCTGATAGTGTTATAGACCTGGCACTGGTGTCTTCCACCTTCGCACCGGTTTGCAGGTGGAGTGCACTGGGGTTCCACGGAAGTGATCCATGTGTCCTCCTAATTGAGAAAAGCGGAAATAAACGCCAGAGAAGAAAGCTCCACACATTCAACTACGAGAAAACAGACCAGGACGTCATTAGCAAAATCAGACATAGGAAACAGAGCGCCCCTCGTAGGAGGCAGGAGAGATGGACGCAGCCACCCTGGTGGAACGTAGATGTTGAGGAAGCTTGGCGGAGCAAGAGACAAACGGTCAAGACATGGCAGAAAGCCAGAAGGTATGGTAGAACACAACCTGAGCTCTTGAAGCGTCTGAAAGTAGAGGTCGACCAAAAAATGATGCACTTTAAACTATGCGCTAAGCAGGCTAAGGATGCCAAATGGGATGACTTCTGTAAAAAAGTGTGCTCAGAAAAATCGCTAGCCACATTCTGGCGCCTTCATCAGTGCATGAATGGCACACCACGACACAGAGGTATACCAGACTTTCAGAGCACAGACCAGATATGGCACAAATCTGATGAGAGCAAAGGGAAGGCCCTGCTTGCCCGCTACATTGAGCAGACGGACCAAAGAAATGAGGCTGTAAGAATGAGGATACGGGGATCTTTGTCAAATTTGTGTGAGGATGTAGGGCTGGAAGAAGATCTCACAATCACAACCGATACCATTCGCACGACACTTAAAAGGTCACACAACACTGCTCCTGGTCCAGATGGTGTTCGGTATGATGACATAGGCGATTTAGCTGATGACGACTTGACAACACTGGCCAATGAGTTTAATGCCAGTATTCGGAGTGGCCAGATTAAGGAGGAGTGGCTACACAGCTACTTACTACCGCTACCGAAGCCAAACAAGGACCATTCTCAGATCAGTGCCTACAGAATCATCACAATGCAGAATACTGCGGGCAAGCTGCTGGAGAAAATAGTTGCCCGTGTCCTCACGTGTCGCCTTGAACAGAAACGCGTATTCCCATCCACACTCGGAGGTTATAGATATAACAAAGAGACATGGCTTAATGCGGCAGTATTTGCCTATGACGTCTTCGAAGGCTTCCACAGACGAGAGGAGACATGTGCTGCTGCTATAGATCTGGAGGATGCATACAACAGGGTACCATTTGAATATCTCATGCATATGCTTCTCAAACTGGCGGTGAACCCCTTCCTCATAAGATGGATCGCCGCGGCACTGTTTCAGAGGAAGGTGATACTCAGATGTGGAAGTTGGTCTTCCGAGCCAACATCCATTTGTCCTGGGCTGCCACAAGGCTCACCATTGTCACCAGTTCTATTTAATATTGTTGGTAGTAAGGAGAGTCATCTAACATTGTTGGTAGTAAGTAGAGTCATCTAACATTGTTGGTAGTAAGTAGAGTCATCTAACATTGTTGGTAGTAAGTAGAGTCATCTAACATTGTTGGTAGTAAGTAGAGTCATCTAACATTGTAGGTAGTAAGTAGAGTCATCTAACATTGTAGGTAGTAAGTAGAGTCATCTAACATTGTAGGTAGTAAGTAGAGTCATCTAACATTGTAGGTAGTAAGTAGAGTCATCTAATATTGTTGGTAGTAAGTAGAGTCATCTAACATTGTTGGTAGTAAGTAGAGTCATCTAACATTGTTGGTAGTAAGTAGAGTCATCTAACATTGTAGGTAGTAAGTAGAGTCATCTAACATTGTTGGTAGTAAGTAGAGTCATCTAACATTGTTGGTAGTAAGTAGAGTCATCTAACATTGTAGGTAGTAAGTAGAGTCATCTAACATTGTTGGTAGTAAGTAGAGTCATCTAACATTGTAGGTAGTAAGGAGAGTCATCTAACATTGTAGGTAGTAAGTAGAGTCATCTAACATTGTAGGTAGTAAGTAGAGTCATCTAACATTGTAGGTAGTAAGTAGAGTCATCTAACATTGTTGGTAGTAAGTAGAGTCATCTAACATTGTTGGTAGTAAGTAGAGTCATCTAACATTGTTGGTAGTAAGAAGAGCCACCTTACATTGTTGGTGGTAAGGGTAGAGTCATCTAACATTGTTGGTAGTAAGAAGAGTCATCTAACATTGTTGGTAGTAGTAAGAAGAGCCACCTTACATTGTTGGTAGTAATGAGAGTCATCTAACATTGTTGGTAGTAAGGAGAGTCATCTAATATTGTTTGTAGTAAGAAAAGCCACCTTACATTGTTGTAGCTCAGTATCTTTTTATTCCTGTGCACTAACGTCACAGAATACATTACGTTTTTCCACTCTAACAGTAACTATGTGAAAATAGCCAAATACCTTCACAATCATTTCTTCAACATCAGCGAGGATTGAATCAATGAGCTATATGTGCACAATTGTGTATCATTCGGTCTCTATATCCTAAAACAAAAACTTTCTCTCACTAACTGTTCCCTCATTTTGGTAAAAACATGTTAGTTCCTTTACTGTTCAAGCCACCAAAGTTTGTGCTTGTATAATCACCTCTACAACTACTACAATTATATTTACAATGTTTTTACTGTTTCCAGTGTAGCCTGTGACATCATTTCTGCTGGTTCCTCTGTTCTCTCAACAAAGTCAGTCAGTTTAGTTTTAATATTTGTTGTCTTTCCTCTGGTTATGTTAACATATTTAAGAAGGAGGCCAATGTTTGCAAACTGATATAGTTTGAAGCTTCAAAAGTCTGGTTACAAAACAAACAGCTTAGATTTCTTTAATCACTACATAAAAATGGTGGTTATAAAAGAAACAGCTCGGATTTATTCTATCGCTGCATCAAATGTCTCATTACAAAACAAACAGTTTGAATTTCTTCTATCACTTCATCAAAAGCTCAAGGCGCTAAGATAAACTTTACAATAGCCTCACGATTTTTTTCTAGTGCACGCAAATCTAGGTTCATTATACTTTCTTAATAAAGCAACATTACAGATTAAACATGTTGATAACGTTTGACTGTATGAAATGTAAATGTTCCCACCTCTATTGCATGATAAAATCGCATGCAACACGTACAGTTACTTGGAGAACTGAGATTCTTTAATGTTAACTTCACAACTCGAAGAATTGTTATGCTTTTCTGTTCCGGTGTGTTCTACCGCCGCTTCTGACGCTAGATGTTGCTTGGCAGAAAGAACAATTCATTTACACATCCAAAGAGAAAAAAAAACTTCATCAAACTGGAATCAATGACTGACCACTTTCGTTTCTTCAATATTTGGAAAATCTAAGAAACTTTCCATCGAGCTGCTTAATCTTAGTAGTTTGAAGTTACGGCACTAGCGCTGAGAAAAAGATAACTCTCTTGTTTCGAAAGAGAACGATTGCTGCTGTTGATTGATTGGTAGACCGTAGAGTACAGCGAACATGTAGACAATTGGTTGTTGAGGCAGAAGTTCAGGCCTTGATTTTCGAGAACTCTTCTGACAGAGACGCGGTCATTTACACAGGTGGACTTTATTCGGCATGTACGGAGGCCGTGGGATTTCACATGGCAAGTATCTAGTGCCAGTTGGATTAACTGTTGCTGGCAGAACTGTGAAGGAAGTCAGCTGTGCTTTCGCCCTTACTACAAATAGTTTGACTATCCAACATATGGTGGTTACAAAAGCATCAGCATGGCTTGATACACAGTCTTATACACATGTGTGTTTCCTCAGCTGCTGTAAGCTGTGCTCAGATAGATCGCATCTGACTGTGCTCGGCGGCAGTGGTTAAAGTCTCTGCGGAGGTCTATTCTTAAATGTGTCTGCTTCATTTTCGTGAAAGGGCACGCGTGTGTAAGAGATAATGAACGTGCTGACAGACTTGCCAGTTTGGCTTATGTTGAGTGCGGTAGGACAAAGACAAATGAGGCATTGATATTCTGAATGGTCTCAGAAACGCTGGACGAAAAAAAGACGACTCTAAATAATGAGAGTAAATCCGCAGCCACGAACAGACTTCGTGAATATCAAGTCCAGGTGGGGGTGATTAATGACGAGATCGCTTCGCAGGAACCAAAGAAGGCTTGTCAACCAACACAACGCCGTCCAACTTGGGACCGCTGTTCTGTTAAAAGCGAGCTTTTGTTGGAAAGAAGATTTGCGACTTGATTCCTCACTCCCTTTGGCGTAGGTGCCTACCCTTTAATCTCCTAATCTCCGGTATCGTCTCTGTCCGGTACTATTTTCACAACGTCGCTACTGATTGGCTCGCTCTATGAGCCTCTACTCTGATTGGTCTACCTCTTGTGCTTTTCGCTACTCAAAGCTCGCAACCTATCATTGGTTAGTTCAAGTTGGCAGTTCGCCCAATCCGCATAATAGTTCTAGTTTTCAAAACCTCAAGAAAACTGACATAAAGTTCACGGCCCAGCTTACATAACAGGTAAAGACAATTTTTTTCTAGTTTTAGCTTGGGGCGAAATTCATAACTTGTCGTTTGTGCCATCGCTTTGTTCTCAGCAACTAAATGTGGTGGTGGCGAACAGGTCCCGAGCTTCCATTGACTCTTTGGTCTGGCTTTCATTATGTTCACCTGAGCAAGTGGTGATCGAACTTTACTCGTCAACTCACTATTGAAACGTCAAGCGACTGGCTAGACCAGAGCCTCACAAACCTGTCTTTGGCTCTTCACCTTTCTTTTTTGTGGAATATAAAATTGCTCTCCGCCCCCCACCCGCGGAAATGTACCTTCTTTAAACAAGCTATAAGAAAAATGAATGAGAAATTTGAGGTTCTGTTACGTATCTATCTTTTTACTTACATCCTACATAACACAATCAAGAAATATGGTGTAAGAAGACACACTTAAGCTTAAAATTATAAAATTGATTATAAAAATCAACTAAAGTAATATGCATCATTTAACTCAAAAAGTAAGATAGTGAAGGATAATATCAAAATAAAAATTACGAATAAAAAAAAAACTTTATGAGAAAGATGAACTAGGTATGTTATCAATTTTTTAAAATGATTGGCACTAGTTTTATCGGGAACCGTGACAGCTCAGTGGTTGGTGAACTGGACTACAAAGGACAGGGAGGTAGGGTTCGATCCCAACCGACGGCTTCTGGGTTCACCCAGCCTTTAATGGGTACCGGATTTTTTTCTGGGTAAATAAAGCGGCATGGGCGTAACACCGAAAACATTACCCCAAAAATCATGCGCCGAAGGTCTGTAAAATGTATGGTCACTAACACCATATTCCCTATACGCCACTTGGCGTGACGGGGGCACTTTACTTTTTAACCAGTTTTATCAGCAGCAATCTCAAAAGACCACGATTAAATATTTGTAGTCGGTTTCTCTTTGTTTTAATTAAAAGTTGTCTAATCCCACTAGACCCACGTTGCACTGAAATGTAGTCAACAACTAGTCTCACCATCATCAAGTACCGAGCCTGCTGCCGTAGTTGATCATGTCTCTACACAACTTTCAATCTCGACAGTTATTTATCATTTCTGTTGTTGACCTTCTACCAAGCCATTCTCTTAAGCTGTCTGTTATTTTTTTCTCTTTGCTTCCCTCTATCTCTTCGTCCCTCAATTTTTCCAGTTGTTACAATATATTCCAGTTGTACTCGACTCATTACATGACCAAAAAGTATGATTGTTTCTTCCTAATATTGAAAATTAGCTCTCTTTTTGCTTTGACCTCTTTCAGGACATTATTCTTCATTACTCTTCTTAGCTGTCCATGATATTCTCAACATTCTTCTGTAAAACTACATTTCTACAGACTCCGGTGATTTTCTTGTCTGTTGTCCTATTGTCCATGATTCACATCCATATGTTAAGACTGACTCTACATAATATTTAAGAACTCTTTTTCTTGTGTCTATTCTCAAAAATGGATTGCATAGTATCTTCCTCATTTTTTTTTAAAGCTGCTTTTGCCTGAGCCATTCTGCATCTCATCTCTTTTGTACATCTTCTGTCTGAGGCTAACAGAGTTCCCAAATATTTAAATTCATTTACCTGTTTTACTATTGTTCCACAGTACACAGGCCTGAGAAGAGCAATGTGGTTCACACCCACCTCCCTGGATTGCAACTATATGGGGCAATCGAATCACTTAAACAGACTGCTACCTCATGAGGGAGTCTGGAATCCTACTCTGATTGAGACTTGATTGCAGAGAGAGAGAGAGAGAGAGAGAGAGAGAGAGAGAGAGAGAGATTGTTCAACTTGTCTTTATTTTGCACTGAGGTGATGTCTTTTTCTTTGTTGTTACCATTACCTCTGTCTTTTTGCTATTAAGGCTGAGTCCTTTTTTTTTTTTGCTTTCTTTCACTATAATGTCCAACATTTCTTGTAACTCATTTTCACTCTCAGCGATTAAGACTGTATCATCAGCATACCTTAGATTATTTATATTATGACCTCCAATTGTTATTCCAGGCATGCCTCTTATTGATCTTAAAATAATCTCACTATAAATATTAAACAAATCTGGTGACAGAACACAACCTTGTCTAACACCCTGCTTTATTTGTTGAAACATTCCCAATTGGTTTCCAGTTCTTATGGCCGCTGTTTGTTGCCAGTACATGTTCTTTATTATTCTTAGATCTTTGCTGTCTACGTTTATGCTTTCTAAAACTTTTATTATTTGTTGGTGCTTTACTTTGTCAAATCCTTTGGTATAATCTATGAAACATGGGTATAGATCTGTTTTCACCTCTACAGCTCTTTCTACTAAAGATCTTATGATATATATGGCATTGCTCGTTCCTTTACCTCCAACAAAACCACACTGTTCATCGCTAATTTCTGGACTGATTTTGTTTCGCACTCTTCGCATGATGATTCTTAGTAATATCTTAGTCATGTGGCTCATAAGGCTTATTGTGCGATGATCATCGCATTCAATCGTACCAAATTTCTTTGGTAGGGCTATGAATATTGATTTGAGCATGTTGTCTGGTATATATCCGCTGTTGTAGATATCATTCAATATTTTTGTTATTATTTCTATTCCAAAATCACCCATGGCTTCAATCTCTTCTTTGGTTATATTATCTGGTCCAGGAGCTGTTCCTGCTTTCATATTGCTCAAAGCATCTTCCACTTCTCTGAGTATTTCTGGTCATTCTCCATTATCCTTAATATTTACATATGTTCATTCATCAGTATAAAGATCTGTAATGTATTCTCTCCATCGTTCCCTCATGCTTTCTTGTTCAATCAACAGTTCTCCTTCCTTTGATCTTAAATATCCGATTTTTTATTGCGTTTTTCTTCCTGTTAATTTTTCAATTTGTTTGTATATAACTACTCTAATATATCCATAATACAGGACAAAGTTTTGCTATCTGCCTTTGTTAGGAGAACTTTTGGTTGCAGTGTTTTAAATTAAATTCATCTTATACTGTTACTCTTATTAGTTCCCTTATTATTATGCTATGTGCTTGCACATGAAAAGGGTCTAAACCCCAGTTGGGAACCTCCATTTTAGAATATCTTCAAATCTTGAAATCAGAATGGACAACCTTCAAGAGCTGATAGGTAAGTATATCTCCATCATGTTCTTCTATATCATGCTCTGCTGAAAGGTAAGCATATCTCCATCATGTTCTTCTATATCATGATCTGCTGAAAGGCAACCGGTTAAATTCCCCTGGACATAAATTACGTTTGTACAAAAGAAATTCTGCCAGAAACCTGAAAGTTTGTGATTTGACTAAATATGGTTCGTCGCCTTCAAGATGTGGATTAATTTCATTAAGTTTATGAAACAGGTCTGTCAAATGAGCTGTGCCATTTTTGCGATCAATCAAGGTGTCCTGTAGAAGCAAATCTTCATTTTCCAGGAACTCTAGCACCGTCAAGGAGTTTATAAAACCTTTTCAACCAGGCATCCTGAGACCTTTCTTGTTGCTTTTTTTTAACATTTATGTCTATTATTTATTGTAGTTCATTCTATGTCTCTGCTATTAAGACTGTGTCCTCCGCATATCGCAAATTGTTTATGTTGTGACCGTTGACTTCAATTCCTTTTATATCCACTATTGATCTCACATGTTTGCTGCAAAGTGAAAACAAATCCGGCGACAGAATACAGCCTTGTCTGACTCAGTGTTTTATCCTAGTTATAGCCATCAAACTATTAAAAGATGGTAAAGCCACAGGACCAGATGAAATTCCTTCGGAAGCCATCAAAGCAGATATTAACACCTCTACCAAGATGTTACAGGATCTATTGGATAAAATTTGGGAGAGGGAAGAAATACATTAAGACTGGAGAGAAGGTTATATGATCAAACTACCAAAGAAAGGAAGTTTACAGGAGTGCACAAATTATAGGGGAATTATGCTACTATCAGTGACAGGAAAAATATTAGGCAGAATCATTCTGGAGAGACTAAAAGAGGCTATAGAGAAACACTTGAGAGATGAACAAGCAGGTTTTAGGAAGAACAGATCATGTGCTGATCAAATAACTACCCTACGTATAATAGTTGAACAAAGTTTAGAACTAAAATCCTCACTATATATTGGATTCATAGATTACGAAAAGGCATTTGATAGTTTAGACAGAAGAATGCTTTGGAAGTTGCTGAGTCATTACGGAATCCCCATAAAGTTTATTAACCTGATAAAAACAATGTATGAAGGAACAAAATGTAGTGTGGTGCATGAAGGACAGCTTACAGAAGCATTTGAAATAAGAACAGGAGTAAGGCAAGGATGTCTCCTGTCTCCATTTCTCTTTTTACTGGCCATAGATTGGATTATGAAAATAACTCAAAACAACAGAAATGGGATCCAGTGGTCACTGACCAAACAACTTGATGATTTAGACTTTGCTGATGACATAGCTCTCCTATCACACAGCCATCAACTGATGCAGGATAAAATGAGTATATTAGATGAGAGATCACAACAGCTAGGACTAAAGATTAATAGAGATAAGACCAACATTATGAGAATTAATGCAGTTGGCAATAACCATATAAAACTAGGAGAAATACCTCTACCAGACGTACAATCTTATATATATCTGGGCCTTCAAGATGTGGATTAATTTCTTTAAGTTTATGAAACAGGTCTGTCAAATGAGCTGTGCCATTTTTGCGATCAATCAAGGTGTCCTGTAGAAATGAATCTTCATTTTCCAGGAACTCTAGCACCGTCAAGGAGTTTATAAAACCTTTTCAACCAGGCATCCTGAGACCTTTCTTGTTGCTTTTTTTTTTAACATTTATGTCTATTATTTATTGTAGTTCATTCTATATCTCTGCTATTAAGACTGTGTCCTCCGCATATCGCAAATTGTTTATGTTGTGACCGTTGACTTCAATTCCTTTTATATCCACTATTGATCTCACATGTTTGCTGCAAAGTGAAAACAAATCCGGCGACAGAATACAGCCTTGTCTGACTCAGTGTTTTATATTAAAAAAAAAAAATAGTAAAGTACCCCCGTCAAGCCATGTGGCGTATAGGGAATATGGTGTTAGTGACCATAAATTTTACAGACCTTCGGCACATGATTTTTGGGGTAATGTGGTCGGTATTACGCCCGTGCCGCTTTACTTTCCAAGAAAAATCCTGTAGCCATTAAAGGCTGGTTGAACCCGGAAGCCGTCGGTTGTAATCGAACTCTACCTCTTGTCCTTTGTAGTACTGTTCACTAACCACTGAGCTATCGCGGCTCCCTTCCTTGTTTTATATATTGGAACTATATCTTGGTTGGTTGTTAATTCCTACCTCTGCTGTTTGTTGGCAGTACATGTTCTTTTTTTTTTTTTTTTGATTCTTAGATCCTTGCCATCAATGTTTAATTTCTCCTGCATATTCATTGTTTCAACATGCTTTACTTTGTCAAATGCTTATGTATATTCTATAAAGCACATATATATAACTTTCTTTATCTCTATAGTTTATTAATAAGACGGAACAAAGTGTGAATGCTGAAGCCTGACAGGTATGGATAAACATAGCATCACACATTCACCACGCATAACGATGAGTCACCACACATAACGGTGAATGCACATGAATTCACGTCACTCCTTCGGATGAAAAAAATGAGTTTAAGATTGACACAACTAGAACGAGAAACATAGTGGGCATGTAAGAAGACATAACAACTAACACATAACTGGAGCCGTCAGTCCCTGAACACTGCGAGACCTGCTGAGGAGGGGATCTGAGCACCTAGGGACATGTTCGGAATGCAGTGATAATGACCCACAAATACCTCAATAACTCAAGTCAACGGTAAGTCATCACATGTAACGGCGAGTCACCACACACAACGGTGAGTGACCACACACAACGGTGAGTCATCACACATAACGGCAAGACATTACACATAATGGTGAGTCATCAAAATTAACGGCAAGTCACCACACACAACGGTGAGTCACCACACACAACGGTGAATCATCACACATAAGGACAAATTATCACACATAACGGTGAGTCACCACACACAACGGTGAGTCATCAAACATAACGGTGTGTCACCACACATAACTGCAAGTCATAACACATAACGGTGAGTCACGACACATAATGGTGAGTCATCACACGAAGGTGAGTCACCACACACAACTGTGAGTCATCACACACAACGGTGAGTTACCACACGTAAAGGTGAGCCACCACACATTACGGTGAGTCACCACACATAACGGTAAGCCACCACACGTTACGGTGAGTCACCACACATAACGGTGAGAAATGTACCTTGTGTTTTCCACAAACAACCAACACACGTTTACAAATGACAGTCTCTGTCAACAAATGACAGTCTCTGTCAACAAATAACAGTCTCTGTCAACAAATAACAGTCTCTGTCAACAAATGACAGTCTCTATCAACAAGACATCGAAAGAAAACAACCTGCAACTGACAGATATTTAGCAACCATGGGTACAAGCCACATCAGCGATTTCTATTAGGCAATTAGTTAATTCTGCTGTTGGAGTAAATGAAAATACAGTTTGCTTTTCTTTCTTTCTGTCGTTCACCTGATTTGTGTGTCGTTGACAGCTTCCAACTCTGCTGCTGTGGGGCGCCTCCCATATTTTTCTTAATGAGTTTATGTTCAACATTTCCGTACACAATGTCAGATCGATTCAAAGTTAAATAAAGAGAAGAATGTACAATACTTTCAGAAAATCGACGAGGAAAAAACGGTAGTGGCATTTATTACAAAATAATGACAATATACAGTTGTATTTCCGTTGCACAAAGACATCATTTGTGATAACACAATAACAATAAGCTGTACTTGTTCTTTATTTTGTTGGAATGTTGAACGTGCATGTTGTTCACTAATGGCCAATCAGATGAGTGCATTTATCAAATACAAATGATGTGTTAAGCACAAATATAAATGTGAGGATGAGAAGATATTAAAATGAAACGTTTACCACCATAAAACCAACTAAGTCTTTACTAGACCAGTCCCTGGCAGTTGTTCAGTCTACAAAGATACTCCACACCCGATGTTTACCGTCAAGATGACGTCATCAGTAAGAACGTAGGTCTCCGTTGCTATGACACATTTGCTGATGACCTTTGGGAATCAACTCCTACCAACACTTACATGGCATCGCTCATGATGATGAAGCTAGAACAGATCACTTGAACTCTCCCAATCGACGAGTTCTGAGATCCTAGATACTAGAAAGGTTTCTTGTTCTTCAAATCATTGTTATATGTCTTGCATGTCGTCGACTCTCTCTCTCTCTCTCTCTCTCTCTCTCTCTCTCTCTCTCTCTCTCTGTCCGTAGCGGGAGATATATTTGCCATACTCCAACAATAGATGATATATTCGAGTACATTATCTTGACTTGATGCTTTGTTATGGTAATTTTGGAAACTCAACCTGAGTGACGTCACGTCTGTTATGAAAAGTCTGGTGTTCGCTTCTTTCTTGCTTTGATCTCAACATTTTCGTGTTACTCATGAACGCTGGTCGGGATATTTTTTCTGTTATAGTGTTGTGATGTTCTTTGTTCTTTATCTTTCTATAGTGGCTAGTACTTCAATGATCACAACACACAATATGGTATATATAATAGACTTGCACATAAAGTCTCTCTTCAATGTTCAACTATTAATGTTTATTGGTATGGAACATTGTTCATCAACATCTTCATTTTCTTACAAACTTGTGAGCCTACTTACGACATGTAGAATATATGTAACACAATGGAACACAATTCTTGGACACTTGTAAAACAACTTCTACTGATAACTTCTCTAGTGTCTTAATAATCTATTACTGACTTATGACTGTAACTTGTAGATTTCTAACTGTTCTTACTAACTCCATCAAACTTATTACTACACTTCCAACTTAACTTTCTAACTGTTCTGACTCTAACTGCTAACTGGCTAACTGCCTTTAGCAGTTCGGCCAAAGCCGTTTTAACTGACTCAGTCTACATTCTACTTCTTCTAATTCTCTGGCTTGACTTCTCCATATCTATTTATAAATCACATCCTGTGTACATAGTGTATATTATTAATATTAAAATAATTTATTCTTCTAATTAGTGAGTCATTACATCTCACTGTATTATCACATCTCCATGGGATGTTTACCCTTACACTTGCTGGCATGCTTCAGGAACTCGCTCATTCTTCCTAGTCTGCGAGCAAAAAACATGTCTGTCTTTACACGTTCATCATCTTGTCTTTTTCTTTCTTCTATTATTTTAGTCCTTTCAGGGGATCCCAGTGGCCAAAACACTATTCCTGAATTAATATCTTCCTTTAAATCATTATCTTTACTGACACAAACTGTAGCAACTTGTCTATCCTTTTTTCTTCTTTGTCTTTGCTGTACATTTCTTGGAGGATTTCTGTCCTGTCGTATAACCTTGCGGGCCTTCCGCTTTCGTCACCTTACCGTCTTCTATCGTTGTCCCCCAATACTCTCTACGGATCTCTGTTCCATTGTCACTATCATAATCCACTGTGCACTGGTCTGGATATAGTGGGTGCATATAACGTGGTCGGTCTGAATCGGTAGGCCACAAGACAACTGAATTAATGTCTAATCTTGATTGAATTTTCCTGGTTCTCACCGACTTTTGTCTCTCCGGATGGACCTTTACTTTCTGTCTAACATCTTCTGTGTCTGTCATCTTTGAACATTTCTCTTGTAGCTGTAGTTTTTCATGCGTCAGTTGTCCAATATATTCCTCCGCCTCCATTATATCAGTTTCTATTTTGTCTACTTCTTTCTTCAAGCCTTTGTTCTTCGTCTTTAACCTATCAACTGTCTCTGTCAACTCTACAATCTTTTTATTATTTTTCTCATTAGTTTGCTTTAGTATCCTAATCTCATGATCTTGTTTTATTAATTTCTCATTTAATTCTTCTATTATTTTGTTACTTTCTTTATTCTTCTCAATCCATTTAGTTTCATATTCTTGCCATGTGTCACTGTCACTACCTACACAGGCATCTATATAAGTCTTTAAAACTGTAGTCTCTACTTCAGTCTGTGTACTCCTTGTCTCTTGTTCAGTGTCTGTCTTTCTAATAATCTCTTCTCTAATAATTCTATTTGTTTTTAAACTATATAGTCTATAGTCTGGTTTAGCGTATGTTATTTTATTGTTTACTTCAGTGTATGTCTTTGGATTTATCATTGTATACTTTTGTAATGGCCTATAAACTTTGACTATAATCTTACTATTATTTATTGTGTGCTCACTATTCAAAATCTTATTTACAATGTTACTATCTCTGTATAGGATTATGGCTCTGTTTGTCGCTTCTTCAGGCCTATCAATTAATTTCACAAATATTATTTCCCCAAAGGAACTAAAATAATCTCTAATAATTATGTCGTTAATGTTTTTATTTAAATTTGTTATCAATATTTTACAGCTATTAGTATTTATAATTTGTTTACTGTCCATGTCTAATTTTAATATTAGTATAATAACTTGTGTAAATTTTAATATAATTAACTAAGTGATGACTACTACTACCGACTAGTCGTGAAGGATCCAACTGTTGAAGAACAAAACAATTACAATTTGTTATATGTTATAAAATATAATAATACTATAAAATATCAGCACTTTATGAACACCTCAGTTTCTGGAATAAATAGAAATTTATTATTATTTAATTTCTCTGTGGAATAACCATGTAGTATAATTTCAACACTATTTAAAAGAATACATCCAGTACAATTTTAAAAAAATGGTTACAGAACAATATAAAATAGGGTATGTCACCTTTACCAATAATAATATTTTAAAATTACTTATTTTGTTAAACCAAACTACATAACAGTACTATTTAAAAAAATTCAACCAGCTGTTTAAAAAATGGTTTACAATCAATTGCTGGTATGTCAAATCACCAATAATAGTATTTAAAAATTAATTATTTAACCAAAATACACAACTTAATTAACTATTTAATACATTAATATTTAATTACCTAATTAACTTAATTAAATTTAATAACCAACTACTTAATAACTTAATAAATTCTAATTAATTAATTATTGTTTCTCAGCTGTGCTGACGATCGATCTTCTTTCCTTCTGGTCTTCTAATGGTCTAATGTCTATGTTAATTTATTTTAATTTCTAACACACGTGAATGGCCATTGTAATATTTATCTATTAACACTGTTACTTGTTACTTGACTTGTTTCTCTAAATAAAGACTACACCACTTGAAATTATTAATTATCAATCACAATTCACAATTTTCCTCAATAAATTGCCACCTGAGAAAATTCGACACATGTTCGACAATTACAAATGTGTCGGGAGTTATCTGACGATGACGATATTCTGTTGAGAGTTATGCCTCTTCCTGAATACTTTCAAAATAAACACTGTGGTGGGTCACAGTTCAAAGGTCGGACTCATTGATGAACTTTGAATCTCAGGTGGACGAAACAATGATTTGTTGCAACTTGACGCTATGACTTGATACCAACAAAACAGGTAATATTGACTGACAATTTGACAATCTCTTGGCTGGTCAGATTTAATGCTGAATAAAATTTTAGTGCCTCTCTTAGACACTTGACACAGGTAAATTTCAGACTTGTGTTACGCAAACAGCGTAATTTGACTTTTTGACCTGAAGGACAGGTATTCTTGATTGGTAAAATTACAATCTCAGCTGGCAGGAGTGCAACACAGGTAGAATTGTGGTCGTGTTGAACTTTTGACCCGGTAGACGGTACACGGTGATTTCTCCGTGATTTCTAAGTTGAAGACTGGGCAGGCTTTTTATTCTTCCATTAACTTTCTGTCATTCATTTATTTGATTTCTCTCCGCGACAACTCAGGTTCGTGCTGTGTCTCGGACACCAAATGAATTATTAAATGTTATAGTGTTGTGATGTTCTTTGTTCTTTATCTTTCTATAGTGGCTAGTACTTCAATGATCACAACACACAATATGGTATATATAATAGACTTGCACATAAAGTCTCTCTTCAATGTTCAACTATTAATGTTTATTGGTATGGAACATTGTTCATCAACATCTTCATTTTCTTACAAACTTGTGAGTCTACTTACGACATGTAGAATATATGTAACACAATGGAACACAATTCTTGGACACTTGTAAAACAACTTCTACTGATAACTTCTCTAGTGTCTTAATAATCTATTACTGACTTATGACTGTAACTTGTAGATTTCTAACTGTTCTTACTAACTCCATCAAAACTTATTACTACACTTCTAACTTAACTTTCTAACTGTTCTGACTCTAACTTTTAACTGGCTAACTGCCTTTAGCAGTTCGGCCGAAGCCGTTTTAACTGACTCAGTCTACATTCTACTTCTTCTAATTCTCTGGCTTCACTTCTCTTTCTTCTTGTGCCGGACTTTAAATACTCCTCAACTCTCTCTTCCACCTGAGGCTCAGCAGCCAATCAGCTGCTGCCGAGCACCCCTGCGACCCTATGATCCAAGTATTTGTCACTCAACGTTTACGTGTCCAGTGTCCACCATCTGTGACTCACCTGAACCTTCCCAAATTTGGACAAAGCATCTTGTTTTTCGCCTACTTGGCGACATAATGTTACCTCATGACAATGACCTCTCCTGGAAGTTGGATGACCACTTATTTATCAGCCGGGCCAAAGTCATGGGGTCAACGCATGCTCATCACAATAACAACCACTAGTTGTTGTGACATGATGGACACTCGTGGAGCTCTGACAATAACACCACGAGGTCGTTGCATGTTACTAGTCATACCTGGTCCTTTCCAACAACTTTGCTCTTGTGAACCTGGCATGGACATCTAACTTAGTTTGGTGGGTGTCCTACCCCTACCCCTGCAGACACTGCGCTATCTTCTGTTGCATGGAAAATTCCATGGGCTCTTAACTCTCATCGTGTCGTCCTCTATTCTACCTCTCTCCTTCCTCACTCTGACTAACTGTTATTCCTGGAAAATTACCATAGTTAAAATCTGCTGGTCGCCACTATATGATACTGCTCTCGTCCATTCAAAGAGCGGTAACGATTCAGTATCTGCTCTCTTTAGCATACTCTGTTACACTCCTCCCTTACAACATATGAGATTTATTTCTAAGTAAATAAATCTTAGTATCATCTACATAAAAATAGTAATAGAGTTATATGGAACATCATTAATTTACAAAAAACAATCAGTAAAAATTACTTGTCACAATATCAACCAATCTTTAAAAACCATAGATCAACAATATCTTGGAGACAATAAGGTACTGAACCACACACAATTCTTTAAAAAAATTCTAAACAAAACTCAATTTTTTTTTTATAGGGGACATAATTTTCAAAGTATGTCCAGTTGTGTCCCTTGAATGATTAACTCCACCATTTAATATAATGCAAGTCTTATTGCGAATGTTAACTAATTCTTGACAATGACTGTTTGTCAGCTTCTTGAGGCTACATCACAGGCATCACCAGACATCTGTTGACTGGCATCTGTGACTCCAAGATCCAATATCTAAAAATAAACTCATAAAAAAGAACCATGTACAACAGTTATTATCATGCATTATTATTACAAGTCTTTATGCTTTAGAACATATCCGCTCAATTGACATAGAACATATACTGACAAAACTTAGACAATGCACATATCTCCGGAGACTATGAATCACAAACAACACTTAGTTTGAGCAACAATATATCAATATACATACATATATATACTTCAGACTGCTCTATTTACAACATACCCTCTTGTAAGTCTCATAAATCTAAATAAATTCTGGAAATTCTTTACACATGAGTCTCATCCTTTAGACTCATTATCATGATACTCTTCTAGTATCATCTATTTATTCTCAAGATCAGGATTATCTGAATACCATCCACTTGACAGCATCTAACATTCATCTGACTCTGAATAATCTGCATACATCTCTTGTATTCCCAGGACTACTATTCAGTCTCAATATATCATGATACTCTTGTAGTATCTTCTAAGGCTCAAGATCAGAATTATCTGGACACCGTCCACTTGACAGTATCTATCAGTCATATTCATTTATTCGACTTAGATATTTCTATTTACATCTCTTATACTCATAGGACTACCATTTAGTCTCTATAACTTCTGGAAACTCTCTCTCAAGTTCCATTTCTCTTTATATAACCTTTTACGAGTTACCACTCTGGTTACACTATTTTCACATGAGTCTACTTCTTTAGACTCATCTTCTTCAGGTTATTACCTCTCATACAACTTAAAATCTCTTAATTTCTTATGTAACCTTTCTGAGTTATCACTCAGTTACATAATTAATTTCACAACTTAGAATTCTCTTTGAGGTTCTCTCAATAATTCTCTCATTTCTCTGACTTCTTGTAAGTCTCCTATAATTCCCACATGTAACCTTTCTATGAGTTATCACTCGGTACATGTTTCACATGAGTCTCTTCCAGACTCCTTTTCTCATGATACTTCTCTTAGTATTCACATTTATAACCTAATTTCCTTAGGTCTCAATAAGCACAGGTTATCATCACCATGCTTCTCACTTCTCATTCTTCAACAACTCTTAACTTTCAATAACACTCTCATCTCCTTGCTACACACTTATATTGGTCAGTTGTTCCTTGGATTACCATCCAACTTCGCAAGTTTAAGAACTCTGACCAACTCGTAGTTAGTACCATATGTTTCACATTGGTAACTCTTAACTTCTAGTTCATCTGAGGTAATCTCTATTTCCTCAGCTCTCTTTTCTATATTCTCTTGATACTACTTCTCCATATCTATTTATAAATCATCTCTTGTTTGTCAATTCTGAGTTCTCTTAACTCTAGGTACGCTAAGACTTCTGCGTCTGTAAATAGCGTCCTCTCAACTCGACTCAAGCCTTAATTAAGCCGATGTAAACATGGTTATCACCATTTTTTATTCGTTACTTCGGGTGACTCACTCCCCAAGTGGTCACCTATACGGCTTAACTAAATCCTGGCTTCTCATGTTCTTTATCTTTCTATAGTGGCTAGTACTTCAATGATCACAACACACAATATGGTATATATAATAGACTTGCACATAAAGTCTCTCTTCAATGTTCAACTATTAATGTTTATTGGTATGGAACATTGTTCATCAACATCTTCATTTTCTTACAAACTTGTGAGTCTACTTACGACATGTAGAATATATGTAACACAATGGAACACAATTCTTGGACACTTGTAAAACAACTTCTACTGATAACTTCTCTAGTGTCTTAATAATCTATTACTGACTTATGACTGTAACTTGTAGATTTCTAACTGTTCTTACTAACTCCATCAAAACTTATTACTACACTTCTAACTTAACTTTCTAACTGTTCTGACTCTAACTGTTAAATGGCTAACTGCCTTTAGCAGTTCGGCCGAAGCCGTTTTAACTGACTCAGTCTACATTCTACTTCTTCTAATTCTCTGGCTTCACTTCTCTTTCTTCTTGTGCCGGACTTTAAATACTCCTCAACTCTCTCTTCCACCTGAGGCTCAGCAGCCATCAGCTGCTGCCGAGCACCCCTGCGACCCTATGATCCAAGTATTTGTCACTCAACGTTTACGTGTCCAGTGTCCACCATCTGTGACTCACCTGAACCTTCCCAAATTTGGACAAAGCATCTTGTTTTTCGCCTACTTGGCGACATAATGTTACCTCATGACAATGACCTCTCCTGGAAGTTGGATGACCACTTATTTATCAGCCGGGCCAAAGTCATGGGGTCAACGCATGCTCATCACAATAACAACCACTAGTTGTTGTGACATGATGGACACTCGTGGAGCTCTGACAATAACACCACGAGGTCGTTGCATGTTACTAGTCATACCTGGTCCTTTCCAACAACTTTGCTCTTGTGAACCTGGCATGGACATCTAACTTAGTTTGGTGGGTGTCCTACCCCTACCCTGCAGACACTGCGCTATCTTCTGTTGCATGGAAAATTCCATGGGCTCTTAACTCTCATCGTGTCGTCCTCTATTCTACCTCTCTCCTTCCTCACTCTGACTAACTGTTATTCCTGGAAAATTACCATAGTTAAAATCTGCTGGTCGCCACTATATGATACTGCTCTCGTCCATTCAAAGAGCGGTAACGATTCAGTATCTGCTCTCTTTAGCATACTCTGTTACATTTCTCATGGCTTACGTATTTGTTACTTGTTACTGGCATTCATGTTGTTACAGTTTTTTTCTCCTGTGGTATCCCCATGTATATTGTCTTTGATCAGAGCGCTGGTTGTCTCTGGTATCACCGTTACATACCATCAAGCTGTAGCAGCAACAGGATAGCTAGACCACGACTCCACACTTTACAAGCTCATAGAGTGTACCATCAAGTTGTAGCAGCAACAGGATACCTAGACCACGACTCTACACTTCACAAGCTTATAGAGTGTACCATCAAGTTGTAGCAACAGGATACCTAGACCACGACTCTACACTTCACAAGCTCATAGAGTGTACCATCAAACCGAGAGGCACCGCTACATTATAGACAGTCATCGATGATAAGACATCAGAAGAGGATACTGTTGATATTGAATGATTCCACTGTAAAGTAAATTGTAATAAATTATCCTATCTTTAATTATTTTGCAAGAATGAAGGAACACGGGTTAGTTAATAACTTCTGTTTTAGAAAATGAACAGTTTATGTTATTGTTAGATACATCATTTATCTAGTAGCTCCAATTCTAAATATTTGATTAAATGTCTCTCTGTATTTAGAGCTCATCTTGTAGTAGAGGAAGATGTTGACGCTAGAGTTGAAAGCTTCGAAAACAAAAACACAAGACCAAGCAACCATCAAAGCGTTGACATCTTCGCCGGCAATGCTGAATTCTGGTTCAAAGAACGTAACCATGGAAACGGACGCCCCTGGCACGTAACAGACTATCAATATTGTGGCTATCATGACAACCATGTTCATGGTCTTCCGGTCTCGTGATGAGATCGTATCAGAGCTCGCTTTCTGCAGGTTAGCACTTGTCATGCGCCATTTTGATTTCTGTTTGAGCTGAACTATTAGTACGGCAGTAAACACAATCACAGCAATGAAGGAAGCAGAGCCAAAGATCGAGTATAGGATGTATATTAGACCCTCTAAGCCCTGTCTGCCCTCAGTGAAGGACAACCCGATCAGTGACTTATTTCTCTCTGGGTAGAACTTCCACTCCAGGTAAGTCGTGACATATTCTGGTAGAAACGATGCTACGATGACTAAGTAGATGACACAGACAATCATGATTGTCTTTGTGGGCGTGACCATTTGTTTGATACTTAGAGGATAAATGATACACAAACATCTTTCTGCCGTGATGAAAACTGTGATCCAACCAGTGATTCGAGCAAACCCGCTGTGGGGCACTGCTGCTGTGATGTACTGCACTTCCATAGTTACCATGCGGACGTCAGACTCCATGAACAAGGGATTGAAGCAAACACCGGTCCACATCATTGATAGCAGCCCACACATGTCGGAGATGGCCATTCCAAAGAAGCTGATGTTCATGGTGTTACTAAATCCTTGTTTGTAGAAGACGATGATGTTGATCACATTGGCCACCACACCAAACAGACTGATCACGCTCACAAGAAACACAAATTGACAATGTCACAGATTTCCCTGTCAAAGTCACTGACAAGCTTTGCCATCTTGTCACTGATGTTCCTGCTAAACGTTTTATTTTATAAATTCAATATTTCACTTTGTTGTCAACACATGTGCCTATCCTTTCAACTTTAAAAAAGTAGTATACCTAAACTAGTATTACTATATTTTATCGTATTGCTTCAAGTTGTGCTCTAGTCTCCTGAATTTGATGTTAAAGTTTGCGAAATTTGATTAAGAAGAAATAAGCTGTTGTTTTAATATGACCAGGATATTAACGTGCTTATCTGTGAATATGATACCATGATAGAGTTTATAAGGTCAAGTCCAATATTACATCCAAAAGAAAAAAATACCGTACTTCAAGATTTCAGTCAGTTTATTGTATAATTGTTAATTGACTTACAACGATACTTACTCATTTAATAATTTTTCACTCTTACAAATTAAGTCCCGACTATCTACCATTCAACTGCTTCACCTACTATAAGTTGACTTAGTTTGTTCAAATAAATCGTTATATCTTAAGCACGTTAACTACGGAAAACAAATAAAATGAAGCAGCAAAAAATAATAATAATAATAATAAAATAAAATAAAGAAAGAAAGGTCTACAGTAATTATAATTGATCGAAGAATTAATGACTTATGAAATTTATCATAATATAGCCTATAATTTGAATTAAGAAAGAAAATGTTGCTGGCCAATACAAAACTAGCGATGTGTAATTGATGTATAGCATTTGCTACAAATACTTAATGAAACAAATATCACCAACATATGGAATGGGTGTTGGTAAATGCCAGACAAAGTGAGGTCTGACAGGAATATAGCATGATCAAATACCGATCATGTATTCCAGTAATAGGACAGTATAACAACAGACAAGAAAATAACTGGAGGCTGTAGAAATGAGGTTTTACAGAAGAATGTTGAGAATACCATAGACAGCTAAGAAGAGTAATGACAATGTTCTGAAAGAGGTCAACGCAAAAAGAGAGCCAATTTCCAATATTAGGAAGAAACGATCATTTCTGGCCATGTAATGAGAAGGGAACAGTTGGAATATATTGTAACAATTGGGAAAGTTGAGAGACGAAGAGATAGAGGTAAACAAAGAGAAGAGATACCAGACAGCTTAAGAGAATGGCTTGGCAGAAGGTAAACAACAGAAATGATAAATAACTGTCGAGATCGAAAACTTTACAGATACATGATCACCTACGCCAGCAGGCACAGTACTTGGTGATGATGATCACAGTAATATTGGTATGAAATAATCGCTACCATTTCTGAACATTCATACACAATTACATGGCTTAATCGTGGCGACACTTTAAACCCATAACTCTAGCATCTTGTTATACGGCCATATGTCACATATTGAGTATTGGACTCTTCTCACTACAAACTTTAAACCCATAGCTCTAGCATCTTTTTATACGGCCATATGTCACATATTGAGTAATGGACTCTTCTCACTACAAACTTTAAACCCATAGCTCTAGCATCTTTTTATACGGCCATATGTCACATATTGAGTATTGGACTCTTCTCACTACAAACTTTAAACCCATAACTCTAGCATCTTGTTATACGGCCATATGTCACATATTGAGTAATGGACTCTTCTCACTACAAACTTTAAACCCATAATTCTAGTATCGTGTTATACGGCCATATGTCACATATTGAGTAATGGACTCTTCTCACTACAAACTTTAGACCTACGTATTCACGTTCTCTAATAAATGTTCATGTATGTATCTGTTCATTGAACATTCTAAAGTGTGTGATATCATTTGTTGAGCTTTAATTACTCAAATAGCAGAGGCGTCTATTGTTGGCCTATATATGATAGAGATATATGTTATGGTGATAATAATAGAAATAAGTATACCCTATTATCATTTTTGTAATGTTATTACTGCTGCAGCATATAATAGATTTGATTGACGTTAATTTATTTGAATGGTTCACGTTAGTTTGTTTGCGTGAATAGATACAAGCAGACAAAAAAAACACAATTCAAGTAATATTCTTAGGCATATCGTTATGAGCTGCAAGTGCCGCGCGATCACAAGAGTCACAGATGCTACGATACAACTCTCATTCAGTAAACACAATTTGAAGACGAAAAAATACGCAGACTGAGGACAAAGTAACCTAGAGCATGGATAAATAGCGTGGGACTGACTTGGGACATGGCTGCAGATTATACCAGAAAGAAAGAAACAAAACAGCTGCCAATCAATTTTTCACAACGATGTTCAATTACTATTTCCATTATGATCAAAGTAAGGCAAAAGAACAAACAGAAGTAAAGGAAAGTAACTTCTCACTGCACTCTCCAGCTTAAGTACCCTTATTTATCAAATCTCGATATCACTATTAGGATGCACCGCCGGTCTATACAGCTTCTTGTAAATATTCCTTGGTTCTTTCCTGCTCTCTCTACATTCTGTTTACTTGTATTTCTTTTCCTTCCGTTCACCATCTTGGTTGCGTCTCATACGTCTGTATTTGCTTTAGTCGATTCTTTCTAGCCATCATTGTCATCATCATCATCATCATCGTCATCATCATCATCATCATCTAATCTCTCCATGCTGTAAAGCGGATCCTATGAAAGCTTCATTTTTTTTTCATTTATAACCTGCACGATAATATCCAGCGTCTGCAGCAGTCAGTCCTAGGTCATCAGTGACGTCTTACTTCTACCTATCCACACACCCCTTTTGTGTTACCTGAGATACGGCGTCGGCCTCGACACAGAAGGCACACAGGTTAAATACCCTCAACAGACGGAGGTGATTTCTTTTAAAAGTAGAACAATTTAATTCATGTCTTCGTGACGTTACCACCTGCCCATCAAACCCTCTCGGATAACGGCAAAGGGAGAAGGTTCAGTGTGCACGCATGCACGTTAAAGAACTCCTGGCAGTTAAACCCGAAATGAGTAGGCCAACAATTTGGTCGCCGCTCAGGCAAAATAGTCAGCAAATACCTACCCACGTCGAGGAGTCCAGCTCGTGCTACGGAGTTCGTGCGCGTGGTTAATGATCCTCAATTGATTTTATAGAGAGCCTCGGATATCGGATAAACTTTGGGTTCGTCCGGTGTCGAGTGATGATAACCCTAACACCAGCAACAGTATCCACCATACCCAGACCCTGCTATGGTGTTAAGTTTTGTAAAGCCCTTTAGTTTGTACGAAACCAATATTGCCCTATACTGCTATCTCGTCGTTCTCATGTTTCTGTGCATTCAATCCCAGTGGTCAAGTAAACAATATCACCAAAGATCATTATTATTCTGAGAACAGCGAAGAAACTCTTTTTTGAACAAATTCTCGCTGAGGGCTGATATACTGAACACATTCTCGCTGAGGGCTGATATACTGAACACATTCTCGCTGAGGGCTGATATACTGAACACATTCTCGCTGAGGGCTGATATACTGAACACATTCTCGCTGAGGGCTGATATACTGAACACATTCTCGCTGAGGGCTGATATACTGAACACATTCTCGCTGAGGGCTGATATACTGAACACATTCTCGCTGAGGGCTGATATACTGAACACATTCTCGCTGAGGGCTGATATACTGAACACATTCTCGCTGAGAGCTGATATACTGAACACATTCTCGCTGAGGGCTGATATACTGAACACATTCTCGCTGAGGGCTGATATACTGAACACATTCTCGCTGAGGGCTGATATACGGAACACATTCTCGCTGAGGGCTGATATACTGAACACATTCTCATTGAGGGCTGATATACTGAACACATTCTCGCTGAGGGCTGATATAGTGAACACATTCTCGCTGAGGGCTGATATACTGAACCCATTCTCATTGAGGGCTGATATACTGAACGCATTCTCACTAAGGGTTGACATACTGAACACATTCTCGCTGAGGGCTGATATACTGAACACATTCTCACTGAGGGCTGATATACTGAACAAATTCTCACTAAGGGCTGATATACTGAACACATTCTCACTAATGACTGATATACTGAACACATTCTCATTAAGGGCTGATATACTGAACAAATTCGCACTGAATGCTGACATACTGAACAAATTCGCGCTGAAGGATGACATACTGAACAAATTCGCGCTGAAGGCTGACATACTGAACAAATTCGCGCTGAAGGCTGACATACTGAACAAATTCGCGCTGAACGCTGACATACTGAACAAATTCGCCCTGAAGGCTGACACACTGAACAAATTTGCGCTGGCGGCTGATATACTGAACTTCAAAGAGAAAAACAAACTTCTAAAACAATGAGGAGGAAATGAAGGAGAAGATGAAGAAGAATGCCTTACAGTTACAGTAATTGATAATTTACATTTCACTTGTGCTGCGTTTGATTTCCTTCAAAATAATTATGGCGTTAAGGTTATTTGTATCTTAATTTACGATCAATCGTCTAAGGGGAAGTAACACAATTGTTAAATCACGCAGCGGCGAGACAAAATTTTTAAAACATGTTTCTGGTTCTTTGTGTCACATTTCGACACTGTGACTGCACGGGTTATAAATAAAGTTAACGAATGTTCTATTAGATATGTTCAAGGAATATATCATATGATAAGGATACAAACTATTCAATTAGATAATTCTTTTTAAAACACGCTTAAAGATCACACATAGATAAAAATTATTCCACAAGAAATGTATTACAAATGTACCATTATATGTGTTAAAGAATGCTGTATTAGATAAGTTTAATGAATGTTGTATTAGATAAGTTGAAAGAATGTTCTATTAGACAAGTTAAAAGATTATTCTATTAGTTAAGTCAAAATAATGTTCTATTATATAAGTTTAAAGAATGCTCTATTCATTATCATCGAATCATTATCAACCTCCACAACGAAGGTTAGCTACCATGGAGCGTCATTCTGCTCTGTCTCTTGCTTTGATGGTGCAGGTTGTCATAGGCTGTTTTGTCCATCTTTTGATGTTACTCCACCATGTTAGTCTTGGTCTGCTCTATTACATCAGTTTAAAGAATGTTCTATTAGATAAGTTTAAGGAATATTCTAATAGACAAATTTAAAGAATGTTCTAATAGATAAGTTTAAATAATATTTTAAGATCAAGTTTTCATCGTTTATGGTGGCGAGATGAAACATACTGAGTTATTGAGTTATTTGCGGGTCTTCATCATTGCATGCCGAACATGTACATGGGTACTCAGATCCCCTCCTCAGCAAGTCCTACAGTGTCCAGCGACTGACGACTCCAGTTCTGTGTTGGTTGATAAGTCCTCCTACACGCCCACTAAGTTTCTCATTTCTGGCTGTGCCCATCTTAACTCCCATCTCCATCATCCGAAGAAGGGACGTGGATCTGTGTTTGTTGACGTGCTGTGCTCTTTCCACATCTCGGAGGGCATTGATGATGTCCGCCCGATCTATGGTTGCCCGTCCTCAACGACAGCGCACCTAGCCAACCTGTCCGTTCTTTCATTTCCCCGTACTCCCACATCTGCATGCGTGGGTGTAGTCTGTGACTCTAACCATTTGAATGCCTTGGTCACTGCCATCACCTCCATTGTCATGCTACTCGTGGTCATGACGTATGCACTACTATCTTATTTTGACTATTCTGCCTGCCGAGCGTGCTGTATATGTCCATGCACTTCTTTGGTGTCGTATTACAGATCCGTCTATATAGATGACTGCATCTTTCTCATCGGTGTTATCGCAGATGAGACCGTTGACTTACGCATTAATCACAACCGAGTTCTGTTCCCTACTTTTCTTGTCGAGTGTGACAATACACGAGAAAGTCCCCTTGAATGACGTAGGCACCGGTATCCACTCCTTGCCAACGTTGTGGGTAAGCCCACATACCTGTTTGATGACATCTTCTGCTCGGCCCACCCATGATTTGCCTCTTTTTAGCCTTGCACCTTTCCCTGTGTTAAATAGATGCTCTTTATCTGTACTAATCTTCAGGTATGCTCGTGCTCTCCAGATCTTGATTCTGTCATCCATGGTTGGAAAGTCAAGAAGATACCTCATTGCTACACAGGGAGTGTCCCTTGTACATCCCAAGATAATGCGCATGGCTTCATTTGGTATTTTCTCCAGCCTATCAATTTGAGTCGTACTGACAGTAAGAATTGCCAGGGCATAATTGATTGGTGCGAGGACTAATCCCTGGAACAGAAGAGTAAGTAGCCTCTGCTCGATGTTGGCAGCTGCCATGACCTTCAAGGCAGCTAATCCTTTTCGGGATTTTGTTATCACATGGTTGACGTGGTCCTGAAAACACAGGCTGCGAGCAAACTTAACTCCGAGGTATGTCTTCAACTTGTCCCTGGTCACCTCATCAGCTCCCATTCGTACTACCGGTGTGGTCGTATTAATGATATGATTGTTAAGAGAGAACCATGAAACTGATGCTTTATTAGGATTAACTAAGGGACCTGAAACCCCACACCAGGAAGAAATGCGATCGACTTCGTCTTGCATTGTGGAGGCTATTCCCCGTCTGTCTCTTCACAGTCGATATACCAGAATATCATCAGCAAAAGTCATAGTTCTTCCCCTCCCATCCAGCTGTTGTTCCGTGATCGTTATTGTGTACACGTTAAATAGAACTGGTGACAATGGTGAGCCTTGTGGCAGCCCTGGGCAAATGGATGTTGGCTCGGAAGACCAACTTCCACATCTGAGTATCACATTCCTCTGAAACAGTGCTGCAACGATCCATCTAATGAGGAAGGGGTGCACCGCCAGTTTGAGGAGCATATGCATGAGATATTCAAATGGTGCCCTGTTGTATGCATCCTCCAGATCTATAGCAGCAGCACATATCTCCTCTCGTGTGTGGAAGCCTTCGAAGACGTCATAGGCAAAGACTGCCGCATTGAGCCATGTCTCTTTGTTATATCTATAACCTCCGAGTGTGGGTGGGAATGCGCGTTTCTGTTCAAAGTGACAGGTGAGGACACGGGGAATTATTTTCTCCAGTAGCTTGCCCGCAGTGTTCTGCATTGTGATGATTCTGTAGGCACTGATCTGAGAATGGTCCCTGTTTGACTATCAGTGCTGACAAGGTGTGAGACTATCAGTGCTGACAAGGTGTGAGACTATCAGTGCTGACAAGGTGTGAGACTATCAGTGCTAACAAGGTGTGAGACTATCAGTGCTGACAAGGTGTGAGACTATCAGTGCTGACAAGGCGTGATACTATCAGTGCTAACAAGGTGTGAGACTATCAGTGCTGACAAGGTGTGATACTATCAGTGCTGACAAGGTGTGAGACTATCAGTGCTGACAAGGTGTGGGACTATCGGTGCTGACAAGGTGTGAGACTATCGGTGCTGACAAGGTGTGAGATTATCAGTGCTGACAAGGTGTGAGACTATCAGTGCTGACAAGGTGTGGGACTATCAGTGCTGACAAGGTGTGAGACTATCAGTGCTGACAAGGTGTGAGACTATCAGTGCTGACAAGGTGTGGGACTATCGGTGCTGACAAGATGTGAGACTATCGGTGCTGACAAGGTGTGAGACTATCGGTGCTGACAAGGTGTGAGATTATCAGTGCTGACAAGGTGTGAGACTATCAGTGCTGACAAGGTGTGGGACTATCAGTGCTGACAAGGTGTGAGACTATCAGTGCTGACAAGGTGTGAGACTATCAGTGCTGACAAGGTGTGAGACTATCAGTGCTGACAAGGTGTGAGACTATCAGTGCTGACAAGGTGTGGGACTATCGGTGCTGACAAGGTGTGAGACTATCGGTGCTGACAAGATGTGGGACTATCGGTGCTGACAAGGTGTGAGACTATCAGTGCTGACAAGGTGTGAGACTATCAGTGCTGACAAGGTGTGAGACTATCAGTGCTGACAAGGTGTGAGACTATCAGTGCTGACAAGGTGTGGGACTATCGGTGCTGACAAGGTGTGAGACTATCGGTGCTGACAAGGTGTGAGACTATCGGTGCTGACAAGATATGAGACTATCAGTGCTGACAAAGTGACAGACTTTCGGTGTTGACAAGGTGTGGGGCTATCAGTGCTGACAAGGTGTGAGGCTATTGGTGCTGACAAGGTGTAAGACTATCGGTGCTGACAAGGTGTGAGACTATCGGTGCTGACAAGGTGTGAGACTATCGGTGCTGACAAGGTGTGAGACTATCAGTGCTTACAGGATGACATACTTTCAGTGTTTACAAGATGTGGGACTATCAGTGCTGACAAGGTGTGAGGCTATCAGTGCTGACAAGGTGTGAGGCTATCGGTGCTGACAAGGTGTGATACTATCAGTGCTGACAAGGCGTGAGACTATCAGTGCTGACAAGGCGTGAGACTATCGGTGCTGACAAGGTGTGAGGCTATCAGTGCTGACAAGGTGTGAGGCTATCGGTGCTGACAAGGTGTGACACCATATCACAAGATCTCCATTACGTATCTACCCTTCACAATCTCAAGCCAACTCGCGTCAAGAAAGAATTGTTACCAAGCTCTTGACTTGGGGAGATATCGCTAAAAAAAATGGTTACCAGGTTCTTGACTTGTGAGAGATATGGCTAACAAGAGTGGTTATCAGGCTCTTGACTTGGAGAGATATCGCTAAATGAATGGTTACCAAGCTCTTGACTTGGGGAGATATCGCTAACAAGAATGGTTATCAGGCTCTTGACTTGTGAGAGATATGGCTAACAAGAGTGGTTATCAGGCTCTTGACTTGGGGGAGATATCGCTATCAAGAAGGGCACATACCGTCTCTCTTTCATGTACCGTGTGTCTAGAATGGTGAAGATAAACACGTCATTTCCCTGTGGCACCTCCATATCACGAGCATTAATTATTGTGGCTAGCCATAAATCTAGGGTGTTAAAATCTCACTTTGTCCACTTAGTAGTGACAGAACATCACAGGTAGTGATTACAGGAAATCACAGGTAGTAATGACAGGAAATTGCAGGTAGTAATCGCATGACATCACAGGTACCTATTTCAAACCCACATCAAGCACTAGTTTAAAGGTTAATTATATGTTAATGAATACAATTCTGAGTTAATGTTCTTTAAGTAGAAAAAATATAAATGTATGTCTCGGGAACATGCG
The DNA here is from genome assembly GCA_032433765.1 of Megaustenia siamemsis. Lineage (NCBI taxonomy): Eukaryota > Metazoa > Mollusca > Gastropoda > Stylommatophora > Ariophantidae > Megaustenia > Megaustenia siamemsis. The sequence goes on from JAVIAB010000073.1 coordinate 5,833,185, forward strand.
TTGTTATACAGTAGACATTGATGGTTATTATATCATCTTATTAGATACAAGCATGTGTCAGAATTGTACATTTATTTTAACGTATACTTGATCAATGTCGTGCATGCCCGCAAGCAATGTCTGTTTTATCTAAATCTAAAATAATGTTAGGACAGCACTACTTCAACATGCAGCAAATTGCCAAATTGAAAGCGACTTACACAAATAACCGATAAGATGAGTGCTGGTGTCTAATTAAAGTCAGACTTAACAAGTGGAAAGTGGTGATTACAAATCTGTCCAGTCAGAAACGACTATTTAGTATATTGATTTTGTATACAACGTGCTGTTGAGACTGATCATGACATTTATTGTTGATGTCACATGCACTGGGATTGTCATATTGTGAGTAGTACTTCAATCTAATGCTTAGGCTAGTTTTTTCTCTGATACTAGTCATGTCTGTTGGCAAAGTTGATCATGTTTCATCTCAATTGTTTATCTTGGCAGTAGTTTGTTAGTTCCACTGCTACCGTGACTATGACTTATTTCTGCTGCATGAACATATGTTGTTAGTAATTTATTAACGATAGTTTATTCTTGACCCTTCTCACGTCATCATCAATGTTAGTTGCATATTGCACTATCAACATTCTTGTATAAAAGCACAGATCGTTTGTCTCAAAAGAGTCACTTACAATGTAAGCTTTTCGCTCAAGTTTATTTTCCGCAAAGAATATCATCATGTCATCATCATGTCATCATCATGTCATCATCATGTAAAGCGATCTAAAAGCGTGCTAGAACGTCATTTTTTTTTGCTTTCACGATGTGTTAATTTATGTCCTTATGTTTGAGATGTATATTATCACCTTGTAATATTATATTTTGGGCCCATGGGTGTTATAAATTTATTCAGTGTTTGCCACAAAATAGCACAACTTAATCTTAGAAGAAGTAATAAACAAAGAACACACTGAGTGGAATCTGTCAGAAAATTATTTCTCAGTCATAACCGGAAACGCCTGGTCACGTGACAAGAGAAACAATTGGCACCGTCCGAGCCTCTTTATACAGAAAATAATATTTTAACTAGATAAAAATCGTTCCATCTCATAAAACGAGAACATCGTAAATTGCAAGACTTGTGCAGTTCTGCTGTATGTACATTTTGTCCAGCGGATATTATATAGGGTATATTTATATAGAGTATATTTATATAGAGTATATTTATATAGAGTAGAGTATATTTATATAGAGTATATTTATATAGAGTATATTTATATAGAGTATATTTATATAGAGTATATTTATATAGAGTAGAGTATATTTATATAGAGTATATTTATATAGAGTATATTTATATAGAGTATATTTATATAGAGTAGAGTATATTTATATAGGGTATATTTATATAGGGTATATTTATATAGAGTATATTTATATAGAGTATATTTATATAGAGTAGAGTATATTTATATAGAGTATATTTATATAGAGTATATTTATATAGAGTATATTTATATAGTCGATGTGCAGTGACTTGAAAAATATTTTTGAAATTACGTCCCCGATTGTTGAAAATTACGTCATGATAGTCTGGGTCTACAATCGCGTCTGCATCATAACACAAGTCCTTGTTATATTCACGATTCCATTGCTGAAAAGGAACGGTGGTTTCAAGGAACATTGAAAACCGAATAGTTTTGGTTGAGCATGTCTTCTATAATGCTGACAAATGTACTGAAGAAGTAATTTGACAAATTGTGCTGACATTTCCAGACTCACAAGACCCCAATCGCAATGTGGTTAGGAACTTGATGTTACTCAATAAAAGACATGCAAAAGTAGTAGTGTCTAGATGAATCATTCAAATTTGCGTTACACTTTCCCATAATTTCACAAATACTTTCATTTCACAGCGACTTTATAAACATACCGTATTTATCAAGTTAAACACGCGACAAGTGAGCTGTGAAGTTCGTTGTAAAATAAAATCCTTCAAGTTTACCGAAACACGTTCCGAAACATTCTGGCTTACAGAACTCCATGAACACAGCTACTTGCCAAAATTATGAAAACAGGAAACATAGAGAAGTGTGGTAGGGGTCATCCTATAAGATTATATAACATTAGGAAAACTTTGAAGGGTGAAAGAAAAATAAACAAACAAGAGAGTAAAAGGCGTTGGCCTTAAAAAACATTGGCCACTTCACCTCAGGGAACTAAATGAGACAGAAAATGAGAAAAGGATCCGATTTTGTTATTGTGATGTTATTTGCCTTGATTTTATTATTGTGATGTTATTTGCGTTGATTTTATTATTGTGATGTTATTTGCCTTGATTTTATTATTGTGATGTTATTTGCCTTGATTTTATTATTGTGATGTTATTTGCCTTGATTTTGTTGTTGTGATGTTATTTGCCTTGATTTTCAATTGTGATGTCAGCTACCTTAATTTTATTATTGTGATGTCAGCTACCTTGATTTTATTATTATGATGTCAGCTACATTGATTTTATTATTGTGATGTCAGCTACCTTGATTTTGTTATTGTGATGTCAGCTACCTTGATTTTGTTATTGTGATGTCAGCTACCTTGATTTTGTTATTGTGATGTCAGCTACCTTGATTTTGTTATTGTGATGTCAGCTACTTTGATTTTGTTATTGTGATGTCAGCTACCTTGATTTTATTATTGTGATGTCAGCTACTTTGATTTTGTTATTGTGATGTCAGCTACCTTGATTTTGTTATTGTGATATCAGCTACTTTGATTTTGTTATTGTGATATCAGCTACCTTGATTTTATTATTGTGATGTCAGCTACATTGATTTTATTATTGTGATGTCAGCTACCTTGATTTTGTTATTGTGATGTCAGCTACCTTGATTTTGTTATTGTGATGTCAGCTACTTTGATTTTGTTATTGTGATGTCAGCTACCTTGATTTTGTTATTGTGATGTCAGCTACTTTGATTTTGTTATTGTGATATCAGCTACCTTGATTTTGTTATTGTGATGTCAGCTACCTTGATTTTGTTATTGTGACGTTATTTGCCTTGATTTTGTTGTTGTGATGTTAGTTACCTTGATTTTGTTATTGTGATGTCAGCTACCTTGATTTTGTTATTGTGATGTTAGTTACCTTGATTTTGTTATTGTGATGTCAGCTACCTTGATTTTGTTATTGTGATGTCAGCTACCTTGATCTTGTTATTGTGATGTCAGCTACCTTGATTTTGTTATTGTGATGTTAGTTACCTTGATCTTGTTATTGTGATGTCAGCTACCTTGATTTTGTTATTGTGATGTCAGCTACCTTGATTTTGTTATTGTGATGTCAGCTACCTTGATTTTGTTATTGTGATGTCAGCTACCTTGATCTTGTTATTGTGATGTTAGTTACCTTGATCTTGTTATTGTGATGTCAGCTACCTTGATTTTGTTATTGTGATGTCAGCTACCTTGATTTTATTATTGTGATGTTAGTTACCTTGATTTTGTTATTGTGATGTTAGTTACCTTGATTTTGTTATTGTGATGTTAGGTACCTTGATTTTGTTATTATGATGTTAGTTACCTTGATTATGTTATTATGATGTTAGTTACCTTGATTATGTTATTGTGATGTTAGTTACCTTTGATTATGTTATTATGATGTTAGTTACCTTGATTATGTTATTGTGATGTTAGTTACCTTGATTATGTTATCGTGATGTTAGTTACCTTGATTATGTTATTGTGATGTTAGTTACCTTGATTATGTTATCGTGATGTTAGTTACCTTGATTATGTTATTGTGATGTTAGTTACCTTGATTTTGTTATTATGATGTTAGTTACCTTGATTACGTTATTGTGATGTTAGTTACCTTGATTTTGTTATTATGATGTTAGTTACCTTGATTACGTTATTGTGATGTTAGTTACCTTGATTTTGTTTTTATGATGTTAGTTACCTTGATTACGTTATTGTGATGTTAGCTACCTTGATTACGTTATTGTGATGTTAGTTACCTTGATTACGTTATTGTGATGTTAGTTACCTTGATTACGTTATTGTGATGTTAGCTACCTTGATTTTGTTATTGTGATATCAACTTCTCGATTATGTTATTGTAACGATCAGTTCTGCCACAAGAATGGTTGCGCGTCACTCCTTCATTCACATCACTAAACCCGTAACCGTCATTGACGCGCTCTTAACGTTAGCTCAATGTTCCTCCAACCTTCACGACAAAGAGCTGCCCTCTGAGGTCTGGCCAAGGTTAATCCTGTCCTTCAAATGTTGTCTTCCCACAGCTTATTCCGTCTGCCTTGTTTGTTTTTGCTTGGTGTTGAACCTCGCCAAATAATCTAGAGAACATCTCTGATCTTGTCATGTGATCCTAACCTTTCTTGTATTTATAAACTTGACGGCAGCCATCTCGTCTCTAAAACATCTGGCAGTTTAATTTATTCAGATGTTGCTCTCTCTCGTTATGGTTATGGTTAGTCGAAGACCCCGTTATCATTTAAAACGAATTAAAATACATAATTCCAATAAATTAAAATCCAAAACAGAAAATTGAAGCCTTTGAAATGTGGATTTATAGAAGAATAGGTAGAATTGGTTCAAGAGAAAAGAAAACAAACGATGAAGTTTTAAAACAACTGAAAATAAAAAAAGAACTACTAAATACAATTAAGACAAGACAAATGAAATTTTCGGGACATGTTAAAAGACACAACAGCCTACTAAAAGTACTATTGGAAGAAAAAATACAAGGCAAAAGAGGCAGAGGCAGACCAAGACTAACATGGACGAGTAACATCAAAAGATGAACAAGTCAATCTAAGACAGCCTGCACCATCAAAGCAAGAAACAGAGTAGAATGGCGATCCCTGGTAGACAACCTTAGTTGCGGAGAAGGCACTCGATGATGATGATGATGATGATGATGATGATGATGATGAATTAGTCAAAAGGCCGTGCCAGTGGAATCATCGGAAATAAAACTCATCTTATTGATGGATCAAATCAAAGAAAGGCAGCTGCAGTCCCCATCATAGTAGCTATAGCATACGCTAAAAGATAAAAGGCTAAGCGGCACAGAAAGTGAACGGAGCTCAATTGTCCTACGTCATACAAAATCATCATTCATCGTAAGCAATCAGAATATCGAAACGCGATCCGGATGAAAAACACGGCTCACGGTGTGGACATAGTACTAACTGTGTATCCCCGGCAGCAAGCTGGACTTGGAAAATGAGGCAACTACAACAAGGAACACTTTTCAGACTGAGCCTCATGGGTACTTGCCGCCTATCCACCACATTGTCCGATATTCTTTAAATTACATTATATTCATTACATGTATGTGCTTCCGTTTAGTTAACTAAACCTAACGCCTACTTTATTGCTCTATAATTCCTGGAAATATTGGCCTCCTACGCTCATGTTTATCTTATCTGTAGGGATGCAGTCAACATGGAAATGTGATAACAACTATGTGTCCACATTTGAATGTAACGCAAAATGGAAACCTCCCACCCACTTCTACTACTCTCGTCTACTTTACTTTATTGTCTTGTCAATGATAAGATGTTTATTATTACACACGTAATTCGATAATATCCTACTATATGTGTTTAGTTTTACTACGCAGGTTGGGCAGGGGCAGTGCCTTGAGTCTTTTACTTGATCTTTAGTGCTATCTTTTGGGCTGCAGGGTCCAGACAGTTTAGTATCTTACGTACTGTTGTGTTCATGTAGGTGTGGTAAATGTAGAGTTGATCGATGTGTGTGTGTGTGTTTGTGGCTAACGTAGATAGTGACCTGTGTGTGTGTGTGTGTGTGTGGTTAACCTAGATAGTGACTTATGTGTGTGTGTGTGTGGTAAACTTAGACCGAATCATTTAGCATGTTTATATTATTGTAATAAGCATAGAATAAGTCTTGTTTGTGTGTTTAGGTGATTGTGGTCCAAGGTAGACCAGATCATTGTGCCTTGTCATGTTATTGTGGTCAACGTTGACCAGGTGATTATACGTGTTTATGTGATTAAAGTAAATGTAGACCAGGTTTCTGTACGCGATTGTGCGATTCTGTTATACAATGATGCAGAGATGCTATTGGTCGCAATATTCTTCCTCGCTACATTTGGTGATCCCATAGGTGCATGCAATGGCATCAGCCAGTTGATGAGTAGACAATGATTATCTGTTGTTTCTTATTTTAAAATACAAATATATAAGTACTAGTACGTGTGTGTTTGGTTGGTAGGGTGTGTGTGTACGTGATAAACAATTTATGTCATATAGAATACATATACATACACAACCACTCATAACACTCACATCTAACACTCACAGCCATTCATCAGTATAACTACACTGCACACAAGAGGCTGCAAACTCCAGTCACTACAGCACGGTGGGCGGACATTAAGGACAATAAGCGGTGACGCAAGGGTGGTCTCCCCTGGTATCAAAATAGCCTGTTTAACAGAGGCTGACTCGTTGTATTCCTAAGTACCGACACCGTAGGATCCACAGTTGGTCTTACTGATGGAAGACCCACTAGTATTGCAGTACCACAAGGCATATAATTTACCAGCCATAGTCTGAAGCTAGACGAACTCTAATTTCTCCAAGCCGGGAACGTCAAGAAAGATGGGCCCGTCACACGATGAGTAAAATGGTTGCTGCCCGTATCAACTTGTGTCATCACGTCAACAACAAGTCTTTCCTAGCAAGAGCTTTGTCAAGACAGGCTCGCTAGCTTCAGCTAGGATTCCTGTTTTTCCTCTAGTAATGACTATTATTGACAGAAAAGACCTAGTGTTGCAGCACATCTAGGCAGGGAAAGTCACACAGCCATACATGGCCTGGAACTAGACAAACTCCAACTTCTCTAGTAAAAGCCGGGAATATAAAAAAAACCCATTAAGACCCGAGACATCCATGAGTCAAAGAGCTTCTGCTCTTTCCAAATCGTGGCAATATCTCAACAACAAACAATTACCCATCCATGTTATGTATATACATAAATATTTTAATGATTAATTGAGCACTTTCCGATACAGAATTACATTTTCCCCAAGATCAATTTCTATAAAATGTAAACAGTAGTTTCTTTAACTGAATGTGGATGTAGAGTAAAAAAAAACGATACACACATTAATTTTCAAGGTGAGTAACAGAAAAAAATAGATACCACTGCCAAATAGCTTTGTACAAACAAAAACAATAGAGTCTTGGATATACAGTGCTGGATATTCATTTAGTGACTCACATTATATTTGCCATCTCTTCCTTCTGCAGCTTTAACCCCTCCTAGTTTTTTTCTGTCGTTTACCACGATGACGGTACCCCATGCATCCACTTCGAAACTACGTCGCTGAGTGAGATCTATATGTTTCGATGAATGGGTTCACCAGGAACAGGGACATGAATCTCGACCACACAGCACACCAGCAGCAAGGTCTATATAAGAGTACGCCCACAGATTTAGCTCTTCTTTCAATTGCATAATGTCAGTTAGGCCCGGCCTATTACGTCTATTGAGTACGGGCAGAGGGTAGAGAACACAGCAGTGTGAAGGTAACTCATTGAGGGCACGCCGAGTTCTATGTGGGTAATGTTTTTGGAACCACGAGGAAACGTGTAGAACAAGAAACCAGACGGTGAAGATGGTAAATATGATGGAATGGTGATGATGGCATAGATGAAAACGACAATGTCTCTGGTTTGATCCTATTAACAGATGTTCCAGAAATAACAGATGCTCCAAAAATTAGCAATGCGAGATCGAAGTGTGAGTCCTGTCACTTATCATGTTATTTCTTATTATTGCTATGCATTTATGCATTGAGGCATTTAGACTAGCTTGGGTCACGAGCAAGTCTGAGTCTGCTCAAATAGATCGCAACTTGCTGTGCTCAGAAAGATCGCAACTTGCTGTGCTCAGAAAGATCGCAACTTGCTGTGCTCAGAAAGATCGCAACTTGCTGTGCTCAGAAAGATCGCAACTTGCTGTGCTAAAAAAGATGGCAACATGCTGTGCTCAAATAGATCGCAACTTGCTGTGCTCAAATAGATGGCAACTTGCTGTGCTCAAATAGATGGCAACTTGCTGTGCTCAGAAAGATCGCAACTTGCTGTGCTCAGAAAGATCGCAACTTGCTGTGCTCAGAAAGATCGCAACTTGCTGTGCTAAAAAAGATGGCAACTTGCTGTGCTCAAATAGATGGCAACTTGCTGTGCTCAAATAGATCGCAACTTGCTGTGTTCAAATAGATCGCAACTTGCTGTGCTCAAATAGATCGCAACTTGCTGTGTTCAGAAGGATCGCAACTTGCTGTGCTCAAATAGATCGCAACTTGCTGTGTTCAGAAGGATCGCAACTTGCTGTGCTCGAGTGCAGTGGTTAGAGTTTCTGTGGAGGTCTATTCTAAAGTATCTTCTTCGTTTTCGTGCCAGAGAACTCAGGTATAAGAGGTAATGACGTGCCGACAGACTTGCATGCTTGGCCGATGTTATATATGGAAGGGTGATGGGTTACTTTGAGTACCCTCAAAGACGTTGCAGGATAAACGAATTAAAATTAACCCAGAATCCGAAATCATGAACAGAAATGAATATCAGATCAAGATGGGAGATGCCACACGAGATCGATTCCATCAGGAATCCAAAGAAGACTTGCCAACTAACACAACACCAGTGTCGTTAGTCGGTACACGTTGATATATATTCTTTGTAAGATATCAGAGCACCTATAGACTTGTCCGATGTGCAATGAGAATAACCTGTCGACTAAACTAAACTACTCATAAAATTCCGTTGATCACAGACTCTGCTGCCATCCTTAAACCACTCCTCCTTTTATTTTCAGTGACCGCCTACCTTCATTTGCCAAGCAGAAACTTTAAACAATTCGTGCAACGTCTCCCTGTATTTAGAGCTCATCTTGTAGTAGAGGAAGATGTTGACGCTGGAGTTGAGAGATTCGAAGAAGAAAACAACACTCCAGGCAACCATTAATATATTATAATATGCACCTACAATAACGAATTCTGGTTCAAAGAATGTAACGATGGAGACTGCTGCACCGGGCATGTAACACACGATCAATATCGTGGCTATCATGACAACCATGTTCATGGTCTTCTTGTCACGTGATGAGATCATCTCAGAACTCGCTATGTTCAAATTTGCAGTCGTCCGCCATTTTGATTTCTGTTTGAGCTGAACCACTAGAACAGAGGTAAACACAGTCACAGCAATAAAGGAGATTGCCCCCAAGATCGAGTATAGGATGTATATCAAACCTTCAATGCCAGGTCTGGCTTCAGTGAAAGCCAGCCCCATCAGAGATCGATTTATGTGTGGGTAGAACTTCCAGTCTAGATAGGAGGTCGCGTATTCTGGTAAAACAGCCACAATGACGAGCAAATAGATGGCACAGACTATCATGAACGTCCTCCTTGGTGTGATCATTTGTTTAATTCTCAGCGGAAATGTAATACACAAACACCGTTCTGCTGTGATAAAAACTGTGATCCAACCAGTGATTCGACCACACACAGACCGCGGTACCGCTGCTATGAGAAACTGCACTTCGATGGCTACTATTGGGACGTCAGATTTGACAAGGAGAGGATTTAGGAAAACACCAGTACACACTATAGACAATAGCCCACACATGTCGGAGATGGCCATCCCGAAGAAGCTGATGTTCATGTTGTTTGTGAAGCCTTGTCGGTAGAAGACGATCATGTTGATCACATTGGAGGCCACGCCACACAAACTGATGATGCTGACAAGGCCTACGTAGAAGACATTGTCACAAATTTCCCTGTCTCTGTCACTGACAAGTTTGTTAAACACGCTGCGTGTACTCACATTAGTCATCCTATTGTATAAATCCGTGATAGCCAAAGTATTCAAGTAAGTTCTTCAAAACTCGGAGCTTCCATTAATTACTTTCTATTGTTAGAAGTTAATCTTCACTTTCTTCATCCATGTATTATTCAGATTCTCAAATGACAAAGATGTCTCTGTATAACTGTGGTTAGTATTGATGCCGTCCGTAAATCGTTTGTGTTCACAAAATGGGGAATCTCAGCTCTAGACGACCTAAACATTTGAGAAAGTGATCATTTTCAATCAAACAATCCAAAACTGCTGTCTTATTGTGAACACAGAAAACATGTCAATTTTGACTTCAATTGATAAGTGTACAACAAAGACGACCTTCAGCAGAAACAAATCTGACATTTTAAACAAGAGATTAAAACAAATAAACCATAACTTATCTTTGATAATGGAAAAAGACAAACAGTTCTTCAGGTTTTGACATGGATTGGGTCTTGGACAATCAAACAAAAGGAAGAAAATCTTAGAGTACAAGGAAATGTGGTTTTGTGGAAGAATATTGTGACGTCATTGACATGAAAATGATTAACGATGGCTTTGGAGGCAGAAGAAAGTTAGGGCAAGATTTGATCTCCTCTTATATGAACAATCTTCGAAGCCAACTAGTTAACCCATACTACCACAAAAAGTAGTCCATGTTTTATGTATTTCTCATTTTGATATTGATAATTCCACTTAGTTCTTCCACTGCTTTTATATAATGTATTATTACGACTTACTAGTCTGTCTTTGAAGTTGTAGTTCTTAAACTGATATATCTTTTGTATGAATCCAGTACATTCTCCTGGAATGTCCTTACCGCATATTTATTGCCAGATTTCTGGTTCGACAGCGTGTTATTGGCAGACTAATTTGACACAAATGACCTTTCTTGACGTCACAAAACAAATCAGACATATTTAAGATGCAGTTGATGTCAGATATTGTCTCAATTCTTTCTCTAACCTATTCTTGTCCTTCCTCTTTCCTAACTTTCGAACTATTTTTTAATTGACTTGTATAACTCATTTAATCATTAATCACATCGTCACGATACGCACTTAATTTAGCAAGCCATCGTTTCTTGTTATTAACGATTAGTACATAATGAACAATTGATATTGCCGTAGCATTTCATTTAGCTTGATGTATGATTCTACTGTATGTGTTTACTTAACACATCGTTAGTTTTGTCGGGGCATCTAAGAAAGGGAATACAAATATAGAGGAGACATAGGTTGGAAAGAATCATTAATCTAACAAATTGATCTCCTGAAAATAAAAAAAAATAATTACAAGAAATGCTAAATTCAACACGTTAAAGAAAAGCCGCAGCTGAAGAAAGCTGATCAGAGGAAAGTTCACAACAAAGAAGGATGGACTAGATTTCATATTCAAACTGCAGAGCAAACTTAACCTCTAATTAACGAAGCCATTTTGATTCTCTATTTGACCGTTCTCAGCTTCACACTTATCATTCTGTCGACCCTCTAACTAGTGCCAATGAACTATTTTGTATCAAAATGTAATTTTGTTTAACGACTAATCTATTTAGGGAGCCGTGATAGCTCAGTGGTTAGTGAACTGGACTACAAAGGACAATGGGTAGGGTTCGATCCCAACCGACGGCTTCCGGGTTCATCCAGCCTTAAATGGGTACCGGAATTTTTTTCTGGGAAAGTAAAGCAGCACGGGCGTAATACCGACCACATTACCCCAAAATTAATGTGCTGAAGGTCTTTAAAATATAGGGTCACTAACACCATATTTCCCTATCCGCCACTTGGCGTGACAGGGGGTACTTTACTTTTCATACTACATTTTTATTGTTGCAACTTTTTGGCTGTTAGATGGGAAACTGTAAAGGAAGTTCATACTACATTTTCATTGTTGCAACCTTTTGGCTGTTAGATGGGAAACTGTAAAGGAAGTTCATACTACATTTTCATTGTTGTAACCTTTTGGCTGTTAGATGGGAAACTGTAAAGGAAGTTCATACTACATTTTCATTGTTGTAACCTTTTGGCTGTTAGATGGGAAACTGTAAAGGAAGTTCATACTACATTTTCATTGTTGCAACATTTTTGTTGCTAGATGGGAAACTATAAAGAAAGTTCATACTACATTTTCATTGTTGCAACCTTTTTGCTGTTAGATGGGAAACTATAAAGGAAGTTCATACTACATGTTCATTGTTGCAACCTTTTTGTTGCTAGATGGGAAACTATAAAGGAAGTTCATACTACATTTTCATTGTTGTAACCTTTTTTTCCCCATTAATTATTTTGTGGAAGCTCGTGATATCTAGCATTAATGAAAAAAAGTTCTGTTCTCTGAAGAATGATTTTATGTTTAGTGTGGAAATATTTGATCAGTTTTGGAGATTTTAGAGCCTTGTTATATCGTAGCACAAACTTATGGTACGGTAGTGGTTGCTTGTCTTCGCTATCTGCGTCAAACTAATCGACACCCATTCTGTAATAGAACGGTGCCAATTGTTAAGGTGACCGTTTACAAAAATCAAACGTAATTTTTGGTTATGACTAGAAAGCTCCTTCATCAGCATAATCAGCTCGTTTACATTTCAATTCAAACAGGAACTCATTATAAAACCCAAGCAAAATGTAAAATGATTCTCAATGCACCCCGATAATATCGAAGTAATTTACTTATCAGGAGCCGCGATAGCTCAGTGGTTAGTGAACTGGACTACAAAGGACAAGAGGTAGAGTTCAATCCCAACCGACGGCTTCCGGGTTCACCCAGCCTTAATTGGATACCGGATTTTTTTCTGGGAAAGTAAAGCGGCAGGGGCGTAATACCGACCACATTACCCCAAAAATCATGTGCCGAAGGTTTGTAAAAGTTATGGTCACCAACACAATATTCCCTATACGCCGCCACTTGGTGTGACCGGGGTACTTTACTTTTTTTTAATTTTTTTAACTTACTTATCAACAACAAAACATGTTATTAGCTCAAATCGAAGAAAGGATATAATCACACAATTTGGTTGTAACTCCTACTCAGACTAAAACTTACTGACTTCTAGCAGTTTTTGGATGTAAAGCCACAAAAGAATGTCACGTGCTTTCTGCCACCAACTCCAGTTTAGTCCTTTGCCGTGTTGATATGTTGCTATCATATAGTTATGTTAATGAATGATTGTTTTATTGGTTTTAAATGGAGACGGGAGGTTAAAACATTCATGCTTTATTGAAGGGAGGGAAATTATAGGATTACATGCTAATTTTCCTTTTCTTTCTAGCTTTCGTTCATTTATTCCCACTTCCATTTTAACAATAAAATATCATAACATGTATTTCACTCATTTGTAGTCCCTGCGTGAACATCGCGGCCCCTAGTGGGGGTCTGAGGATCACAGTGGGTCTGAAGATCACAGTGGGTCTGAGGATCACAGTGGGTTTGAGGATCACAGTGGATCTGAGGATCACAGTGGGTTTGAGGATCACAGTGGGTCTCTATATTACAGTGGGTCTGAGGGTCACAGTTGGTCAGAGAATAAAAGTTTCAGAAACGATGTCCTTGCTAGCCTCCATGTAAACGGACAGCCCGAAGCAAAACAAGATGATTAACATGGGCAAGGATCACAGTGTTCTCGATAATGTTCTTTGGGTTGGCATTTACTGACATAAAAGACATAATACAGAAGTACCTCTAGGCAGGACACGTTACAACCTCTATGCAGGACAAGTTACAAACTCTAGGCAGGACAAGTTGCAACCTCTAGGCAGCACAAGTTGCAACCTCTAGGCAGCACAAGTTACAACCTCTATGCAGGACACGTTACAACGTCTATGCAGGACAAGTTACAACCTCTATGCAGGACAAGTTGCAACCTCTAGGCAGCACAAGTTACAACCTCTATGCAGGACACGTTACAACCTCTATGCAGGACAAGTTACAACCTCTATGCAGGACAAGTTACAACCTCTATGCAGGACAAGTTACAACCTCTATGCAGGACAAGTTACAACCTCTATGCAGGACAAGTTACAACCTCTATGCAGGACAAGTTACATCCTCTATGCAGGACACGTTACAACCTCTATGCAGGACAAGTTACAACCTCTATGCAGGACAAGTTACAACCTCTATGCAGGACAAGTTACATCCTCTATGCAGGATAAGTTACAACCTCTATGCAGGACAAGTTACAACCTCTAGGCAGGACACGTTACAACCTCTATGCAGGACAAGTTACAACCTCTATGCAGGACAAGTTACAACCTCTATGCAGGACAAGTTACAACCTCTATGCAGGACAAGTTACAACCTCTAGGCAGGACACGTTACAACCTCTATGCAGGACAAGTTACAACCTCTAGGCAGGACAATTTGCAACCTCTAGGCAGGACAAGTTACAACCTCTAGGCAGGACAAGTTACAACCTCTAGGCAGGACAAGTTACAACCTCTAGGCAGGACAAGTTACAACCTATAGGCAGGACAAGATACAACCTCTAGGCAGGACACGTTACAACCTCTATGCAGAACAAGTTACAACCTCTATGCAGGACAAGATACAACCTCTAGGCAGGACACGTTACAACCTCTAGGCAGGACAAGTTGCAACCTCTAGGCAGGACAAGTTACATCCTCTAGGCAGGACAAGTTACAACCTCTAGGCAGGACAAGTTACAACCTCTAGGCAGGACAAGTTACAACCTCTAGGCAGGACAAGTTACAACCTCTAGGCAGGACAAATTACAACATTTAGGGAGAAGAAGTTACAACCTCTAGGCAAAAGAAGTTGCAACCTCTAGGCAGGGCAAGTTACAACCTCTAGGCAGGACAAGTTACAACCTCTAGGCAGGACAAGTTACAACCTCTAGGCAGGACAAATTACAACATTTAGGGAGAAGAAGTTACAACCTCTAGGCAAAAGAAGTTGCAACCTCTAGGCAGGGCAAGTTACAACCTCTAGGCAAGACAAATTGCAACCTCTAGGCAGGAGAAGTTACAACCTCTAGGCAGGACAAGTCAACAACATCTAGGCAGGAGAAATTACAACCTCTAGGCAGAAGAAGTTACAACCTTTAGGCAGGACAAGTTACAACCTCTAGGCAGGACAAGTTACAACCTCTAGGCAGGACAAGTTACAACCTCTAGGCAGGACAAGTTACAACCTCTAGGCAGGACAAGTTACAACCTCTAGGCAAGAGAAGTTACAACCTCTAGGCAGGAGAATTTACAACATCTAGGCAGGAGAATTTACAACATCTAGGCAGGAGAAGTTACAGCATCTAGGCAGGAGAATTAAGAACATCTAGGCAGGACAAATTACTATATCTAGGAAGAACAATTTACTACCTCTAGCCAGGACAAGTTACAACCTCTAGGCAGGACAAGTTACAACCTCTAGGCAGGATAGGTTACAACCTCTAGGCTGAATAAGTTACAACCTCTAGGCAGGAGAAGTTATAACCTCTGGGCAGGACAAGTAACAACCTCTAGGCAGGATAAGTTACAATCTCTAGACACGATAAGTTACAACCTCTAGGCAGGACAAGCTACAACCTCTAGATAGGAGAAGTTGCAACCTCTAGGCAGGACAAGTTATAACCTCTAGGCAGGAGAAGTTACAACCTCTAGGCAGGACAAGTTACAACCTCTAGGCAGGACAAGTTATAACCTCTAGGCAGGAGAAGTTGCAACCTCTAGGCAGGACAAGTTATAACCTCTAGGCAGGAGAAGTTACAACCTCTAGGCAGGACAAGTTACAACCTCTAGGCAGGACAAGTTACAACCTCTAGGCAGGACAAAATAAAACATCCACAATTTAAGCCGGCAATTCGTAGCCACATACTATCCTCGTTTCAAGAACTTGCACTCGTACACACCTCTACCCTCAAATACAAGACAAGACAAGACACATAGAATCCAACAATCGAGTCTAGTGGGATAAGTTAAATTGCAAACGAACTATATTTATGTTGCTCAAAAGAATAAAAACACACCGTGAAAACAAAAAGCAAGTAAATAATCTCAATAACTAATGATTGCCAGTACGAGGTAATTGCATTAAACAGAAAACTCCTGCCCCAACACAAACTTTCACAACGAGTTCAGATTTCCTTCATCGTGTTTCTTTTGGAATCTTGTCACATACTGACATAGTATTCGATGTCGCACATAAACTTGTTACTCTACTTCAAGCATACCCACAATGTAGGATTCACTATTCCCAAACAAATTTATTCTTCAATCTATTATCGACAGTGAAACATCTTTTATGTTAATTATTTGTCAAGATAAACCGTCACATTTGTCATTTTAAATATCACAATTTCTCAGATAAATTTAAATAGAAACATTTTGTCACAAGTGCTGGTTTAGTTATTACAACACTCCAAATCGACTTCTCATTTATCAAACACATTAATGTGACATTTTATCAAATTAGTGTCTCAAATTGAAAGAATCATTTTTTTTTTCAAAAACTCAGCTACCAGATTTATTTGATCTAAGGCGGTGACAGGGGCGTGACAGCAATATCCGATCTCTGAGTTGTCACTGACATCTATTTTTTCCAGATCATTTAAGACATAATTTCCCACCTCCCCCACCCCCTCCCCAAAATGACACAATTTGGAGTTAAATAATCGATTTGTTGAGTTTTGAGAAAACATATGCCCTTGATATAATTCTCTTAGCGGCCACTCCTGTCGGATCTGACATAGAAGCTGACTAAATGACATTGTCGTTGGTATGGAGTTCTTGTCCGTAACCTTGACTTTCCAGGATATAAAGATACAGACAGACTCGTCGTGGTCACAAACATAAGACATAATGTTGTGATAGTTTAAATAAAGACATATTTGTTTCCTGTTGATGGTTGTAACCTGTAACCGACATATGTGGTTGTTTAGGTCAGCATTTGAGTAATGAAACCTGGGCTGTGAGAAAGTTGGTCTAGACAGATCAAAGTTGGGTTATTATATATCTACAATGTCGTGTTGTAGTTGCAATATTCATTGTATATACTTTTTTTTAGCAGTGCGCTTCATGACATTATTGTTGGTGATAACATTTAACTTATTTACAACTTCATATATCTTGACCTCTTGTTTCTGTGATATGTTATCTGATTTCAAACTCTAATATGTTTTTTACTTTAGGTATGTTATTGACTGCCACACGGTTCCATATACCTGTTGGGCTGTTTTATGTTATAATTATCTGAAATTGTTGCTTTAAAAACAATAACGAGAAAGAGTCATGTTATGTTTCATGATAACCATTTTTTGTTAGAAATTATAAATACACCCCCCCCCCAACTGTAGGGTAAATGTAGGACTTTCAGATCTTTGTATAAATAGACGGATACATTCATCATCATCATTGAGTGCCCTATCCGCATCGAAGGTTGGCTACCATGGAGCGCCATTCCACTCTGTCTCTTGCTTTGATGGTGCAGATTGCCATAAGCTGACTTGTCCATCCTTTGATGTTACTAGTCCATGTTAGTTTTGGTCTGCCTCTGCCTCTTTTACCTTGTATGTTCCCTTCTAATATTACTTTTATTAGACTGTTGTGTCTGTTTTCCGACTGTCCGTTTCCGGTTGTTTCCAAAATGGAGGAATTATTTTTCTCCGGCTTGGTATTGAACCGTTGATCAGAGGTTTAACAAGCCGCTATCGTAAAAACGATGTTGTTAATGAAACGTAGACCTGATACAGAATGTGTAAATTAGCAGTAGATAGTAGTGATAGTTTTTTCGGCCCCAAAACAACAACAAAAATAGGATTCTGGAATGTGCGAACAATGGCCGCTCCGACGAAACATGCACAGGTCGCGAGCGAGATGGACAGATACGATCTAGATATTTTAGAATTAAGCGAAATGCGCTGGCTTGAAACAGGTAGGAGATCTATTGATAATAAAATAGTAGTTTTTTCTGGAAGGGAAGATGGAAAACACCGTGAAGGAGTAGGCATAATGATGACAGACAAAGCTGCAAGAAGTTTATTAGAATGGGAACCGGTAAACAGCCGTCTGATACGAACACGATACAAAACAAAACATGGAAGACTTTCAATTATTCAATGTTATGCGCCTACTAACGAAGCTGATGATGAAGTTAAGGACGATTTTTATAACCAACTGCAACAACTTATAAACAAAATACCAAAACACGATCTTTTAATTGTAATGGGAGACTTCAACGCCAAAGTAGGACAAGATAACGCAGGAGTGGAACATGTGATGGGGAGAGAAGGCTGTAATACAACAAGTCAGAATGGAGAAAGATTAATAGAATTATGTTTAATAGAAAATTTAGTTATAGGTGGGACATTATTTCCACACAAAAATATTCACAAAACAACATGGATATCTCCTGATGATAGAACCTCAAATCAAATTGACCACCTATGTATTAAACAACAATTCAGATCATCATTAATAGATGTAAGAGCTTACAGAGGTGCTGATGTTAATAGTGACCACAACTTGTGCATTGGGAAAATAAGATTAAAATTTAGAAACCAACAGAAGAGGTCAATTACACATAAAATTGATAGTCATAAACTGAAAGATGAAGCCATAAAGGAAAAGTTTAACATAGAGCTAAGTAATTGTTATTCAGCACTCGGTGAAATAGACTTAGATATCAATGAAATGTGGGACTCACAGAGCAAAATACTAATGACAGCAGCAGAAGCAAGTGCCGGACTGAAGAAAATGGAAAAACGAGCTTGGATCCCAGACACCACATGGAAATACATCAAAGAAAGAAGAGAAGCAAAGAGAGCCGTGACTAATGTAAAGACAGATCTTGGAAAGGTTCTGGCAAAAGCAACATACAAAGAATTAGACAACAAAGTGAAAAGTTCGGCAAGAAGAGATACAAGAGCTTATATAGACAACTTGGCAGAGAAAGCAGAGACAGCTGCAATTACAGGAGACAGCAGAACTCTCTATACTGTACAAAAGATGCTGACAAACACCTATACATCCAGTGGAACACCAATTCTAGACAAATCTGGATTAATGCTAACAACAAGCGCAGACATAAAAGCCCGTTGGGCGGAACACTTCAAAGAAATTCTTAACCGTCCACTACCTCACAGTTTAATAGATTTTGAAGCTGAAACACCAGCAGCAGAATTAGATGTAAATTTAGATGACTTCACCTTGAGTGAAATAGAAACCACCTTAAAGCTAATGACCAATAACAAGGCTGCTGGAGAGGATAAGTTAACAGCTGAGATCCTCAAGGCAATTGATAGCCATAATTTAATACATCTCCAAAAATGTTCAACATCATTTGGAAAACAGAGAAGACGCCTCATAAATGGAAAAAAGGAATCATTGTTAAGATCCCAAAAAAGGGCAATCTTAGAGATTGTAACAACTGGAGAGGCGTGACACTTTTGTCAGTTGCCTCAAAGTTATTCTGTAAAATCATCCTAAATAGAATAAAGGATTCAATAGATACAGTAATGCGTGAAGAACAGGCTGGGTTTAGAAAAGGGAGAAGCTGTCTTGACCACATTTTCACTCTACGACTTATATTGGAGGAACACATTAAAAAGCAAAAACCTTTTGTACTTAACTTCATCGACTTCAAAAAAGCATTTGATAGTATTCATAGAGATTCTTTGTGGAAAATTCTGAAGCAATATGGTTTACCATCAAAAATCATAAATATTATCAGAGACATGTATGATGGTTACACATGTGCAGTTCGAACAGAGGAAGGACTGAGCGAATGTTTCCCAATAGAAACTGGGGTTAAACAAGGATGTATTTTATCGCCCTTGTTATTTGGAATTGTTATGGACTTCATAATGAAGAAATGCTGCACTGGTAATAAAGGCATCGAATGGATACAAGGAGACCATTTGGAGGACCTCGACTTTGCTGATGACATAGTTCTCATCAGCAGTCAGATAAAAACGATGCAGGAAAACACAAATGAACTATCATCAATAGCCAGCAAAATTGGGCTTGAGGTCAATCATGAAAAGACTAAAGTCATGAAAAGTTTAATTACAACAAGTGACAAAATATACATGGAAAACAAACCAGTAGAAGAGATCGATCACTTTATCTATCTTGGAAGTCACATTGATCGAGAAGGGGATACGAGCAAAGAAATTAGAATCAGACTGGCTAAAGCAGCAATGTCTTTCAGAAGCCTTGAAAAGTTGTGGAAATCAAAACTCATTAGCACAAACACAAAACTTAGGCTATTCAAATCAAATGTACTATCAACCCTTATGTATGCGTGTGAAAGCTGGAAAACAACAAGAGATATAGAAACAAAGTTGAACGCATTCGAAAATAAATGTCTAAGGAAAATACTTGGTATAGAATGGAACGAATTCAAAACAAACGAGGAAATTAGAGAAATCGCCAATCAACCACTAATATCTTCAGTAATAAAGAAAAGACGATGGTCATACGTTGGACATGTGATGAGAAGAGATAATAATCGAATAGCAAAGCAAGCCCTCATATGGGAAACAACAGGTAAAAGAAAAAGAGGAAGACCCAGGGAGACACTGAGAAGAACATTGATGAGAGAGGCAAGAGCAGCAGGAATCGGCTCCCTCAATGAGATAGAACTGCTTGCACAGAACAGAGACAGATGGCGAGATTTGATAAAATATCTTTAAAAGAAAACTGCTAGAACAAAAATTCATATAGGAGAAGGTGTATCTTGGTCTACGCCCTATGGGCCGGTTACGGCTCGAAAGGTCAATAGATAGATAGACTGTTGTGTCTTTTAACATGACCCAAAAATTTCATTTGTCTTGCTCTAATTGTGTTTATTAGTTCTTTTTTTTTCATTTTTATTTGTTTTAAAACTTCTTCGTTTGTTTTCTTTTCTTTCCATCCAATTCTACCTATTCTTCTATAAATCCACATTTCAAAGGCTTCAATTTTCTATTCTGTTTTCTGGTCTAATGTCCATGTTTCTGCACCACACAGGAATATTGAGAAGATGTAACATTTTGCTATTCTTAGTTTCAGCCCTGGTGTTATTTGTTTTGATGTTAGTATATTTTTCACGGCATTAAAATTACTAGACGGATACATTAAACGTGTATAATTATAAGCACTTAACAAATAGTACTAGAGCGTCTCTCATCAATAGTTTCCGTGCGAAATTTCTTCATCTCTTTTCCGCTGATGAAGACTTTATAGGTCAAAACTTTGGTGTGCAGACCTGTCATGTGTTTCCTGTAAAGTTGTAGCAAACAATTTATCTTTCATTTGCTTCATTGGATCAGCGAGAGAGGATATCGAACAAAAACATGTGTGATTTGGGATGTTTCAGCTTATCTGTGAGAGAAGACATTTCTAAAGAAATTAATGCATTGTGGGATGGTTCACATTATCTGTGAAAGAGGCCATCCTGAACAACCTGGTGTACTATGCGATGTTTCAGTTTATCTGTGATAGAAGATATCCTAGACAAGATGTCCTACACAAGATGCCCTAGACAAGATGTCCTACACAAAATGCCCTAGACAAGATGTCCTAGACAAAACGGTGTGAGATAGGGTGTTTCAACCTAATACCTTGGTTTGACTATGGCATCTCCTTGTTTAGTCTTGTATTAGAGCTTGTTTGCCGTATTGTGTTTTCATGTTATGTTATCACCTATATTATTACTTAAATCCCTTGTTTATGAAAGAACTGATACCTTACATTCATGATGGTTTCCAATCTCCCCCTGCTTTATTCTAATATCTGCTTTTGCTAGAATCGTTTTCCCTCTCTAGTCGTGGACACCCTCAATTAATGTGAGTGCTCTTCACGTCCTCGTTTTTTTTTGCCTTTCACTGTTCCCCTTGCCAGATCGTTAGATCTGGAGACTTGCTCGTACAATGTCTTTTATTTATTTTTTATTTATAGATAACAGAAGTTATACACACTGGCTAATGTTATTGTTGAGGTTTCCTTTACAGAAGTCAGAAGTTATACACATTGCCCACTGTTGTTGACGGTTTTTTAAGAACGTCCTGGTTTGTGCTGCTAACCGTGATGTTTGTTTGAGACGAAAACAGTCCGTCTCTGACATGTCATTTTCATAACTATTAGAAACATTAGAAATGTTACAATATTAGTGCATTAGAATCCTCATCTGGATGTGGTATTCTAAATGTATATGGATTCAACACATTATGTATGATTGTCTAGACTACTTACATTAATCTCAAGTGGCATAGTTGCTCTTATCAATTTAGTCTGCAGCATTTATGGGAGAAAATGTCTTGAATGTGTTATATTTCTCTCATTCTTAACATTTCTATGATATTGGAGTTTATTTTTTCAAATCTACGACAACGCACAAAGATATAACTTCCTACCTTTATTGAATGTCTTTATGACAGAACTATTTTAACAAATCAAGGATATGATAGATTTTTTTCTTATTGATAATTTGAAACTTTCTAGTGTGGATTTTTCTCTAATGAACTAACAAATGGTATGAGAGTTTAAGCTGACATAAATGTCATAATTGAAGTGAATATACAACAGAAGGCATGTATGTCACATTATATTTCTGGAAAGAGGTACCAAACAAGGAGAACAAACTGAGAGTGTGAGGTTTTAGACACCGGGATTGCTAGTAACAGTTTCACAGATATAGCCTATGTTTTGATCATATATTGATGAATGATGTGCACTAGGTAAGAGGGATTATCGTTATAGTCAGGGTGCTATAGATTATGCTAGATAATGTGTCTGGAGATATGTTTTATTTTGTTGTCAAAAATGTTTTCATATTGACACAACTATGTTCCAATAAAACGCGTGATTGCAAGTGTTAGATGTGTGATGTCATACTTTCATTGCTACCTGAAGTTGTTGCCATAAAAGGCTCATATTTCTGTCATAGTATAACAATATTGTGTGCAATGAGTCGTCGTGGTAGACAACAAACATCAACAAGTAGAAAAATTAAAGACAAACTTCGACATAATTCGACACATTTAATCTCACAAACTAACGTTGCTTCTTGAGCCTCTAGATTGTTCCGTCTCTCGACTGACACAGTCTAGATCTATTCTGTATGGTCCTATATTTAGTACTCATTATTCTTATTAGACTAGTCACTCACTCCTGTCAAGGTTCGTATCTAGTTTTCTTTATTTTAAACATATGTTCCCCAGAGCCAGAGTGTTTCTCTTGTTTGAATTGTAGGGTGTTTTCTCTGCGCCTTACCTTAATCAGGCCGTGTGTGGTCATGTTACCAAAGTTAAAATTAAAACAAGGAAATGCTAACAATTCCCTGTGTCTAAGGAAATGACTGACACTTGTTCTGTAACTCTGAGAGCTTAACTGACATGCGAATAGTGCCCCAATTCAGTAGTAGACATACGTAATCATTCAAGTAGTGTCCCGCTAATGTAGTAGACATACGTCATCATTCAAGTAGTGTCCAACTACAGTAGTAGACATACGTCATCATTCAAGTATTGCCCCGCTACAGTAGTAGACATACGTCATCATTCAAGTATTGCCCTGCTACAGTAGTAGACATACGTCATTATTCAAGTATTGCCCCGCTACAGTAGTAGACATACGTCATTATTCAAGTAGTGTCTCGCTACAGTAGTAGACATACGTCATCATTCAAGTAGTGTCTCGCTACAGTAGTAGACATACGTCATCATTCAAGTATTGCCCCGCTACAGTAGTAGACATACGTCATCATTCAAGTATTGCCCCGCTACAGTAGTAGACATACGTCATTATTCAAGTATTGCCCCGCTACAGTAGTAGACATACGTCATCATTCAAGTAGTGTCTCGCTACAGTAGTACGCATACGTCATCATTCAAGTAGTGTCTCGCTGCAGTAGTACGCATACGTCATCATTCAAGTAGTGTCTCGCTACAGTAGTACGCATACGTCATCATTCAAGTAGTGTCCCACTACAGTAGTACGCATACGTCATTATTCAAGTAGTGTCCCACTACAGTAATATGCATACGTCATCATTCAAGTAGCGTCCCATTACAGTAGTAGGCATACGTCATCATTCAAACAGTGTCCCGCTATAGTAGTAGACATACGTCATCATTCAAGTAGTGTCCGCTACAGTAGTAGGTACGTGTCATCATTCACGTAGTGTCCCGCTATATACCATATAATACATCATCATCCAAGCAGTGTCCCATTATAGCACACATCATGCATTATTATTTAAGCAGTGTCCCATTATACCACACATCATGCATTATTATTCAAGCAGTGTCTCATTTTAGCACACATCATACAGCATCATCCAAGCAGTGTTCTATTATATCACACATCATACATGATCATCTAAGCTGTGTTCCACTATATCACTCATCATACATTCTTGGAAACACTTAATTATCCCCGCTTTTAATCTCTACCAACTTTGGACAGAATGGTTCTGCATCCAGAAGCCCCGTGACAGGTGGTGTTCTGGCATGCCGGTATGACGCAGTCTGCTATGAATGTTAGATGTAACATTAGCAGGTATAACATTTAAGATACAACATTGTCATATAATATTGTGATATATAACATTTTCATACATAACATTGCGAGATAATAATATTGTAAAATATAGCGTTGAAATATATAACACTATAGCAAACAACTTTATCATATGTATCTTTTTAAGATATAACATTGTCATATACAACATTGTTAGTTACATAATTAATGTACATTCTCTTGTTATGTAATATTCCCGTCAGACCCTAGTAATGGAATAATGCCGTAAAAAATAGTTAGATATAACATTAAGATACTAAATTGCCAAATATAACAATTTGAGATATAACATTATGAGATATAGCATTTTAAGATACAATATTGTCAGATATAACATTTGAAATTATAACATAGCTAGCTATAGCATATAACATTTTAAGATGTTACATTGTCAGGTATAACATTTTAAGATGTTACATTGTCAGGCATAGCATTTTAAGACAAAACATTGTTAATGACATCATTTGAAGATGTAACAAACACTGTTAGATATAGCATATAAAGATATTACATTATAAGATATTACGTTTTAAGATGTAACATTATAAAATAAAATATTTAGCAGAGGGAAATAAATGTATGTGATCAATAACAGTTATAGAACATATCCCAACTGTGCTTTCAACCTTCAGGCATCCTGGGTATTCTACTGTTTGTTTCAGTCACCTCCTGTAAAACGTGCTTACATTAATTATGTTTGAAATTAATATATCCATTTTCATTGTCTCATTTGAGACAATGAAAATGAATACTGGCCACAATAGAATGAGAAATCACATGTTCACCAAATTCAAAATAGGTACAACCAGCCTATGCCACTGTACACTGGACAATATGACTACAGAACATGTTCTACAGGATTGCCCCCAGTACACAGACCTGAGAAGAGCAATGTGGTTCACGCCCACCTCCCTGGAAGAGAAACTATTAGGGACAATCGATTCGCTTAAACAGACAGCTGGCTTTATGAGAGAGTCTGGAATCCTACTCTGATTGAGTCTTGATCGCAGATAGAGAGATAGAGAGAGAGAGAGAGAGAGAGAGAGAGAGAGAGAGAGAGAGAGAGAGGAGAGACAGAGATTGTCTCATCTATCTGTCCTAGTGTTTCCCTTGTAGAAAGTGTTTTCTTGGTCATTGAAGATTGTCAAGTTTCGTTACAAATTGTTCTTCCTTCGATTGGTTTTATTGTCTACGATGTCGGTAAATGTTTCTGTAGGTTAAGGTGGAAAACTCGCCTCTATTGGTGGCTTCACTCCTGCTATTTTATTGGTGGCTTCTCTCCTGCTATTTTATTGGTGGCTTCTCTCCTGCTATTTTATTGGTGGCTTCACTCCTGCTATTTTATTGGTGGCTTCTCTCCTGCTATTTTATTGGTGGCTTCACTCCTGCTATTTTATTGGTGGCTTCACTCCTGCTATTTTATTGGTGGCTTCTCTCCTGCTATTCTATTGGTGGCAGTCTCTCCTGCTATTCTATTGGTGACAGTCTCTCCTGTTATTCTATTGGTGGCAGTCTCTCCTGCTATTCTGTTGGTGACAGTCTCTCCTGCTACGCTATTGGTGACAGTCTTTCCTGCTATTCTGTTGGTGACAGTTTCTCCTGCTATTCTCTTGGTGACAGTCTCTCCTGCTATTCTGTTGGTGACAGTCTCTCCTGTTATTCTGTTGGTGACAGTCTCTCCTGCTATTCTCTTGGTGACAGTTTCTCCTGCTATTCTCTTGGTGACAGTCTCTCCTGCTATTCTATTGGTGACAGTCTCTCCTGCTATTCTGTTGGTGACAGTCTCTCCTGCTACGCTATTGGTGACAGTCTTTCCTGCTATTCTGTTGGTGACAGTTTCTCCTGCTATTCTGTTGGTGACAGTCTCTCCTGTTATTCTGTTGGTGACAGTCTCTCCTGCTATTCTGTTGGTGACAGTCTCCCTGCTATTCTATTGGTGACAGTTTCTCCTGCTATTCTGTTGGTGACAGCCTCTACTGTTATTCTGTTGGTGACAGTCTCTCCTGCTATTCTGTTGGTGACAGTCTCTCCTGCTATTCTGTTGGTGACAGTCTCTCCTGCTATTCTATTGGTGACAGTCTCTCCTGTTATTCTATTGGTGACAGTCTCTCCTGCTATTCTGTTGGTGACAGTCTCTCCTGCTATTCTATTGGTGACAGTTTCTCCTGCTATTCTCTTGGTGACAGTCTCTCCTGCTATTCTGTTGGTGACAGTCTCTCCTGTTATTCTGTTGGTGACAGTCTCTCCTGCTACGCTATTGGTGACAGTCTTTCCTGCTATTCTGTTGGTGACAGTTTCTCCTGCTATTCTGTTGGTGACAGTCTCTCCTGTTATTCTGTTGGTGACAGTCTCTCCTGCTATTCTGTTGGTGACAGTCTCCCTGCTATTCTATTGGTGACAGTTTCTCCTGCTATTCTGTTGGTGACAGTCTCTCCTGCTATTCTCTTGGTGACAGTCTCTCCTGCTATTCTGTTGGTGACAGTCTCTCCTGCTATTCTGTTGGTGACAGTCTCTCCTGCTATTCTATTGGTGACAGTCTCTCCTGCTATTCTATTGGTGACAGTCTCTCCTGCTATTCTATTGGTGACAGTCTCTCCTGCTATTCTATTGGTGACAGTCTCTCCTGCTATTCTATTGGTGACAGTCTCTCCTGCTATTCTATTGGTGACAGTATCTCCTGCTATTCTATTGGTGACAGTCTCTCCTGCTATTCTATTGGTGACAGTCTCTCCTGCTATTCTATTGGTGACAGTCTCTCCTGTTATTCTGTTGGTCACTTCTATAACAAATATTGCTGGTCTCCTCGTGCTCTCTGCTGTTGCTATTTGATGTTAATATTTTCTGTAGCCATGCTACTCTTGTCTTGTCTGTAGTTGGGTTTATTTCTCCTGAAAAATTGTCCGTTTCTGCTTTGTTCTTTCCTGAGTATTTGAACATTGTATCAAGTTATTTTTTCTAGCTTAATGATATACGCTTTTTGATAACACTTTCTTGCTTATGTTGTGTTTGTATATCAGTTTTGTGACGTATTTAGAAGGCTATTAAAGTGTCTTTTTCTTCAATGCAGTGTTGTTCGTTTGTGATTGGATCGTCTCATTTATCGTTCATGAGTTTTGTGGGGTCGTGGTTTTATATTTTTGCTTTCACTGCTCAGATTGATTTTTTAAAAATAATTGTATTCTTGTGATAGTTCAGTGATCTTTTTTCATGTCCAAAATATTTCCATGCTTTATATTTCAATTTTTTTTAGTATTTTACTAGCTTGCGCACTTTTTTAGCAATTTACTATTCTCTCGTTCACCTCTTGTATTATCACTGCAAGTTAATTAATATTTTTGAGGGTTTTTTTATGTCTTTCGTTAACATCTAGAATAACCACTTGATTATTTATTTGCACAATTACCAAAAACTTGATTAAAAGTCTCCCTGTATTTAGAACTCATCTTGTAATAGAAGAAGATGTTGATGCTGGAGTTGATGGCTTCAAATATGAAAACAAAGGACCAGACGAAGATCAACATATTATTTTCTGGCCCGACAATACTAAACTCTGGCACGAAGAACGTAACCATGGAAACCGAAGCACCGGGAACATAACATAGAATGAGAACCGTGGCTATCATTACAACCATGTTCATAGTTTTACTGTCACGTGCAGAGATCGTCTCGGAACTAACTTTGACCGCATTTACTGATTTTCGCCATTTCAATTTCTTTTTTAGCTGAAAAACAAGAACAGCTGTAATGACGATAACAGCGATGAAGGAGGCGCACCCTAGCATCGAATGCAGGATGTAGATAAGTCCCTTCAAGCCATGCATACCCTCAAAAAAATCTATACCGATCATTGTTCTATTCCTCTCAGGATAGAACTTCCAGCCCAAGTAGCTGGTAACGTATTCTGGTAACACTAACACCACAACAACTAAATAGATGGCACTAACAATCATGATTGTCCTCTTTGGCGTGATCATCTCTTTAATCTTCAGCGGGTAAATGATACACAAACATCTTTCTGCTGTGATAAAGACTGTGATCCAACAGGTGATTCGGCTAAACCCGCTACGGGGGACGGCTGCTGTGAGGTACTGCACTTCGATAGGTACCATTGGGACGTCAGATTTAACAAACAAAGGATTGGAACAAATACCTGTCCAAAGTATAGTCAATAGACCACACATGTCGGAGATGGCCATTGCGAAGAAGCTGATGTTCATGGTGTTAGTAAATCCTTGTTTGTAGAAGACGATCATGTTGAATATGTTAGCCACCACACCAAATAAACTGATGGAGCTGACAATAAACACGAAGTTGACAACGTCACAGATTTCTCTGTCCCTGTCACTGATATGGTTCACCATCTTGATGATGCTGTTGCTGCTGCTAATGTTGATTGTAACCGCGGACAAGAACGTTTTTGTTGTTGCTATCATTCTTTAGGCTTTAATTTTTTCCCTCTTAATTTGCCTACAACGAGGAATTAAAACAAAGTTACAAACATAATCATTTTTTGTTTACTTTCTACAAAACTTGCGTGTAACTTTTTAATTTTATTTTTGCGTTCGCCAGCTTCCACCTCCTGGCGAAGTTCCTAGAAACCAGGAACTGAATTTTGCGAGTTAATCCATGTTTCCCCTAGCAGCCGTGTGTACAGAGGTTCCTCATTGCACAGGTTGATAACTCCGTCTTCGGAGATACTCATATTTTTCCCGCCGTTGAGTAATTGACGTTTCAAGCCGGACCTCGCTGCTGAGACCAGGGGTGGATGCAGCAGAGAGAAATCACAAATAAAAATTCCAACTGATGCAGCTGGGATTTGAATTCATAACCTCTCTGTCTCGGAACCGGCATCTTGTCTCGAGACCAACCTGTTCCCAGTATGTAACTATATTTGTCAAGGAAAGATGAACAAGTCAAGTACCCTCGGACAGATAGTATCACCGGCAGCCCACTGATAGACACCGCAGTCATACATATGTTATATGAGGACGGAAATGAACGAGACGAAGAAATCACGTTCAAGTTCGGTTTAAGAATGGACCTAAACAATTTGGATAAAAACCGTGATTGAAAACAATGATTTAAAAAATGGACTACATTTCTGGAGATTTTGTTCACTTCTCACTCGATAGATGGGCTTAGTCAGTGCCCGACACAATGAAATCAGTGATCACCACGATTGCAGTCGATGCTCGACAGGATATTGTAGGTGCTCGACACGATATAGTCGGTGCTCGACACGATATAGTCGGTGCTCGACACGATATAGTCGGTGCTCGACACGATATAGTCGGTGCTCGACACGATATAGTCGGTGCTCGACACGATATAGTCGGTGCTCGACACGATATAGTCGGTGCTCGACACGATATAGTCGGTGCTCGACACGATATAGTCGGTGCTCGACACGATATAGACGGTGCTCGACACGATATAGTCGGTGCTCGACACGATATAGTCGGTGCTCGACACGATATAGTCGGTGCTCGACACGATATAGTCGGTGCTCGACACGATATAGTCGGTGCTCGACACGATACACTCGTTTATTATGCACATGAAGTTAGACGTGAAACAGGACAAGAGTGAACAATACAAAGCATAAACCGTCAGTAAGACAATGATATCAACAAGTCAATGAATCAGAGAAGATAAGCACTGATGTCTCCCCTCGCCTAATTTACTGGTCTCGAAACCGAGACAGAGCGATCACTTTTATCCCACAATTGTTGTTTTTCTGCTGGTTGCAACAACAATGCTAATGAC
Source organism: Megaustenia siamemsis (assembly GCA_032433765.1). Classification (NCBI taxonomy): domain Eukaryota; kingdom Metazoa; phylum Mollusca; class Gastropoda; order Stylommatophora; family Ariophantidae; genus Megaustenia; species Megaustenia siamemsis. The sequence goes on from JAVIAB010000073.1 coordinate 5,863,345, forward strand.
ACAATGAGGTCATCACTTAATCTCAGATTATCGTTCTCTTCCCAGACACCCATTGACCTATTTTACGTTGCTACCTGTTTCACAAGTAGGTTTTAATGATCTACCTCCTTGCCTCCTAACATTATCTGCATATATACTCTGTTTACACACCTCTTAACGCCGCTGTCTTGCCAACATTCTGTATTTACTCTCTTTGCTTTTCCTGTTTGATTTTCATGCACATCACTTTTGTTTTAATTTCACTTTTAAACAGTTTTAGAAATATGCTACAGATAGTGATATGCTACAGATAGTGATATGCTACAGATAGTGATATGCTACAGATAGTGATATGCTACTGTTGTGATATGCTACAGATAGTGATATGCTACTGATAGTGATATGCTACAGATAGTGATATGCTACAGATAGTGATATGCTAATATTGTGATATGCTACAGATAGTGATATGCTACTATTGTGGTATGCTACAGATAGTGATATGCTACAGATAGTGATATGCTACAGGTAGTGATATGCTACAGATAGTGATATGCTACAGATAGTGATATGCTACATATAGTGATATGCTACATATAGTGATATGCTACTGTTGTGGTATGCTACTGATAGTGATATGCTACAGATAGTGATATGCTACAGATAGTGATATGCTACAGATAGTGATATGCTACAGATAGTGATATGCTACTGTTGTGATATGCTACTGATAGTGATATGCTACAGATAGTGATATGCTACTGTTGTGATATGCTACAGATAGTGATATATTACTGATAGTGATATGCTACAGATAGTGATATATTACTGATAGTGATATGCTCATCAACATCATCGAGTGCCTTCTCCGCAACGAAGGTTCGCTAACATGGAGCGCCATTCTGCTCTGTCTCTTGCTTTGATGGTGCAGGTTGACATAGGCTGATTTGTCCATCTTTTGATGTTACTCGTCCATGTTAGTCTTGGTCTGCCTCTGCCTCTTTTACCTTGTAATTTCCCCTCCAGGATTACTTTTAGTAGGCTGTTGTGTCTTTTAACATGGCCCAGAAATCGCATTTGTCTTGTTTGAATTGTGCTTAGTAGTTCTCTTTTTATTTTTAGTTGTTTTAAGACTTCATCGTTTGTTTTCTTTTCCTTCCATCCAATTCTACCTATTCTTCTATATATCAACATTTCAAAGGCTTCAATTCTCTGTTCTGTTTTCTTGTCTAATGTCCATGTTTCTGCACCATATATTGAGAAGATGTATCATTTTGCTATTCTTAGTTTTAGCCCTGGTGTTATTTGTTTTGATGTTAGTATGTTCTTCATGACATTAAAATGACTTTTTGCCATTCCTATTCTTTTGTTTATTTCAGTTGTACATTTTCCATTACTGGTTATAGAATGTCCAAGGTAGTTGTAGTTCTGAACTGTCTCCAGGTCTATTCCTTCTATTTTGATATCCACTTGTGGGTTTTGAGTATCTTCTTTGTTTATGATCATAGTTTTAGTCTTGTTGATATTCATATCTAGTCCATATTTTTGCTTGTCGTGTTTATTTCATTAAGTAATTGTTGTAGATCTTTAGGATTTTCTGCTAGTAGTACAGTATCGTCAGCATATCTTAGGTCATTGATTATCTTTCCATTAATGTTTAAGCCTGGCATCTCTATGATGTTTTTAAAGATTTGCTCAGTGTATAGATTGAACAAGCTTGGTGATAGGATGCATCCCTGTCTTACTCCTCTTTTTATATCAATAGGTGTAGAGTTCTCTTTGTTATATTTTATTATTGCTGTTTGCTCCCAGTATAGATTATATATTAGTCGTATGTCCATGTCATCTAGATGTATCTCTTTTAGGGCATTCTGTAAGTTGTTTGTGGTGTACTCTATCAAAAGCTTTGGTGAAGTCTATGAAGCAGGCATATATTGGTTTTTTTTTACTTCTGTGTATTTTTCGATTAATGTTCTCATGCAGAATATGGCTTCTTTTGTCCCGCTATTTTTCCTAAATCCAAATTGCTGCTCATCTAATTCAGTATTGATTTTATTCTGAATCCTTCCTTGTATAGCTTTTAGCAAGATTTTTATAACATGGCTCATTAGACTTATTGCTTTAAAGTCATTCATGTTAGGCAATGCAATGAAAGTTGATGTTTTTAGTTCATTTGGTATGTATCCTGTGTGGTATGTGTCGTTGCATATGTCTGTAATCACTTCAATGCCAAAATCTACTAGTGCCTGTATCATCTCTATCTGTATACTGTCAGGTCCTGCTGCTTTTCCCTTTTCGTTGTTTTTATAGCTACTCTTTCTCTCATTCTCGTTATTTCTGCGTGCATTCCTCTTAAGTTTTGTTGGTTTTCCATAGTTTCTATTTCTATACATTTTTGGCTGAACCAGTCTTCTTTTGCCTTTTTGCACATTTTGCGTATCTCATTATCTATTTTATTGTATTGGGTAGTGTTCTTCGCTTGTCTCCTTTCTTCCATTTTTTCTAAGATGGTGTTAGTTATCCATTTTTGTTTTTTGTTCTTTTTTCTTTTGGGTAAGGTGTCGCAGGTTTCTTGTATGCTTTTCTTTATGCATTGCCATTTGGTTGTTACTTTTTCATCAGGATTTTCTCTTCTGTATTGTTCAATTCCTTCTTCTAGCAGCTTCTGGTATGTGTTATTTACTTGTATTGTATAGGTATATTTTTTTATCTTTTTGATTTAAAGCTGTTACATCTAGTGGATTTGTTGATGAATTAGACTATTGCTTGTTTTTCTTTAGTTTGATTTTCATTTTAATCATTAAAGGATTGTGATCTGAATTAATGGGTAGGTTTTGGCTTTCTTTACGCTGTTACGGAACCTTTCTTTTATCATTATGTAATCTATTTGATTCCTCTTCTTATCTCCATTGGTTTTCCATGTGTATAGTTTCCTTTTCTCTTGCTCAAAGTAGGTGATAACATACTGTTATCCTGTTTTCTTAACAGAATTGTATTAATCTTTCTCCTCTGTCATTTCTTTTTCCTAAACCATGATTTCCTATAATGGTCTTATATCTACCTTTTCCTACTTTAGCGTTCATGTCACCCATTACAATCAAGATGTCTGAAGATTTCACTTGCTTCATAACTTTATTTAGGTCTTCATAGTATGCCTCTATTTGTTCATCTGTGTAGTCTTGAGTAGGTGCATATGTCTGTATTATTGCTATGTCGAATGGTTTTGCTTTCAACTTGAGTAGTATAATCCTATCACTGTATGTCCAGTGGGTACATATATATTTTTGTAGCTCTCTTTTTGTCAGTATTCCTACCCACCTTTGAAGTTCTGTTGTGTTTCCTGATTATATAAATGTATATTTTTCGTCCTCTATGTACCCACATTCTTTCCATCTAGTCTCTGATATGCCTAAAAAATATATATTTATTCGTTCTGCTTCTTGAATCAGATTTTCCAATTTCCCTTCTTGATATAGAGTCCTAACATTCCAAGTACTTATTTTAAGATCTTTCCTCAGACATAAGTTCGAATTCCTCTCCATGGCTTTCTCTGGACTAGTACTTGATGAGGCTCCAATCTCTTTCACGGTGGTCTGCCATATTCCCCTTTCGTATTCTGAAACACTTTTCTGTTTTCGTTTTCTGGGCCGTTGATCATTTTGATTCATCTGCCCCATCCACCGTCACAGACTTTTTACACACGGGTTGAAGAACATACCCGGTTTGCCGGCGACATTTTTGTCGAACCATGTGCTTGCCTATCGAACCGCGAACACACGACACAAAGAAGAATAAATCATATTCCACTTAAATATTGGTAATCACAGTTCATCCACTCGTCAGAAGTAAAACATACACCAAACGGGGAATAGCAACACATAATTTCACAACTAGACTGTCGCGTAAATCATTTAAATATATCAGCAATTGCCGAATTTTAAAAGAACGACTGCAGCAGCCGCCATGACACCGGAAAATTCGAAAAGTGATGTGCTATAGATAGTGATATGCTACAAATAGTGATATGCTACTATTGTGGTATGCTACAGATAGTGATATGCTACAAATAGTGATATGCTACAAATAGTGATATGCTACAGATAGTGATATGCTACAGATAGTGATATGCTACAGATAGTGATATGCTACAGATAGTGCTATGCTACAGATAGTGATATGCTACATATAGTGATATGCTACATATAGTGATATGCTACATATAGTGAACCTTTCAGGATTATGATCTGTTATTCATGATCCACGTCCATAAAGTTTGTTCTACATAGAACTTTTCAATCACTGTCTTCTCCTGATTTCAATAGTTAAATGGTCAATACCTTATTCTCTTTGAAACATTCAGTTATTGAAAATATATCACGAAATGAGGTTGTGTTGTAGTAATAAAATCAATGATAGACCACTAACTGATCAAGGTTGTAAGCATCAATGTCTGGTATGACTAAATGAAGTCTCTGATTACATACGATTTCCTATGTTACCAGTTTCCATGCTCAATATTTGACAAATAGACTGGAACCAAACATATTGTGTCTTACTACAAATATGTTAATTAAGAAAGGTAATCCTAGTTCAGCTATCCTAATCAACATTTCATTATAATCGACACCAAAATGTCATTTTAAAAATAAAAACACTATCAATTATGACTCCCTTCAGGCATTATCATGTTCTTATTCCCACATTTTAGTCGACACGAACTTCTACTGATCGCAACGCCACAAGGAAAAACAACTCGACGTTAAGAGCAGCGTGTAGAGATAATTCGATGAGTGGTACAATCATATAATTAAAGCGTTCTTGAGTGGCCAGTCTTGTTAGAACAGGCGATTTAACGGATGGTTGTAACAATTAATTGGTGAGAGGTTAGAGGTGCTATTTGAAAACAGGCAGGACAGTATCCAGTGCGATTTTTGTTAATACTTTGAGCATCTACATAGGCAGTGTGTAAGAGGTTTGATTGTATAACTGTTGTCAAAGCAGCTCATTGTTTCAGTCATACCTTGTGAACACCAGTGTCACATTCCGACTCATAGAAGATACAATGTTATTGGCAGAAAGTCTAGAATTACAACAAACAGTTACAGAGGGCAACAACAAAAGCAAAGACCGTCCACTTGAAACAAACATGTGAAATCACTAAAATTGTGGTAGTATATTAAGATGCTAAACATAAAATTCTGACCTAGTGAAGCGAATCATGGACAGTAGAAACAAAAATGAAAGATGATTAAAGGCCACAGAGATGGGATTTCTCAGAAGAATGTTGAAAGTTCCCTGGACAGCTAAAAATACCAATGATGAAATTCTCAAAGAAGCCAACACATAAATGGAGCTCGTATAAAAATACCAGAAAGAAACAATCAATATTTTTCGGGCACATCATGAGAAGAGGTAAGTTAGACTACTTGGTTACAACTGGCCAAATAAAAGGAAAGAGAGATCGCGGACAACAAAGAAAGGAAATACTGGATATTTTGGTGTCATGGCATGGCAAACAGTCAACAACAGAACTGACACGATGCACTGTAGATAGAAGATTGTGCAAGGATACGATTGCCTACGCCAGCCGGTATGGCACATGATGGTGATGATGAAACAAAACGTTATTGAGTTATTGGGTTATTTGCGGGTCATCATCATTGCACTCCGAACATGTCCATAGGTGCTCAGATCCCCTCCTCAGCAATTCCCTCAGTGTCCAGCGACTGACGACTCCAGTTCTATGTTGGTTGATAAGTCTTCTTACACGGCCACCAAGTTTCTCATTTTTAACCGTGCCCATCTTAACTCCCATTTCCATCATCCGAAGAAGTGACGTTGGTCTGTGTTTGTCGAAGTCCTGTGCTCTTCCCACATCTCGAAGGGCATTGATGATGTCCGCCCGATCCATCGGTTGCCCGTCCTCAACGACAGAAACAAAACGTACAAGTTAGTATTAAAGTAATAGATGGAGCACAATCTGAAACAGTTTCCAGGTAAGCTTATTCTAACATGTAACCAAATATCACCAAATCTAAAACTAGCAATAGTGAAATGTTTTGTCTACCCAAGACTTATGTGTGAATAAGAAAACATGAACTATGAATAAGATAAAGAGATAAGAAAACATGAACTATGAATAAGATAACAGAGATAAGAAAACATGAACTATGAATAAGATAACTGAGATAAGAAAACATGAACTATGAATAAGATAACTGAGATAAGAAAACATGAACTATGAATAAGATAACAGAGATAAGAAAATATGAACTATGAATAAGATAACTGAGATAAGAAAACATGAACTATGAATAAGATAACAGAGGAGAAAGTTGAAGCTCTCAAATGTGACTTTACAGATGACGTGGTTTGGCAGAAATGAAAACAAATAATGAGGTTGTGAAGCTACTGAACATTGATAAATGAAAATGAATCGTATGTTTGGGACGTTATATGAATCGTATGTCTTGCCGCTTTATGAATCGTATGTCTGGGACGTTATATGAATCGTATGTCTTGCCGTTATATGAACCGTATGTCTGGGACGTTATATTAATCGTATGTCTTGCCGCTATATGAATCGTATGTCTGGGACGCTATATGAAGCGTACGTCTTGTCGCTATATGAATCGTATGTCTGGGACGCTATATGAAGCGTACGTCTTGTCGCTATATGAATCGTATGTCTGGGACGCTATATGAAGCGTACGTCTTGTCGCTATATGAATCGTATGTCTGGGACGCTATATGAAGCGTACGTCTTGTCGCTATATGAATCGTATGTCTGGGACGTTATATGAATCGTATGTCTTGCCGCTATATGAATTGTATGTCTGGGACGCTATATGAAGCGTATGTCTTGCCGCTATATGAATCGTATGTCTGGGACGCTATATGAATCGTATGTCTGGGACGCTATATGAAGCGTACGTCTTGTCGCTGTATAAATTGAATGTCTGTTATTGTTTAAGTGAAGAAAACACGTCAAAAGTTTATGTGGCAAGAACTTAGAATGAAGAAACAAATTGTAACTGCACGATGAAACAATTTGCTACAAAATACAATTATATCTTTGCATCTATGATTAGTTGTCATCACAGTAAGCACATATGTCTTGCTACATAGTGTATGCTCGCTTCAACAATCAAAGACAGTAACGACAAACAGAGCAAGATAAATAATTTTTTTTTTAATCCTTAATTTTACACATCTCTCAAGAAATCATATGTATTTAAATCCATCCTTTGAAATACAATAGGCGATAACATAAAGGGAATCATAAACTAGGCATGGTAAGCAGTAGAGACATCTGTTATGAAATAGTAAAATCAAACCTATATGTTAGTATCACAATAATTTATTTAGCTGAAGAAAAAATATAAATGTTCAATTAAACAAAATATGGGACAACAGAAATCATTGAAAATGACTTGCTTGGTTCAAATGTCAAGATCACTTTAGTGCTGGGGTGCGTTGGGGGGGGGGGGGGCAAACAAGTCAATAGCAACAAAACCAACAGGTTACACGCACAGAATACGAAATTATCTACACAGAAAACGTCATCAACACAGACACCAACACGTTAATCTCACAGAAACAAACAGTTTGTCAGCACAGATATCAACACGTTGATCTCACAGAAACAAACAGTTTATCGGCACAGATACCAACATGTTAATCTCACAGAAACAAACAGTTTATCGCACAGATACCAACATGTTAATCTCACAGAAACAAACAATTTATCGGCACAGATATCGACATGTTAATCTCAGAAACAAACAGTTTGTCCGCACAGATACCAACACGTTAATCTCACAGAAATAAATAGCTTATCGGCACAGATACCAACATGTTAATCTCACAGAAACAAACAGTTTGTCCGCACAGATACCAACACGTTAATCTCTCAGAAATAAATAGTTTATCGGCACAGATACCAACATGTTAATCTCACAGAAACAAACAGTTTATCGGCACAGATACCAACATGTTAATCTCACAGAAACAAACAGTTTATCGGCACAGATACCAACATGTTAATCTCACAGAAACAAACAGTTTATCGGCACAGATATATGGGTATCTGGATGTATCAGACTTCTGAGAAACAGGGATGTATCATACTTCTGAGAAACAGGGATGTATCATACTTCTGAGAAACAGGGATGTATCAGACTTCTGAGAAACAGGGATGTATCAGACTTCTGAGAAACAGGGATGTATCAGACTTCTGAGAAACAGGGATGTATTAGACTTCTGAGAGACAGGGATACAGTTGTCTTCTGAGAGACAGGGATACAGTTGCCTTCTGAGAGACAGGGATACAGTTGCCTTCTGAGAGACAGGGATACAGTTGCCTTCTGAGAGCAGGGATACAGTTGCCTTCTGAGAGGCAGGGATACAGTTGCCTTCTGAGAGGCAGGGATACAGTTGCCTTCTGAGAGACAGGGATACAGTTGCCTTCTGAGAGGCAGGGATACAGTTGCCTTCTGAGAGGCAGGGATACAGTTGCCTTCTGAGAGGCAGGGATACAGTTGCCTTCTGAGAGACAGGGATACAGTTGCCTTCTGAGAGACAGGGATACAGTTGCCTTCTGAGAGCAGGGATACAGTTGCCTTCTGAGAGGCAGGGATACAGTTGCCTTCTGAGAGGCAGGGATACAGTTGCCTTCTGAGAGACAGGGATACAGTTGCCTTCTGAGAGGCAGGGATACAGTTGCCTTCTGAGAGGCAGGGATACAGTTGCCTTCTGAGAGACAGGGATACAGTTGCCTTCTGAGAGACAGGGATACAGTTGCCTTCTGAGAGCAGGGATACAGTTGCCTTCTGAGAGGCAGGGATACAGTTGCCTTCTGAGAGGCAGGGATACAGTTGCCTTCTGAGAGACAGGGATACAGTTGCCTTCTGAGAGGCAGGGATACAGTTGCCTTCTGAGAGGCAGGGATACAGTTGCCTTCTGAGAGGCAGGGATACAGTTGCCTTCTGAGAGACAGGGATACAGTTGCCTTCTGAGAGACAGGGATACAGTTGCCTTCTGAGAGACAGGGATGCAATACATTTCTGAGAGATATGTATTTTTTCAAACACCAACGAATACTGTAGACCTCTGAGTAACAACGATACGGTTAACGAGTTGATAATTATTTTATGAGAGAAAAAGTACGCTTTCACAGATCATGGACTGAGCTAGAGAGAATATAGAAATAAAATTCAATAAGAGACACTTACTTTTTAAATTTCATTTGTTCTATAGCTTGCTATGTCTTTTGTCTTCTATAAAAGAGAGAGCAATTTCACTTGGAATTATCCACTTTTTATTCCCAACTTTGTTTACATATTTCTTTTAGTAGAAAAATATGTAATCTGCTTTAGAACATCTTATCTCCAAGTACCTGCCATTTTTTCATGTTTCTAACGGCAATTCTAAATATAGAATTATTCAAGTACCGGGCCTGCTGGCGTAGGTGATCATGTCTCCCCACAACTTTCGATCTCGACAGATATTTATTATTTCCGTTGTTGACCTTCTGCCTAGCCATTCTCTTAAGCTGTCTGGAATCTTTTATCTTTGCTTCCCTCTATATCTTCGTCCCTCAATTTTCCCAGTTGTTACAATATATTCCAGCTGTTCTCTTCTCATTACATGGCCAAAAAATGATGATTGCTTCTTCCTAATATTGGAAATTAGCTCTCCTTTTTCTTTGGCCTCTTTCGGAACGTTTTCATTACTCTTCTTAGCTGTCCATGGTACTCTCAACATTCTTATGTAAAACCACATTTCTACAGACTCCTGTGATTTTCTTGTCTGTTGTCCTATTGTCCATGATTCACATCCATATGTTAAGACTGGCTCTACATAACATTTAAGAACTATTTTTCTTGTTTCTATTGTCGAAAATGGATTCAATAGTATCTTCCTCATTTTTTGGAAAGCTGCTTCTGCCTGAGCCATTCTGCATCTCACCTCTTGTGTACATCTTCCGTCAGACGTTAACAAGGTTTTGTACATCTTCCGTCAGAGGTTAACAAGGTTCCCAGATATTTAAATTCATTTACCTGTTTTAATATTGTTCCATTTGTCTGTATTTTGAACTGAGGTGATGTCTTTTTCTTTGTTGTTACCACTACTAATGTCTTTTTTTCTATTACGGCATAGTCCTTTATTTTTGCTTTCTTTCACTGTAATGTTTTATTATTGTGGCGATTCGTGATTGTACAACGAAGTTACAACGGTGGTTTTCTGTTTACCTTTGAAGGTAAAGATGACAACAGAAAACATAAAAAAAACAAATTAAATCTTATATTTAAGATATGTATGTTACCATGATCATAGAAATATGTGTTTACATTATACTGCAATGTAAATGCGTCGTGCTCTTCATCTTCCAAACCATATTTACTGGTGTAGTTGATAATGCCACTTCACTACATTCTACTAGTACAATCCACCGTCAGCTCGATTGTCGATTGCTAACATTCTCTGAAATTACATTCTCTAGTTACTACTTGTTTCCTTCTATCCCTTCTTCTAATAGTTTTTCTTTCTAGATCTCACTAACATGTACGCTCCCTCTTTCTCATTTCATTATTCAATAATTATTTTTGTGTTATTCTCATTGTGGTTGTAGGTCACATATTTTGTACTTGAATTCGTATCACTGCTTTTGTCTGCCAGTGTCTTATATTCCTCGTCAAAACTACATTTTCGCGGCTTCCCGCGATTGTAATTCTAACTTTTTGATTCACTTCCATAAGATTGGCTCTACACAATATTTTGACAATGTGGCTGACATAAACGGATTAAAATGATTGAAATAACGCTCTTTAATTTTAAAGATTAATATTAGGTACCTGACTGTGTTGTGTCCTGTAAACATTTCTTAGCCAGAGATTGGACGACCAACTTACTCTTTACTTTTGCACGTAGAAAAGATTTGGTTAAAAGTCTCCCTGTATTTAGAGCTCATCTTGTAGTAGAGGAAGATGTTGGCGCTGGAGTTGACTGCTTCAAAGATGAAAATAAAAGACCAAACAAATAGCAAAATATTGACTTCTGCTCCGACAATGCTGAACTCTGGTTCGAAGAAGGTAACCATGGAGACAGAGGCACCGGGGATGTAGCAAACAATGAGGACCGTGGCTATCATCACAACCATGTTCATCGTCTTCCTGTCACGCGCAGAGATCGTCTCCGAACGAACCTTGTCCGCACTTGCTGTCTTCCGCCATTTGGATTTCTGTTTGAGTTCAATGACAAGAATAACGGTAAAGATAATGACAGCAATGAAAGACGTTGATCCCAAACTGGAATACAGGATGCACATTACACCTTCCGTATTTGTTCTATATTTTGTAAAAATCATGCCGATCATTGTTTTATTCCTCTCAGGATAGAACTTCCAGCCCAAGTAGCTGGTAACGTATTCTGGTAACACTGACACCACAACAACTAAATAGATGGCACTAACAATCATGATTGTCCTCTTTGGCGTGATCATCTCTTTAATCTTCAGCGGGTAAATGATACACAAACATCTTTCTGCTGTGATAAAGACTGTGATCCAACCAGTGATCGGACCAAAGCCGCTGCGGGGGACGGCTGCTGTGAGGTACTGCACTTCGATAGGTACCATTGGGACGTCAGATTTAACAAACAAAGGATTGGAACAAATACCTGTCCAAAGTATAGTCAATAGACCACACATGTCGGAGATGGCCATTGCGAAGAAGCTGATGTTCATGGTGTTAGTAAATCCTTGTTTGTAGAAGACAATCATGTTGAATATGTTAGCCACCACACCAAATAAACTGATGGCGCTGACAATAAACACGAAGTTGACAACGTCACAGATTTCTCTGTCCCTGTCACTGACAAGTTTCGACATCTTGATACTGAAGCTAAAATTGGAAATATCATGAAACGAGCTATTTGTTGTGAATCCCATTATTTCCTATACAAATTAATGACACATTCAAACACTTATCTTTTATTTATTTCCAATATAATATTTTTAAAAACAATATTTCTAGATTGTTGTTACTTGTTGATTGTTATTTGTGGAGCTATGCTCTAAGTTGATAGTATTGCTATTAAATAAATACTAGTTTAAGAAACGGAACTGATTACATGTAGCTTCTCTCTGTAAATGTCCTGAGAACGTCCTGTGAAAGGTTAACAGAATATTGTCATCTCAGTTTTGTGAATTCGGTGTCAATGTGTTACTCTCCTAAACACACACACAAATACTACCACACTTTCTCTGTCTCTCTTTTTTCTTTACGTCTGCCTGTCTCTCCTTGCGCCTCTCTCTCTCTCTCTATCTCTCTCAATTATCTCTTCTCATCCCGCCTCAGCACCAATGGACACACTTCTCTAGTCCATCCATATGGTTATGTTTGACAAGGATGAGAAACAAGGCTTCGAATTAATCACTGGGTGTTAACAAATAATATGTTAACCGTTTCAGCAAAAAGAAAGACTGGCAACAGAATGAAAGATGTGTACTAAAAAAAAAAAAGACTTGAAACAAAAAGAAAGACATGTAATAGAAAAAAAAATACTTGAAACAGAAAGAAAGACCTGTAATAGAAAGAAAGACTGGTAACGGAAAGAGAGATTGATAACAGAAAGAAGGATTGGTAACAGGATGAAAGACTGGTAACGGAAAAAAGGGGGGGGGGGAATATTGGTAACGGAAAGAAAGACTGGTAACAGAATGAAGGGTTATAAAGAGAGTAGGATTGGCAGCAGAAAGAAAAACTGGTAACAGAAAGAAAGTTAGGTAACATAAAGAAAGACTGGTAACAGAAATAAGGATTTGAAACAGAAAAATGGATTGGTAATAAAAACAAAAACTGGTAACAGAAAGAAAGACTTTTTAACAGAAAGAAGGACTGGTAACAGGACGAAGGATTGGTAACATTAAAATAAAAGTGACAGTTGAATATAAAATATAATTTGATTGTGGGAAGATGGACAGACAGTGGAAGATAAGGTTGAAATAATACATTCAGGAAAAGAAGAAAGGAAACCCTTAAAGGCTGTGTCTGAAAAGTGTTCCTTGTTGCAGTTTCCTCATATTCCAAGTATGGCTTGCTGCCGAAGCTACTGAGTTAAGTTTTCTAGGCACACCATAAGCTGGGATACCATAAGCTGGATTAGCAAAATCAGACATAGGAACCAAGGCTAAGGATCTCAAGTGGGATGATTTCTGTAAAAAAGGTGTGCTCAGAAAAATCGCTAACCACATTCTGGCGCCTTCATCAGAGCATGAATTGCACAACACGACACAGAGGCATACCAGACTTTCTGAGCACAGGCCGGATATGACACAAATCTGATGAGAGCAAAGGGAAGGCCCTGCTTGCCGTTACATTGAGCAGATGGACCAAAGAAATGAGGCTGTAAGAATGAGGATACGGGGGTCCCTTTCAGAATTGTGTGAGGATGTAGTCCTGGGAGACGATCTCACAATCACAACCGATACCATTCGCACAACACTTAAAAGCTCACACAACACCGCTCCTGGTCCAGATGGTGTTCGGTACGATGACATAGGCGATTTAGCTGACGACGATTTGCAAAAGCTGGCCAAAGAGTTTAATCTCAGCATTCAGAGTTGTCAGATTAAGGAGGAGTGGTTACACAGCTACTTACTACCGAAGGCAAACAAGGACCATTCTTAGATCAGTGCCTACAGAATCATCACGATGCAGAACACTGCGGGCAGGCAGCTGGAGAAAATAGTTACCCGTGTCCTCGCCTGTCACCTTGAACAGAAACGCGCTTTCCCACCCTCACTCGGAGGTTATAGATATAGCAAAGAGACATGGCTCAATGCGGCAGTCTTCGCCTATAACGTGTTCGAAGGCTTCCACTGACGAGAGGAGACATGTGCTGCTGCTATAGATCTGGAGGATGCATACAACAGGGTACTGTTTGAATACCGCATGCATATGTTCCTCAAACTGGCGGTGAACCCCTTCCTCATAAGATGGATAGCACTGTTTCAAAGGAAGGTGATATTCAAATGTGGAAGTTGGGCATCCGAGCCAATATCCATTTGTCCAGGGCCTCCACAAGGCTCACCATTGTCATAAGGTCTATTTAACGTGTACACAATAACGATCACGGAACAACAGCTGGATGGTAGGGGAAGAACTATGACTTTTGCTGATGATATTCTGGTATATCGACAGGGAAGAGACAGAAGTCAAATCGCCTCCACAATGCAAGACGAACTCGATCGCATCGCTTTGTGGTATGGAGTATCAGGTGCATTGGTTAATCATAATAAAGCATCTGTTGTATGGTTCTCACTTAACAAGCATATCGTTAACACGGAAACACCGGTAGTACGAATGGGGGCTGATGAGGTGACCAAGGACAGGGTGATGACGTACCTTGGAGTTAATTTTGATCGCAGCCTGTGTTTTCGAGACCACGTCGACAATGTGATAACAAAATCCCGCAAAGGATTAGCCGCCTTCAGGGTCATGACAGCTGCTAACATCGAGCAGAGGCTACTTACCCTTCTGTTCCAGTGACTAGTCCTTGCACCAATCGAGTACGCCCCGGCAGTTCTTACAGTCAGTAAGACGCAACTTGACAGGCTGGTCGAAAATACAGAATAAAGCTATGCGCATTATCTTGGCGTGTACGAGGGACACTCCCTGTGTAGCAATGAGGTATCTTCTCGACTTTCCAATTATAGATGTCATAATCAAGATCTGGAGGGCACAAGCATAACAGAAGCTAAGTGCAGATAAAGAGCATCTATTGCAACACGAGCTTAACACAGGGAAATGTGTCAGACTAGGAAGAGGCAAATCATGGGTGGGCCGAGCAGGAGATGTCATCTAACAGGTCTGTGGGCTTACCAACATCATCGCTGGCGAGGAGTGGATACCAGTGCCTATATCATTCAAGGGAACATTCTAGTGTATTGTCACACTCGACAGGAAATTTAGGGAACAGAACTCAGTCGTGGTCAATGCGAAGGTCAACGGTCTCATCTGCGATAACACCGATGAGAAAGATGCAGTCGTATATACAGACGGATCTGTAATACGACACCAAAGATGTGCATGGGCATTTACAGCACGCTCGGCAGGCAGAATAGTCAAGGAAGACAGTGGTGCATACGTTATGACCACGAGATGAATGTGATGGCAGTGACCAAGGCATTCATCTGGCTAGAGACACCCACGCCTGTATACTGAGTGATTCGATGAGCATGATACGAAAAGTGGATCTGTACGTAGGCAATGGGTAGAATCATTGCGTAAGTCAAAAATACGTAAGGTGACCTTTGTCAACGTCCTAGGGCAGGTTGGCTAGCTGCGCTATTGTTGAGGACGGTCAACCAATGGATCGGGCGGACATCATCAATGCCGTCCGTGAAGTTGGAAGGACACAGGACTTCGACAACCATGAGTCCACGTCACTATTTCGGATGAAAGAGATGGGAGTTAAGATGGGCACAACCAGAAACGAGAAACTTAAGCGGGCGTGTAAGAATACTAATCAACCAACACAGAACTGGGGTCGTCAGTCGCTGGACACTTCGAGACTTGCTGAGGAGGGGATCTGAGCACACATGGACATGTTCGGAGTGCAATGATGATGACCCGCTAATAACTCAATCGTATGACGGGAGAACATATGGCTGTGTTCACTTTCTGTGTGGTTTCGTCTTATATTTTTTGGCGTGTGCTGAGACTTCTATGATGGGCGCTGCAGCTACCTTTCTTTGTTTGGGAGATGAGGAATTAATTTGAAGTGAATCGACTACGAAGGGCGGTTGAGTAATTATTGAATTTAATTCGTTTTGCAGTGATACCGAGGTCTCCATTCAGGAGAAGTGAGGAAACAACGTATATGACATATTCTGAGCAATAAATAGCATAAACGGTGTGTGTACCATTCGAGCAATTTAATTGTGTGAACGTTGACGGCACATATTTAAACATAATGTCTATATAAATGGCCTTTGGCATCTTGACAGACGGTTGGTAGCAAGCAATCGTGATAAATCAGTAGTTTGGTAAAGCATTAGTGTCTCATACTGGGTACTGCTTTACTGAACAGCTTTTCTCGTGGCTGAATTTACCAATCCTGGACAGACAGATCCATCCACAGAACGAGCAAGGTGCATTTGCTGTACCTGGCCTTGTTTTTTTTTCTCTTGCGCCTTTTGTCTTCTGAATTTGATATCAGCACTGTCTCGAAAGTAACTGTGCCATTTGTTTTTATGTTTCCTCTCGATGTACTACGATCCGCAGCCACATTTTCCCAACGTAATGTATGTACTTACAGTATATGACTGGTTATGTCACTGTGACGCATTCCAGTTAAACAATATATATATTTCAATGAACAATAAGTTCAAAACAAAACAAACAGATTAGACAAATATAATCAATTACAGTTGCTGTGCAATAGACATCGTTCTGGAAGATTACATAGCCTTAGGGGGAGATTACATAGCCGTAGTGGAAGATTACATAGCTGTAGTGGGAGACTACATAGCCGTAGTGGGAAATCACAAATAGAATCAATTACAGTTGCTGTGCAATAGACATCGTTCTGGAAGATTACATAGCCTTAGGGGGAGATTACATAGCCGTAGTGGAAGATTACATAGCTGTAGTGGGAGATTACATAGCCGTAGTGGGAAATTACCTATCCGTAGTGGGAGATTATATAGCCGTAGTGGGATATTACACAGCCGTAGTGGGAGATTACATAGCCGTAGTTGGAGATTACATAGCCGTAGTGGGAAATTACCTATCCGTAGTGGGAGATTACCTATCCGTAGTGGGAGGTTTACATAGCCGTAGTGGGAAATTACACAGCCTTAGTGGGAGATTACACAGCCGTAGTGGGAGATTACACAGCGGTAGTGGGAGTTTACCTATCCGTAGTGGGAGTTTACATAGCCGTAGTGGGAGATTACAAAGCCGTAGTGGGAGATTACATAGCCGTAGTGGGAGATTACCTATCCGTAGTGGGAGTTTACATAGCCGTAGTGGAAAATTACCTATCCGAAGTGGAAGATAACATAGCCGTAGCGGGAGATTAAATAGAAAAGAAGCAAATATGGATGCTAAATTTTGTGCCGAACTTTAATACAGATAAATGCGAAAATATAATACATGATCTCAGGAATAATTGAAACTATTTATTGACCAGATGCAAATGGTAGAAATAATAAAACAGCATATAATTACACCAACGACATATTAGTCTATTCATATAAACTACTCTTAGTCGCTAGTGCATTGTACATCTTCGAGAACTATCTGCAACTCAAATTTTGTTTCATGAAACAAGAACCTCCATCCTACCTCGAAACAAGATCACTCGAGAGGAGGGCTACTGCGTTTTGAGCAAAGCAGTCTACATATTACTTGCCCAAGTATAGTAGCCACTTGGAAATGGCTGTTCTGCCCTGTCGTATTCCCTAACAAATGTTGTATTGGAACTTGGAGACGGAAAAAGACATAAGGAGAAATATGGATGTTTGCATGGCTTCCTGAGAGAATTCCACATCTGGAGGGAAAAATTCAAACAAAATTACTGACGCCAGATCATAATTCAAGGGAAAGAAAAATACAAATACGGCACAGCAACATTCGAGTAAGTGATGATTTCAACATCAGAGTAAGTGATGACGTGAACATCAATAGAGAAAATGGAACAAGAAAGGAGATGAGGCATCACACATGTTTTTTGTTCATTCTACGGTCGGCTCAGTCTGTCACGCTGAACAGTGCTTCTCAATGTGCCCTGTTGCGTCAATGGGCATATTTGTTTTGTAACGAGTGGTGTCAAAGTAGCGAGGTATTGGTTATCTGGCATTTGATTATTCAATAATTTTTACTTTAGTAGGCGCCCGTGGATTATTTCAATAATGTATACGTTATTAGACGTCCTTGGACTATTTCAATGTTTACGTTAGTAGGCGTCCGGGGATTATGTCAATGTTTACGTCATTAAGCGATGGTTGATTATTTCAATGTTTACGTTAGTAGACGTCCGTGGATTATTTCAATAATGTTTAGGTTAGTAGGCGTCCGTGGATTATTTCAATAATGTTTACGTTAGTAGACATCCGTGGATTATTTCAATGTTTACGTTAGTAGGCATCCGTGGATTATTTCAATGTTTACGTTAGTAGGCGTCCGGGGATTATGTCAATGTTTACGTCATTATGCGATGGTTGATTATTTCAATATTTACGTTAGTAGGCGCCCGTGGATTATTTCAATAATGTATACGTTATTAGACGTCCTTGGACTATTTCAATATTTACGTTAGTAGGCGTCCGGGGATTATGTCAATGTTTACGTCATTAGGCGATGGTTGATTATTTCAATGTTTACGTTAGTAGGCGCCCGTGGATTATTTCAATAATGTATACGTTATTAGACTTCCTTAGACTATTTCAATATTTACGTTAGTAGACGTCCGTGGATTATTTCAATAATGTTTAGGTTAGTAGGCGTCCATGGATTATTTCAATAATTTTTACGTTAGTAGACATCCGTGGATTATTTCAATGTTTACGTTAGTAGGCGTCCGGGGATTATGTCAATGTTTACGTCATTAGGCGATGGTTGATTATTTCAATGTTTACGTTAGTAGACGCCCGTGGATTATTTCAATAATGTTTACGTAAGCAGACTCCGTGGATTATTTCAATGTTTACGTTAGTAGGCGTCCGTTGATTATTTCAATGTTTACGTTAGTAGACATCGTAATGTAGTTGTTGCACTAGTCTTCATGGCATTTTCTTACCACAAATCTTTCTCTAAGAGTGATCCTATTCCGCACTTCAGTAAAAACATCGATATATGCTGCTGCCGGTGATGCTATGAGTTGATTTATACAGGTACTCATGCTCTCACCACATAGTTCTATTGGTTCTGCCTGGCACTAACAAACACACTAGCTCATTGTTTGTTGTTGCCACACTTGATTTGTTGGTGTGTCTTTCATGTATAGAATGCAGTAATCGATACATCACACAAAACAAGGTTTCAAGTGAGACAAATATTGGGTATAACACAAATAGAGATGCAGATATCATTGTTCGATGTAAAGAAGCCACGTTTATGTTTGACTATTTCATTGTCCAGTTTACTAATGCGTTTATTATTGTTGTTATATAATGCACAGTCAAGATATTATCTTTACAAAAAATGTAATTCTCATCTTCCATGGTTATCATTATCAAGTACCGGGCCTGCTGGCGTAGGTGATCATGTCTCTCCACAACTTTCGATCTCGACAGTTATTTATCATTTCTGTTGTTGATCTTCTGCCGAGCCATTCTCTTAACCTGTCTGGTATTTTCTCTCTCTGCTTCCCTCTATCTCTTCGTCCCTCAATTTTTTCAGTTGTTACAACATATTCCAGTTGTTCTCTTCTCATTACATGGACAAAAAATGATGATTGTCTCTTCCTAATATTGGAAATTAGCTCTCTTTTTGCTTTGACCTCTCTCAGAACATCTTCATTACTCTTCTTAGCTGTCCATGGTATTCTCAACATTATTCTGTAAAACCACATTTCTAAAGACTCTAGTGATTTTCTTGTCTGTTGTCTTACTGTCCATGATTCACATCCATATTTTAAGACTGGCTCTACATAACATTTAAGAACTCTTTTTCTTGTTTCTATTGTCAAAAATGGAATGCATTGTATCTTCCTTATTCTTTTGGAAAGCTGCTTTTGCCTGAGCCATTCTGCAACTCACATCTTTTGTACATCTTCCGTCTGAGGTTAACAAAGTTCCCAAATATTTAAATTCATTTACCTGTTTAATATTGTTCCACTTGTCTTTATTTTGCACTGAGGTGATGTCTTTTTCTTTGATGTTACCATTACCTCTGTCTTTTTGCTATTAAGGCTGAGTCCTTTCCTGTTGCTTTCCTTCACTATAATGTCCAACATTTCTTGTAACTCAGTTTCACTCTTAGTGATTAAGACTGTATCATCAGCATACCTTAGATTATTTATATTACGACCACCGATTGTTATTTCAGGCATGCCCCTTATGGACCTTAAAATAATCTCACTATATATATATTACACAAATCTGGTGACAGCACACAACCTTGTCTAACACCCTGTTTTATTTGTTTAAACATTCCCAATTGGTTTCCAGTTCTTATGGCCGCTTTTTGTTGCCAGTACATGTTCTTTATTATTCTTAGATCTTTGCTGTCTACGTTTATGCTTTCTAAAATTTTGATTATTTCTTGGTGCTTTACTTTGTCAAATGCTTTGGTATAATCTATGAAACATAGGTATAGATCTGTTTTCACCTCTCTGGCTCTTTTTACTAAAGATCTTATGATGTATATGACATTGCTCGTTCCTTCACCTCCAACAAAACCACACTGTTCATCGCTAATTTCTGGACTGATTTTGTTTCGGCCTCTTTGCATTATGATTCTTAGTAATATCTTAGTCATAAGACTCATAAGGCTTATTGTGCGATGATCATCGCATTCAATCGCACCCGATTTCTTTGGTAGGGCTATGAATATTGATTTGAGCAGGTCGTCTTATATATATCCGCTGTTGTGGATATCATTCAATTTTTTTTATTATTCCTATTCCAAAATCACTCATGGCTTCAATCTCTTCTTTAGTTCTATTATCTGGTCAAGGAGCTTTGCCTGCTTTCATATTGCGCAAGGCATCTTCCACTTCTTCTCTGAGTATTTCTGGTCCTTCTCCATTATCCTTAATATTTACGTCTGTTCGTTCCTCATTATAAAGATCTTTAATGTATTCTGTCCATCGTTCCATTATGCTTTCTTGTTCAATCAACAGTTCTCCTTCCTTTGATCTTAGACATCCAGTTTTTTATTGCGTTTTTCTTCCTGTTAATTCTTCAATGTGTTTGTATATAGCTTTAGCATCTCCTTTTTGTTGCATTTCAATCTTTTTGCATCTCTCTTTTAGCCATGATTATTTTGCTTCATTGAATTTTATTACAATTTCGTTATTTAATCTCTTATACTCGTCTTTATTTTCTTTATTTCTTCTTTTCCTCTTCCATGTTAGAGAAAGATAAACCGATATCAATAATTTATATTTAATTATAAGTCCTATAACTAAATTACTGACCTGAATAACATTTTATTTGAGAAATGCATACAAAGATACCTACAGTAATCAGTTATAAAGAACCAGCAAACAAGATGAGTTCCAGTTGATAATTTCATATTTCTCCACAGATATAAATTATCTATCGCGCATAATTTTATCAAATTAAAAACACACTTGACATCAAGAATAGATCATTGTTACTTAATGTCGGGATATGATGGTAACATTAAAGTGTACTTTCTTAGCCGACCGAGCAAGAACATGTCATTAAAGTGTACTTTCTTAGCCGACCCAGCAAGAACATGTCATTAAAGTGTACTTTCTTAGCCGACCCAGCAAGAACATGTCATTAAAGTGTACTTTCTTAGCCGACCGAGCAAGAACATGTCATTAAAGTGTACTTTCTTAGCCGACCGAGCAAGAACATGTCATTAAAGTGTACTTTCTTAGCCGACCGAGCAAGAACATGTCATTAAAGTGTACTTTCTTAGCCGACCCAGCAAGAACATGTCATTAAAGTGTACTTTCTTAGCCGACCCAGCAAGAACATGTCATTAAAGCTACCAGGGCGTAACCGCTGGGTGAGTGAGATCTGACATTTGAAAACGGGCGGAATGGTATCCTAAGCCTGGCTTTTATTTGTCTCATCATGCAATCTGTAACAACAGACAGAAAGTATATTCTTATACTAATGTACAGAATAGAATAATAATATTCAGTGTGTGCATCATAGGGTGATGAGGAAGCTAATGCAGTATGCCACAATTATAGACATACGTCGCAGGGTCAACGTGTCCTGGCAATCGCTCCTTAGATGCCATTCTATTAAACAAGAAGCAGGTATCCACTTTTGTTTTCACCTGGGCCAGTAGGAGGGCCCTGTGTGTGTCGTCGAACTGATGTATGGCACGGTGGGCAAAGTGAGCTTCGTACAACTTCACTAATCCACGCCCAGCGGGTATACGAGTATAACAGTATCAGGTAATGCAAGAGCATTACGTCACACACGAGTAACAATCAATACAGCAGTTAATGAAGGTTCATGAAACGGTATTACATTATCATCAATTAATATCACGTAATACAATGGCATAAACATATTGCAGTGTTAAATTGTACATTAACAATATGTGTCTGAAACGACTCATACTTCCTTTAGTCTCGAGCTCCTCCTCATTTTTTAATCTTAAGATTTTATATATCTCTACACTCATCCTATCTCACCTCACGTAGCACATCTCTCTCTCTCTCTCTCTCTCTCTCTTCTTATCTCAACACTTTACTTTTCCTCTCTCTGTCCACCTCTCCCTTAACTTTATGATCAGACATGCAGTTATAGATAATTGTACTTCACCGTTTGTTGTCGTTGTCCCTGTATTCAGAAGAAGGCAACAGGATTGACTGACAG
Source organism: Megaustenia siamemsis (assembly GCA_032433765.1). Taxonomy (NCBI): domain Eukaryota; kingdom Metazoa; phylum Mollusca; class Gastropoda; order Stylommatophora; family Ariophantidae; genus Megaustenia; species Megaustenia siamemsis. Next base: position 5,885,864 of record JAVIAB010000073.1, read on the forward strand.
ACTGACGAAACGTCAGTATTGTGTTATGTTCCTTCCTTGTAAGACACGAAGCAGAAAAACACATAAATGATACCTACCCACAGGACTCTTGGTCCCACATATACATAGATGGCTCTGCTACAAATGCCACCACAAATGGAGGGGGAGGTGTGTTCTTGACGCTGAAAAACTAGGACGAGATCACCAGGTCAATAGCTACTGGGAAATTCTCAAACAACTTTAAAGCAGAAACTGAGGCCATCAGAGATGCTGCAACACTGGCTACTCAACACAAAAATAACATGCACAATAAATTGGTGATTCTGACTGATGCACTATCAGTATTATCAGCTCTAAAAAAAACCCAAGAACAATGAACTAGATGACTTGAGAACAACCCTGTACCAACTATGCAATAACTTTCAGAGAGTAGTCATTCAGTGGATACCATCACACTATAATATATACGGGAACGAACGCGCAGACAAATTAGCTAAAGAGGGAGGGAGATTACCGCAAGAGAATCATCCGCTCAGTTATGATGAAGACAAATCCATCCTTAAAGGTCAGTTCCATGAAAAATGGAAACGAGAACACCCAAAGCATAACGAGAGTGACGGATACCACCAACTATCAAGGAGGGATCAAGTCATCATACTTCGCCTACGCACTGGCCACAATAGAATGAGAAATCACATGTTCACCAAATTAAAAATAAGTACAACCAGCCTATGCCACTGTACACTTGACAATATGACTACAAAGCATGTTCTACTCATTGACCTCCCCCCCCCCCCCCCCAGTACACAGACCTGAGAAGAGCAATGTGGTCCACACCCACCTCCATGGAAGAGAAACTATATGGGGCAATCGATTCGCTTAAACAGACAGCTCCTACTCTGATTTAATCTTGATCGCATAGAGAGAGAGAGAGAGAGAGAGAGAGAGATATTATCACATGCACCACAGAAATAAAAAGCCGAATAGCTCAGGCCAAAAAAGCATTACAGAAGATGAAACATATCTTATGCAACAAATCTATGTCAATAGAAATGAGAAAGAAAGTTCATCAGTGCTATATAGAACCGGTTCTGACATATTGAAGCGAATCATGGATAGTAGACAAACAAATGAAAAGACGATTAAAGGCCACAGAGATGGGATTTCTCAGAAGAATGTTGAAAGTTCCATGGACAGCTAAAAAGACGAATGAGGAAGTTTTCAAAGAGGCCAACACAAAAAGAGATCTCCTAAAAAGCATCAGAAAGAAACAATCAATATTTAACGGGCACATAATGAGAAGAAGAAAATTGGAATACTTCGTTACAACTGGCAAAATAAAAGGAATGAGAGATCGCGGACAACAAAGAGAAAAAAATACTGGATAGCTAGGTGTCATGGCATGGAAAGCAGTCAACAACAGAACTGATACGATGCACTGTAGATAGAAGATTGTGGAAGGACATGATCGCCTACGCCAACCGGTAGGGCACACGATGATGATGACTCATATTATACTACAAACGACAGACATGAGCATGCACATATAGTCACATAATGAAAAATAAACAGCATCGCACACGCTGCAAATGGGGAAAAAAAAGAGATTAAATTAAAAAATGAATCTTGGAAAATTGTAGAAACAATGATAGAAAATAAATATACCCGTTAATGAACTTAAGGGTTGTAACATCTGACCTGAACAACACCTAACCAATGTGCAGCACGAGCATGCAACATAAATGGAAACATCAGATCGCTAGACACGAAGACGATCTATGAGACGATAGAGCGACAGAGTCAAGTCAGTTAATAAATTATATAATTACAGCAACTTTAGCTAAATAACAAGTCCTGTCCAGAAACTAGCACACACCTTCTTTCTGTATACATGGCAGATAAAATAAGAAATACATAAAGAGGAAGTATATGGAGTACAATATGAAATAAGATGTTAAACAGTTAATAGATGACTACAACATCAACACTAACGAACTGAGTGATACTCAGAACAAAGATTCAAATTGACCAAAGTTGTGTGCTGAGTACACTTCTATACGGATCAGTAACTTGGGCTGCCTAAGCAGGGCAGGAGAAACGATTAAACAACTCTCTTGTTGCGTTGCCTTCGAAAAATTAACCAACTCTAATGTCTTACAAGCTCCCATCCATCATGACAACACTTAGGATCCGTAGACTATGGTGACTGGGCCATGTAGGAACAATGGTAAACATTCGTATTCCCAAACAATTATTGTATGGTGAACTTAGAGATGGAATGAGACTAAAGGTCAGACCAGTGCTGAGATATAAGGATGTTTGCAAATCTTCTTTGAGTGAATTCTCTATCAGTGAAAGAAATTGGGGACATCTGGCTGCAGATCATAGCACATGGAGAACAAAAATATAAAAATGGCAAAGCAACATTCAAGGGAGTGCTGATACAAATTCAGAACACAAAAGGCGCAGGAGAAAAGAAACAAGGCCAAGTACTCATGTTCATTCACAATACATCTAGTTCATTTTGCGTTGAATCTCTCTATCCAACATTGGCAGATTCAGCCACGAGAAAAGCTATTCTACACAAACAGCATTCAGCATAAGACATTAATATTTTACCAAACTACTGACTTACCATGACTGCTGGCTACCAACAGTCTGTCAAGACGCCAAGGGCCATATACACATATAGAAAAGCAAGTCTTTGTGGGCTCAAGAGTCAGTCCTTGTAGAGACAATTGTGAAAAAAGCATGCAAACTACTCGCATTTCTAGTTTGATGTTTTGTTTGGACTATTAGGACATGACTACTGCAAGAAAACTATGGGGTTTATGAAACCATTTATTAACAATGATGCAGGTTAGTTCCGACATGTTGCCTTCCTATGTATCGACTTAAATGTGTAAGGAAAATAGACTTGTATACAAATAATAAAAATGTATGGCCGTGCTTTCATTATTGTGAAAGGTCAGGGGCCAGGACAATCGCCACGTTACTGTCAAGGTCTATATCGCTAAAACATATAAGTCAATGCATAATGAATTAGGAACTAAGCTCAAAGTATCAAAACTTGGTTTTAGAAATAGACAAGCGTACTGTTGTTGCTTTACTTGAAAAAGACACCACATAAACCAGGATGACGTTGCTACCCGATACAAGCCTTCTGTTGGAAATATAAATGAAACTATGTCCAAGGTTAATCCTTTAAATGGTTGTAATAGAAATCAAGTTATACTTTCAGACATCATTGTAGTGAGGATTACGTGTTCTTTATTTTTTTTTATTCAAATTATTAACCCCTTCATTCGGCATAAGTGACTCGAGGTGGCATTCTTTAGCTTCACTGACCCATTCGACATCAGCGACCCATTCGACATCAGTGACCTATTCGACATCAGTGACCCATTCGGCATCAGTGACCCATTCGGCATCAGTGACCCATTCGTCATCAGTGACCCAATCGGCATCAGTGACCCATTCGGCATCAGTGACCCATTCGGCATCAGTGACCCATTCGACATCAGTGACCCATTCGGCATCAGTGACCCATTCGGCATCAGTGACCCATCGTTACTTGAAATCGTGACACGATCAAAGATTCGATGTTTCCTAGTCCCCCTCTATGGCACATTTGTGTGTGACTTAGCAAGTTACTTCAATAACTTCAAAATTGTAATCTTGAGCTAAAGTGCTCGCTCACGACTAGAAGGTGATTGGTGTTAACTGAATTTGGAAAAATAAGATTTATTTTGTCACGTAACCTAAGGTCTCAATAGAGATGAGATTCGATATTTAGTATTGTCGGAGGCGGATGATAAAATGGAAGTCATGTGACCAATCTGAGTATGTGAAAGAACACTTGGTAACTGAAAACAGAAAACAGCTGCTGCGTGCTGGAGTACACACCACAATTTTAAAAAAAAATGTCCTACCATCTTTCAAAATAATGCATCAGCTTTTAGAGACTACATCCAGGTGGTGGTACAACGAACGAGCTCTACTAAGATATTCGTATTATCCAGAAAGAGATATGTTCTCGCACGGACATCGTCTGAGTTCCGTGGAGATGATCCAGGCACAGAAACAAACGATGACATTTCAGTTCTACATCCAATCAGAGTTTAGCAATGACGGTTACATAGAAAGAGATCAATATATTCTCAGCTTCAAGTGCATGCCGATTTTGGTGGAACTTCGGGACTTCTTGCTTGCATTCATTTTGAGTAATTGCTGTTTTCGTAAGTCAGAACATCTTCCATCTAACTTTGTAGATGTTATAACTTAAATACAGAATGAAGCGATGCAGCATTATCTTGGAGTGTACGAGGGATACTTCTTGGGTAGCAATAAGGTATCTTTCCAATTATAGATGACATAATCAATAATATCACAGTTGAGGGAACACATCTGGAGACAGTCCAGATTTACAACTACATGGGACATACTATACCCAATGATGGAAAATGCAAAACAGAAATAATCAAATGAATAGGTATGGCAAAAAGTAATTTTAATGCCATGAAAAATATACTAACAACAAAACAAATATCAACACGGCTGAAACTAATAATGGCAAAATGTTACATCCTCTCAATATTCCTGTATGGTGCAGAAACATGGACATTAGACAAGAAAACAGAAAAGAAAATTGAAGCCTTTGAAATGTGGATTTATAGAAGAATAGGTAGAATTGGATGGAAACAAAAGATAACAAACGATAAAGTTTTAAAACAACTGAAAATAAAAAGAGAACTACTAAATACAATTAAGACAAGACAAATGAAATTTTTGGGGCATGTTAAAAGACACAACAGCATACTAAAAGTAATATTGGAAGGAAAAATACAAGGTAAAAGAGGCAGAGGCAGACCAAGACTAACATGGACGGGTAACATCAAAAGATGGTCAAGTCAATCTATGACAGCCTGCACCATCAAAGCAAGAAACAGAGTAGAATGGCGATCCATGGTAGCCAACCTTCGTTGCGGAGAAGGCACACGATGATGATGATGATGAATCAAGATCTGGAGGGCACAAGCATTTCTGAAGCTAAGTGCAGATAAAGAGCATCCATTGCAACATCAGCTTAACACAGGGAAATGTGTCAGGCTAAGAAGAAGACAATTATGGGTGGGCCGAGCAGAAGATGTCATCAAACAAGTCTGTGGGCTTACCAATATCAACACTAGCGAGGTTATGGACACCGGTGCCTACGTCATTCAGGGGGGGGGGGGGTGGGGGGGCACATTCTCGTGTATTGTCACACTCGACAGGAAATGTAGGGAACAGAACTCAGTCCTGGTCAATGCGGAGGTCAACGGTCTCCTGTGGGATAACACCGATGAGAAAGATGCAGTCATCTATACAGACGGATCTGTAATACAATATAAAAGGAGTGAATGGGCTTATATAGCACGCTCGGCCGACAGAATAATCAAAAAAGACAGTGGTACATACGTCATGACCACGAGTAGCATGATAATGGAGGTGATGGCAGTGACCAAGGCATTCATCTGGTTAGACTCACAAAACTACAACCACGTCTGCATACTGTGATTTAATGAAGATGATAAGAAATTTTAGGCGGACTCTGTACTCAAACAATGGGTCAAGTCATTGCAGAAGTCCAAAAATACTTAGGGCCACCTTTGTCTACGTCCCTGGTCATGCGGGAGTACTCTGAAATGAAAGAGCGGACAGGTTGGATAACTCCGTTGTCGTTAAAGACGGTCAATCAATGGATCGGGCGGACATCATCAATTCCCTCTGAGATGTGGGAAGGACAGAGGCTTTCGACAACCATGAACTTTCGACAACCATGAACTTTCGACAACCATGAACTTTCGACAACCATGAACTTTCGACAACCATGCACTTTCGACAACCATGAACTTTCGACAACGTCACTTCTTTTGTTGAAAGAGATGGGAGTTAAGATGGGCACAGCCAGAAAGAGAAACTTAGTGGCCGTGTAAGAAGACTAATCAACCAACACAGAACTGGAGTCGACAGTTGCTGGACACTTCGAGACTTCCTGAGTAGGGGATCTGAGCACCTATGGACATGTTTGGAGTGCAATGATGATGACCCACTAATGACTCAATAATTCAATGATAAGTTTTAAAACAGATCAATGAATTGAAATAACTGGTGACGATGGGAGACAATATGTGAGTCGCAGAATAGCTGATGTGAAGGTTACATTCCAAACAATAAGAAACTTGTTACGTAATTCAATGTTTCATTACATTTTTAAAAAGAACAGAGCGTGAGTTCTAGAACTTTGGCTGCCGTCACTCGACAATAAAGTCTGGGTTCAAATCTCACAATAACCCGTGGAGTCTTCTCTTCGAATCCGTGATTTCTTCGTGGCTTCCCCATTCTCTGATCTTTGTAGGGAGATTCCATGTCAAGCTCCCTGGGATATCCGGGAAAACTTGAGATCCCGTGACCTTTCTTGCTGTTGTGTTTTCTAGTATTTCTAATATTCTATCAATCCGTCTTTTCGCGGTCGGTCCTTTGGTCTCGTATTCTCCCAAAGTTTATAGAAGGCTCGTTGTGTTTTGATCTTTCTGCATAATCACGCGGATAAACATGTGTATCTATTGTTTAGTTATGTATTTTGTCTATGGCAGGAGCTGTCCCTATTTTTTTTGCCAGTTATTCATTTCTAAACCTATTTTTTAGGCTGTTTCCTGCCGTGCGTCTAACACATGTCACCTTGGTAATGGTTATTTTTCTTATTGTTTTCACTTCTAGTGTCGACATGTGACATTGGTATGTGACGTTGAAATGAAGGTTGTATTGTATAGTGCCCGTTTTGCCTCTTGGGTTATTTTCTTGGTGGACAATAGTGGTGATAGCTGTCCAATGATTTGACAAGTGTAGTTGCATCCTATTTCTGCTCTATATGAATTATTGAAAAGGAATGAACAGGAACATATAGTTGGGACAAGAACGTCGGAGGGAAGAAGTGACAGAGGATAATGGAGAGAAAAGAAACAACACAGTTTAATTAAAAGAATAATTTTTTTTTCGGAAGTCAACAACTACATTGGTAAATAGCTGTATAGGTGTGGAGTGACATGATCATCTACTCCGTAGGCAAAATACTTGATGATGATAGTGATAATGAGTTATGTTTTATCATTTTATTTGTTTCCCCTGACGTATGCTCTGTGTGTATTTTCTGTTTTGTTCCCAATTCTTTCTTTTTTTTACTAAAACGTAAAAAAATACCTGTTCTTTTTTACTTTCTTTGTTAGTTTACTCAAGCGTGTTATTATCTCTTGATTTAACACTTTTACTCTGTCTTATTGTCTTTTATTTTAGGTCGATTAACGATGGTAAAAAACATTTGATCCCAGGATTCAAGGCCATGATGTTATGTTGGAGATAAAAGATTCTCCGAGAGCAGGTTATGAACATTGAGTAGTGACAAGAATAAGAGTCATTAAGCCTATGCTGACAACAATAGAACCTATTGAAATATGTCTGTCTGTTTATATTTCACTGATTTATTTCGACGTCCACTTCAAGTTTATCAAAAAGAAGCAACACCTCTAAGAGGCAAACAAACTATTAACGTCTAATAATTATCAATTTCAACAAAACACCTTCATATATTCTTTATTATAATTCTATATATTGAAAATAATTCTACCTTCATTCGTTTTCGGAGTTTTTTTTTTTTTTTTGCCGACAGAAACACGTAAAAGTTGTAATTAATGAGACCAGTTTTCTCTTATCCAATATTAACCTTTATCCACGAAATGCCAAGAAATTTGGTAAAATATATATGTTGTTGTTGTTGTTGTTGTTGCTGTTTTTGTGTAAAGAAAATGTAATGAGAAAACAAACACTGTTGATTGTAAAAATTAAGTTTCAGTAGATGGGTCATTAATAGATATCCGGTAAGTTTATTAAATAAGTGGAGCCACGGTGGCTCAGTGGTTAGTGAACTGGACTACTAGGGACAGGAGGTCGGGTTCGATCCTGATCGATGGCTTCCGGGTTCACCCAGCCTTAAATGGGTACCAGATTTTTTCTGGGAAAGTAAAGCGGCACGGGCGTAATACCGACCACATTACCCCAAAAAGCATGTGCTGAAGGTTTGTAAAATTTCTGGTCACTAACATCATGTTCCCTATACGCCACTTGGCGTGACGGGGCTCTTTATTCTTTTGTTACATTAAATAAGAATTCGAAAGTAACTGAAGCTAATTTTGTGTTAACAACAAAGGTAAGGAGATAAAGCTCTGCAAGACAAATAAACAACTTACTATAGGGCTTAATAAGTGAATACAATCAATGTATTGTACTGTAGACGTTTATATTCACTGTTCTGCTAAGTCTTGCATCATCCCCTCCTATGTTCTTAATTATTCTTTATGTTCATTGCTGAGTGAACCAATGAAGAAATTGTTTCATGTACGCACTTTGAAGCATTACAGTCAATTATAACCAAATATATCCACCTTACTCACTGATTATCCATCTCCAGTAAGATGTGCTAAGTCTGGCCCATATCATGCATTTTTGTCCGCAGTGTTCTTATCAAACAATTATTTTTCGTTCTAATCTTTGCTCTGCCCCACTTTTATATCGCTTATGGATCTACCGTATACCGTATAATTTTATGGTTACTAGAGAATCCTCAACATACGAACCGTTTTCAAGTCAAGCCTATGTCTGTTTTTCCTATCTTCTTATTTTGTGATTGTTCCTGTTGAGTAGTTCGGCGTGTCAGATAATTTGAGACATTGTTTTTATATTTTTATTTATTGCTCTCCCACATTCAGATCTCATTTTAACAGAATGAAAACGCACAGTTCCCAAATATTATTATGATTTTTATGTTCTTATTGGATGTTCTGCAAATAATATTTAAATTAGCAAAAATTGATTCGTATTTAACTAATTTTTATATAAAAAAACTGTTGCTGGTCATTTCTATATTCATCTTGTTACAAATGTTATCATTGCAACAGAACAGTTGCTGGAAGTCTCTATATTCATCTTGTTACAAATGTTATCATTGTAACAAAACTGTTGCCGGTAGTCTCTATATTCATCTTGTTACAAATGGTTTCTTTGCAACAACACAATTACTATCCAGAACGTTGCATGTAAGAGAAGGTACTTGGAAGAAACATCATAAATGTCACTGACAGAGAAATAATAACATATGTATGAAATCACATTGGAATAACACACCGTAAAACATTGAAACATAACTCTTTATGAAACAACACTTGCCAAGATCATCGGAGCAACAATCTGTGAAACATATATTGAAACAGCATCATCATCAAGTACCGGGCCTTTGGCGTAGGTCATCATGTCTCTCCACAGCTTTCGATCTCGACAGTTATTTATCATTTCTGTTGTTGACCTTCTGCCAAGTCATTCTGTTGAGCTGTCAGGCATCTTTTATCTTTGCTTCCCTCTGTCTCTTCGTCCCTCGATTTTTCTAGTTGTTTGTTTCTTCCTAATATTGGAAATTAGCTATATAAATATATACAAACATAACATAACACCGACAGAACATATCATTATTAGAAAACTATCACCCTGCCTGTACAGAAGTCAATACTTCTGAGCTCGGGAATAGCAAGAATGAGATGGAAATCTTAAAAAAACACAAACACCGTTCAGTGACATAATTGTGAAAACAGTAAAAGCCGTGTACAACTCTCGGATCCTTCTTGGCACACGAGGACAAGGAAAAAAAAGAATGCAAGTCCAGACGTCCTGATTTGTAGCTTTCTTTGTGTTCGTTTTCCTAACACATACCGACCATAATAAAGACAAGTATCCATTGTCGGTCAAATGTTTTGCCTTTTGAATATTTCCCATTTAGCCATTTTTAATGGGGAAAAAGACTTGAGAACTTAAGACACGATCAAAGCAAGTTTATTTTGATGGTGAGTGCACGCGCTATTTAGAACACTATTCTTCTCTTCTTCTTCTTTCCTTCCTCATCTGCTTTTCAGCGTCGAGGGGAGATATAATTTGCGGTCTTTTGCTCTTCTGTTCGCTTCTGCTGCTGTTATGTTTCCTAGTGCTTCTAATATTCCATCGACCCATCTTTTTCTTGGTCGACCCTTGGGTCTGGTGTTCTCACAACGTTTGTTGAAAGCTCGTTGTGTTGTGTTTTGTTCTTTCTGCCTTGTCATGTGGCCAAACCATTTTATCTGTTGTTTCCTTATATATTCTATGGCGGGAGCTATTCCTAGCTTTTTTCTCTTCATTTCTGATCTTATCTCTCAGACTGTTTCCTGTCGTTCGTCTAACACATTTCACCTCTGTAGAGGTTATTTTTCTTATTGTTCTTGCATCTAGGGTCCAGGTCTGGCATTGGCAGCACAACGTTGGGATGAAGATTAAATTGTATAATGCTCTTTTTGCCTCCAGAGTTATTTCCTTGCTGGACAATAGTGGTGATAACTGTCCGATGATTTGGCAAGCTTTGTTGCATCTTGATTCTATCTCTGCCGTTTGAGAATTATCGTTTGTCATTAGACTTCCTAGGTATTTCAATTCCTCTACTTGTTTTAGTTGTCTGCCTTCTATAGCTATGTTGATGTTCTGTTTATTTTTGGCGACGTTCATGACTTCTGTTTTGTTGATGTTGATTTTCATGTTGTATTTTGTGCCTGAGATGTTGAGTTTGTTTAAGTGTTCTTGTAGGTCTTCTATTGTTTCATGTATTAGTGCCTGATCGTCTGCAAATAAAAGCTCGTTGATCTCCTCTGTCTCTGATGGGTTGGCTAGCTTGCATATATGGTCCATGTATGTAATAAACAGTAGGGGGGATAGTACGCACCCCTGTCTTACGCCTGATCTAACTTCGAAGTGGTCTGTGTAGCCTGCTGCTGTTCTAATCCTGCAGTTACTGTTGACGTAGAGGCTTTTAATAATGTTGATTAGATGTTGGCTTACTCCGTATGTTGTTAGTATCTCCCACAGTTGTTCTTTGTTTACTCTGTCGAATCCTTTTTCCTGGTCAATGAAGGCTATGTATAAGTTTTGATTGTGTTCTGTCGTTTTTTCTGCAAGCTGTGTTAGTGTGAATAGTGCGTCGGTGCATCCTCTGTTTTTCGTAACCCCTTTTGAGAATCGCTTAACTGTAGTCCTATTATTGGTCTCAGCCTTTTTCCCAAGATTTTGGCGTATAGCTTTCCTACATGGCTGAGAAGAGATATACATCTATATTGATTGCAGTCTCTTTTGCTACCTTTCGTTTTCCTGTTGGTATGATGATTACCTGTTGCCAGTCTTCTGGGGCTTGTTGTTGGTGCCATGCTGCATTAAATATTCTGAGTAACCATTGCATTCCTGTTTCTCATGCTGCTACTATTATTTCTATTGGTATGTTATCTATCCCCTGCGCTTTATTTCTTGACCCATATTTGATTACTTCTTCAATTTCCTCTTTCATGATGTTGGGTTCGGTATTTGTGAGTTCTGGAGTGGTTTGTATTGTCTTATTGGTGGTTGGTATGTTCAACAGGTCTTCAAAATATTCGTTCCATCTCTGTTGCATACATTGGTTATTTGATATTGGCTGTCCGTCTTTGTCATTTATCAGCTCAGTAGGATCATGGTTTTCTTTTCTAGCTCTTGTGAATACTATTAGTAATATATAAGTAATAGGTCACTAAACTTTACATAGTTTCTCCATATAGTAAAGATTTATAATAATTATATGTTACCGCAGCAATATTTAATGTATATTATTGCTCTATATCAACAATTATCATTTCTCTGCATATAATTTGCTGTAGAATTACCTCATGTGTTCATTTCAGCATATTTGAAATGTGTGGCTATGAGATAATTGCCAGTTGCCAGACCCTAAAAGGAGGGTTCTATCAGATATGTTGACAGTATATTCACTGCATTGACTAGGCTAGAAAGGGATTTTTTTTCAAAATTTGAATATGTGGATTAAATTAGTACAACGTATTACTTTACTTAAAATATAAAACCCCCTAATATTGTATTTGTTGCGAACGATCATAACGCCTGGCAACAAAGACGACATCCGTGTCACCGGTATTGTCGTTTGTCACTCTGGCGACCACAGCCGATTTGCTTTGGAGAATCGCCTCATAGTTCAGCTTGGATCTCTGACCCCACGTGGCATGAATGTATCTCATACGTTCACATAGTTTCCCTTCAGTTGCTTCTTCCTTGTTGCATAGCCTTCTCTACTGCCCATGTTTGGGTACTTTAGTCTATCTACTTTGCCATGCTATTCATAGTTCTCCTCCACTAGTCCCCACTGAGACACTTCGGGGTTCTTCTATACCTCTTCTTTCTGTGCTACTTACCCTTCATATGTTTTTATTGCACCCCACTCTCAGACATCTCACTTTTTCCGCCTTTTGAGTACCTGTTTCTTCTGTTCTATTCTGTCTCCTTTGTGTTTGCACACTGACCTCGGTGTGTACTCTTCTGGTTATGTGTGCGGTATGCGCACATTTGTACACACATATGATTGCCCACGTTTGGGTGTGCACATGCATGTATGTGTTCATATGTATGGGTATTGGTATATATTTATATGTGTGTATGTATATATATGTATGTATATGTATGTATATATACATATATAGATATATGTATGTATGTGTATGTATGTGTATATATATATATGGGTGGGTGTATGTAGATATGTATGTGTATGTCCATGTCTGTTGGTAGGTGTATATAAGTATACACGCATCTGTATGTGTGTCCATACATGTATTGGTGGGCCCTTAGATACTTTTCGACATTGTCAGGGTATTCTAGTCGAGGTAACCTAGATAGCGTCCCCCACCCCTCACGTATTTTTAGAACACTTCACAGGTTTCTGACCTTGGGTCTAATTACAGCCCCACCCGTGTGACTTTTCCTTTCCCATTCTGACCACGGTCCACGACACATGGAAGTCATTTTTCTTTTATTAAACCAGTTTCGATTATTTTGTTTTGGATGTTTCGTTGCTAGTTAGCTATGTAGGACTAGTTTTATTTACTTACATATCTGTTTGTGCGTGTTGTTTGTTTGTTTCTGCTGAAGGTCTATTGAGCCGAAACGTCGTTCAAATCTGTGTCGTCTACTAATCACGTAAAGCTTTTACCATACCATATTTTCTATTTTTTTTTTCAATTCTCCCTCACATTTAGCTTTACTGTAGCTTCGCATTTTTATGCATTCATTTGTATTTCTTTGCCTTAACCCCCAACAGCAGACAATCTGATCATCAGAATACCTGCAGTCGCGCAAGTGTTTAGGGCCTTCAGATCGTTAACGCTCTAGGGTGGAGGTAGGAGAGAGGGCCTGCCTGGGTGATGACTCCCAGACTTCGATCTCCCATTGTTTCAGCTTGAAGGCTCACATAACGTTCAACAAATACGAGATCTGGTCTGCGCGAAACTTCCGTTAGGTTTTACTATCCAGTCACAAATATCTGTCACAATCTTATACTACCAGAGACCTATGACGTTTACTGTCCCGTTACAAATATCTATCACAATCTTATACTGCCAGAGACTTATGACGTTTACTGTCCCGTTACAAATATCTGTCACAATCTTATACTGCCAGAGACCTATGACGTTTACTGTCCCGTTACAAATATCTGTCACAATCTTATACTGCCAGAGACCTATGACGTTTACTGTCCCGTTACAAATATCTGTCACACACAATCTTATACTGCCAGAGAACTATGACGTTTACTGTCCCGTTACAAATATCTGTCACACACAATCTTATACTGCCAGAGACCTATGACGTTTACTGTCCCGTTACAAATATCTGTCAAAATCTTATACTGCCAGAGACCTATGACGTTTACTGTCCCGTTACAAATATCTGTCACAATCTTATACTGCCAGAGACCTATGACGTTTACTGTCCCGTTACAAATATCTATCACACACAATCTTATACTGCCAGAGAACTATGACGTTTACTGTCCCGTTACAAATATCTGTCACACACAATCTTATACTGCCAGAGACCAATGATTGCTTTATATTTTTAAATTTAATACATTATTATATTGCAGAGGCATGTACAGTTGAAAAAAAAACGAATAAATAAACAAACACAGAAACACCAAATATATAATAGAAATTTCACATTTAATTATTTCTATCCTTGATCTCAAAGCGGGAGCCGCAATAGCTCAGTGGTTAGTGAACTGCACTACAAAGAACAAGGAGTAGGGTTCGATCCCAACCGACGGTTCCCGAGTTCATCCAGCCTTAAATTGGTACCGGATTTTTTCTGGGGAAGTAAAGCGGCACGGGCGTATTACCGACCACATTACTCCATAAACCATGTGCTGAAGGTCTGTAAAATTTATGGTTACTAACACCATATTCCCTATACGCCACTTGGCGTGACAGGGGCTCTTTACTTTTTTTACTTGATCTCAAAGCATAGCCCTTCAAAAATCTTCAATCTTTCATCAACAGATTCCTAAGAATGTACATGAAGTCTCGCAATTCATTTCAAACGAACCCAAATCTTTCACATTTCCATCAACATCCATTGGTCTCTCATAGTCGTTCCCTCTGTTAATAAATCCTTAGGTTATACACACAAACACAACCCAAAGACAAAACCACACACGTCACACCACTCAAGGGGCCTCGGTAGACTAGTTTGGAATACCACTCCACTAGCTACGCCTCTTGGACAACCCGTGTTCGATTCCCGCTGGAAGCAGTGTCAGTTGTAATCGTGGTTGGAAAGAAAAACACTTCCGCGGTCGGCCCAGCCGCTGGTCCATGGGTACCGGGGTAGTACTCTGGGAAAGTGAGGAACGCCGCCTCGCTCGTGAGTTTCCATGAGTGAGACGACACTGGACAAGAATCTCAGAACACTTCTGGATATGTAGCCGATCACAAATCGGTAAAAACCCGCGTGCTAAGACGCTAATTCAAGTCTTGTATATTTACACTACCCACATACACATTAACCAAACACAAAAGCACACACACACACTACTCACACAAAATCACACAAACATCACTGACACATAAAATCACACACACAAACACCACTCACACATAAAACCACACACATTACTCAAACACAAAACCACACACACTACTCACACACAAAATCACACAAACACCACTCACACATAAAACCACACACACACAAACACCACTCACACATAAAACCACACACACACAAACCACACACACATAACTCACACGCAAAATCACAAACACTACTCACACACAAATACCGCACAAACAAACACACATAGTTAGTTAGGAAACTACAATATTCGCAAGTCCTGTCAGAGAACAAGTCAATAATTATGATTGTAGCTCTAGGAGATTTCTTCTCTCTTCCTTCTATAAAATATATCCAGATAGCTGGGTGTTTCTTGTGCATGTTCGTGTTGAGCTTTATTTCAACACTGTCAGACCGTGAAAGAAAGCTCATTAACTTCTCTTTGTTTGTATCTAATTTAGGAATGATATTAAACACTACTGCCCTGTGTATATTAATTGTTTCAGTTGTCTTTTGTCCTATTGTTTGAATGACTTCTCCATCTGTGAAAATGACTGGGAACATCTGGCAGGTGATCGCGCACCATGGAGAGTATGTATAAAGAATGGTATAACACCATTTGAGACTAAGACAAAAAGTAGAAGAGAAAAGACTCATGAAAAGGATGGGAACCTGTGGACCAGTGGGCTTGACTTGATCATTGTGTGACCGCGTGTGTTTGTCAAACATTGATAGAATTAGCCACGAGAGAAACTGTTCGACAAAAACAAATCCTCAATTAAAAAGAATACACAATAGCCTCCACTAGACCGTCTGACAAGACGAAAAGGACCATGTATATGATATTACAAATTCTGGAGGTATGTTTATATATTCTTCCAAACTTTTCCGCCACCAAACATACATATGCTTTGTAATTGTTTTTTTTTTATTACAGAAGTTTCTGTACTTCGTACTTGTCTATGTTGCCTTTTCTTTGTTCAATTGAATTGTTTATAGTTCATTGCCAGGTGATGGTGCCGATATGTTGCCTTAACCCTGGCAATTGATGGCTGAGTTAGCTGATACGTACAGCATCCGATCCGATGAAGTGGCGACAAACCTATGTAGAAGAAGAAGTGGAGGTTTACTTTTATAGCATTTATAAGCTCTGTTGATATATATATATATATATATTGATATAGATGTTGATATAGATGTTGATATAGATGTTGATATAGATGTTGATATAGATGTTGATATAGATATATAATTTCCTTGTTCTGCACTTCATCGTGTTATCATTGCTTCCAATTTGTCTATTTCACTGACCTCCTGCTTAATTTGTGATACTTTATGCACTTTTGCTTGTGATATGTTTTGTACGTGTGATACTTTATGTGCTTGATACTTTATGATAATTTGTGTGACTTTATGATAATAATTAACAAATTTTTGTATCTATGAAATAAATGCTCTTTTAATTTTTTTTATTCCTTTGGCGCTGATTTTATTCCATTGTTAGCTGTTACAAGACCAACCACCTATTTATACATTTAACATCGAGAACTCTAGTCAATGAAACTAGTCAGTTTCCTGAGATTTTTCAATGAAAACATTAAATCTAAAAGTGAGAAAGTTTTGGGGAAGAATTAGAATTGAATAAGCTTATCAAGGATATTGTCTCGAATGAGTAAAATGCAATCTTGAAAACATGCAGAGAGGCACATTGACGTCAAATTCAAGAGAAGAACAAATGATCGCATGACAGCATCCCCAATCAAGATATGGGAGTTGGGTCGAAATGGTACTCCATTATGATGATACATGTATCTTCCTGTTTATTAATGATGTTGTCATATAGATTGTTTCAGTGCGTTTGCGGTAATACAGATACATATCTAAACGATGTGTATGTTGTCCTGTTAAAGAGATATGACACGTTGTCATTCCGATAAAAAGGTCTCTTCATTCTTTATGTGATCGAGCCATGTTTTATGAGGTAATCCTTGATCTAAGCCACATATCTTGAAGCAATATTACTTCACATCATGTTGTTTTAGATAATCCTTGAACAAAGCCACATTGAGTTATTGAGTTATTTGCGGGTCATCATCATTGCACTCCGAACATGTCCATAGGTGCTCAGATCCCCTCCTCAGCAATTCCCTCAGTGTCCAGCGACTGACGACTCCAGTTCTATGTTGGTTGATAAGTCTTCTTACACGGCCACCAAGTTTCTCATTTCTGGCCGTGCCCATCTTAACACCCATTTCCATCATCCGAAGAAGTGATGTTGATCTGTGTTTGTCGAAGTCCTGTGCTCTTCCAACATCTCGAAGGGCATTGATGATGTCCGCCCGATCCATCGGTTGCCCGTCCTCAACGACAGCGCAGCTAGCCAACCTGTCCGCTCTCTCATTTCCCCGTACTCCCGCATGTCCAGGGACATAGACAAAGGTGACCTTACGTATTTTGGATTTCTGCAACGACTCTACCCATTGCATGCGTACAGAGCCTGCCTCCACTTTTTTAATCATGCTCATCGAATCACTCAGTATACATGCGTGGGTGTAGTCTTGTGACTCTAACCATTTGAATGCCTTGGTCACTGCCATCACCTCCATTGTCCTGCTACTCGTGGTCATGGCGTATGCACCACTGTCTTCCTTGGCTATTCTGCCTGCTGAGCGTGCTGTAAATGCCCATGCACTTCTTTCGTGTCGTCTTACAGATCCGTTTGTATAGATGACTGCATCTTTCTCATCGGTATTATCGCAGATGAGACCGTTGACCTCAGCATTAACCACGACCGGGTTCTGTTCCCTACTTTTCCTGTCGAGTGTGACAATACATGAGAAAGTTCACTTGAATGACGTAGGCACCGGTATCCACTCCTCACCAACGCTGATATTGGTAAGCCCACAGACCTGTTTGATGACATCTTCTGCCCGGCCCACCCATGATTTGCCTCTTTTCAGCCTGGTACCTTTCTCTGTGTTGAGCACGTGGTGCAATGGATGCTCTGTATCTGTACTAATCTTCAGGTATGCTCGTGCTCTCCAGATCTTGATTCTGTCATCCATGGATGGAAAGTCAAGAAGATACCTCATTGCTACACAGGGAGTGTCCCTCGTACATCCCAGGATAATGCGCATTGCTTCATTTTGTATTTTCTCCAGCCTATCAATCTGAGTCGTACTGACAGTAAGAATGGCCAGGGCATACTCGATTGGTGCGAGGACTAATCCCTGGAACAGAAGAATAAGTAGCCTCTGCTCGATGTTGGCAGCTGCCATGACCTTCAAGGCGGCTAATCCTTTGCGGGATTTTGTTATCACATGGTCGACGTGGTCCCGAAAACACAGGCTGCGATCAAACTTAACTCCGAGGTATGTCATCAACTTGTCCCTGGTCACCTCATCAGCTCCCATTCGTACTACCGGTGTGGTCGTATTAACGATATGATTGTTAAGGGAGAACCATGAGAACCATGAAACCATGAAAGCCACATATCTTGAAGCAATATTACTTCACATCACGTTGTTTTAGATAATCCTTGAACAAAGCCACATATCTTGAAGCAATATTACTTCACATTACGTTGTTTTAGATAATCCTTGAACAAAGTCACATATCTTGAAGCAATATTACTTCACACCACGGTGTTTGAGGTAATCCTTGAACAAAGCCACATATCTTGAAGCAATATTACTTCACACCACGTTGTTTATGGACATCTTAGATCCAATCACATTCTTTGCGGTGAGCTAGAATCGAGGCATATCGTTTTATGGTAATTTAGAAATAACATATTACTATATCGTGTGTAGTCTCTTTACGACTAGTAACATTCATTGCAATAAACTATGCACTAATCCTATTATAGATATCAAAGTACTAAAAAAATGTAATATTATGTTTGTCCTTTAGAAAAGACAATACGGAATAGTGCATGCCGTCTGCCTCAGTGTTTATCAGTTCATTGAACTATTCAGTTGCAGTTGGTTGGAGACATTTACAATTTCTGACACAAAAACCAAATATTTCATTAAACGTCTCTCTGTACTTAGAGCTCATCTTGTAATAGAGGAAGACGTTTACACTCGAGTTGAGGGCGTCAAAGATAAAAACAAAGGACCACATCACATAGAAGGTATTTATGTCAACACCTCCAACTTTAATTTCCGGTTCAGAGAATGAAACTATAGAGGCAGCGACACCTGGTGTGTAACACACAATCAGGACTGTGGCTATCATCACTACCATGTTCATGGTTTTCCTGTCACGTGTTGAGATCGTGTCCGAGTTTGCTTTGTCGGCGTTTGCACCTCTCCGCCATTTTGATTTTTGTTTGAGTTGAACAACCAGGACAACCGTGAACACAATCACAACAATAAACGAGGCTGATCCTAGAAACGTGTACAGGATAAACATCACACCCTCCATGCTGCTCCTGGTTTTGCTAAACACAATCCCAATCATAGTTCTGTTTCTCTCTGGATAGAACTTCCAGTCTAAATACGCCGTGAGGTTTTCAGGCAAGAAAGAAGCCACTATTACCAGGAATATCACACAAATTGTTACAGTTGTCGTCGTTGGTGTAACAATGTGTTTTATCTTCAGCGGTAACGTGATACACAAACATCTTTCCGCCGTTATATAAACAGTTATCCAACCCGTGATACGGACGAAAATACAATGTGGGCCGGCCGCTGCGAGATAAAAGGCATCTGCTGCTACAATTGGTATGTTAGAATAGATAAATAGAGGATTTGAAAATATGGCACAACATAATAACATTATAAGACTATACAAGTCCGAGATAGCCAGACCAAAAAAGCTGATGTTCATGGTGTTGGTAAACCCTTGCTTGTAGAAAACCACCATGTTCATGACGTTAGCCACCACGCCAAATAAACAAATGGGGCTAGCAATGAACACAATATTAACAATATCCACAATCTCCTTCTCTCTGTCACTGATAAGCCGTGACAACGGGTTGCTGATGTTGCTGAACATTTCGTTACAGCCTGACGAAGTAGTGGTGTATTAAGTCTACAGCCTGACGAAGTAGTGGTGTATTTGGTCTACAGCTTGACGAAGTAGTGGTGTATTAGGTCTTCCTTTTTTTCAATTCAGAATAAAGTCAGTCGATATTTATTATCACTTATTTGTTTAACGAAATCTAAATCTTTCCCTTGAGATTTTCCCATGAAATATTCAAAGATCGTAATGTAAGAATGATCCAGAAATTGAGATCTCCCGAAAAATATAAACGTATCATTTGTCCATATTTTATGTTCTTAGGTTCTGAGATTAGTACTTGACAAACTGTACCAGTCGTTGTATATTTCCATAAATAAATGATATAAATGATCTTTATGTAAGTCTCATTTACCTATATATGTGTTGATAATATTTAATACCTTTGCCTCAAAAAATGTTCTTCTGTTATGCTTTAACCGTCCAGATAATCACTGTACCCGGTTCCGGTTCAAGATAGAAGACGCTGTTTCCTTCATGTTTTATATGGACGGGGAGGCGGGGGCTTAGTCATTGTTAGACATCTACTGTTGCTGAAAACTAAACCCGGACTAGATGAACACGGACTAGATCAACACGGACTAGATCAACACGGACTAGATCAACACGGACTAGATCAACACGGACTAGATCAACATGGACTAGATCAACACGGACTAGATCAACACGGACTAGATCAACACGGACTAGATCAACACGGACTAGATCAACGCGGACTAGATCAACACGGACTAGATCAACACGGACTAGATCAACACGGACTAGATCAACATGGACTAGATCAACACGGACTAGATCAACACGGACTAGATCAACACGGACTAGATCAAATCATGGATTTTACCAAAAACCAAAAATATATAATCAAATTTTGAAAAGATATCTCATAAAGAAAGCAATCACTTCATCGAAATAGGAAACACAACTGAAATGTTTACCCTTATCGATATGCCATCTAGTGCCTTCAACAAACCTACAAGTATTTAAGGATCACAAATTCTTAAAAAGCGCACAGACTAAATAATAAAGTAAGCGCAATTTTAAAAACTCACAATCTAAATAAGGGTACTAAATAAAGACAATGTCACAAATATTTTTTTTATTATTTGACTGGAGATGTGGTAATGCAGTGGTTAGTGGGAATGTTTAACAGAGGGCTAGAGTTCAAGTCAAACCCGATTGACAGCTTCTAGGTTCACCACACCATCTTACATTCTATATTTCTATCGACCTTTCGAGCCGTAACCGGACCATAGGGCATAGATTCAGATACTCTTTCCCTTTCTCTAAATTTTCTTTCAAGCAGTCTTCATCCTTGCAAAGATCTTTTATCAAATCCCGCCATTTGTCTCTGTTCTGTGCCAGCATCTTGATCTCATAGAGGGAACCGATTTTTGCTGCCTTTGCCTCTCTGATCAATCTTCTTCTCAGTGTTTCTCTGGTTCAGCCTCTTTTCCTCCAACCTGTTGTTTCCTACTTGAGGCCTTGCTTGCTATTAGGTTTTAATCTCTTCTCATCACATGTAGAACATCTGACCATCGTCTTTTCTTTATTACTGAAGATATTAGTGGTTGACTGGCGATTTTTCTAATTTCCTCATTTGGTTTGAATTCGGTCCACGCTATGTCAAGTATTGTCTTCAGACATTTATTTTCAACTGCGTACAACTTTATTTCTATGTCTTTTGTTGCTTTCCAGCCAGCTCTCACAAGCATACGTTGGGGTTAATAGTGCTCTGATTTCAACATCTTTTCAAAACTTCTGAAAGACGTTACTGCATTAGCCATTCTGATTCTAATTTCTTTACTTGTATCACATTCCCGATCAAGGTGACTTCCAAGATAGATAAACTGAACGATCTCTTCCACTTTACATTGACGATGTGTATTATTCTTGTAGAAATAAAACAATACTGGCGTGCTACTGACTATGTTACAAAGATATATGTTTATTGTCTAGACAAATATATGTTTATTGTCTGGACAAATATATGTTTGTTGTCTTGACAAATATATGTTTATTGTCTGGACAAATATATGTTTATTGTCTGGACAAATATATGTTTATTGTCTGGACAAATATATGTTTATTGTCTGGACAAATATATGTTTATTGTCTGGACAAATATATGTTTATTGTCTGGACAAATATATGTTTATTGTCTGGACAAATATATGCTTGTTGTCTTGACAAATATATGTTTATTGTCTGGACAAATATATGTTTATTATCTGGACAAATATATGTTTATTGTCTGGACAAATATATGTTTATTATCTGGACAAATATATGTTTATTGTCTGGACAAATATATGTTTATTGTCTGGACAAATATATGCGCCATATTCCCAGTATGCCATGAAGCGTTGTAGGGATCGTATTTCTTTATTCTACTTTCATGATATTAGAATGTGCTGGAATGTGTCAACACTTTCATGATATTAGAATGTGCTGGAATGTGTCAATACTTTCATGATATTAGAATGTGCTGGAATGTGTCAACACTTTCATAATATTAGAATGTACAGCAATGTGTCAACACTTTCATGATATTAGAATGTGCTGGAATGCGTCAACACTTTCATGATATTAGAATGTGCTGGAATGTGTCAATACTTTCATGATATTAGAATGTGCTGGAATGTGTCAATACTTTCATGATATTAGAATGTGCTGGAATGTGTCAATACTTTAATGATATTAGAATGTGCTGGAATGTGTCAACACTTTCATAATATTAGAATGTACAGCAATGTGTCAACACTTTCATAATATTAGAATGTACAGCAATGTGTCAACACTTTCATGATATTAGAATGTACAGCAATGTGTCAACACTTTCATGATTTTTGTAGGTGAATGAATGTGTCAATATATTCATGATTTTAGAAGGTACAAGAATTGATCTCCACTTAGATGATACTGCGAAATTCATCATCATTATCATCATCGAGTGCTTTCTCCGCAACGAAGGTTGGCTACCGTGGAGCGCCATTCTGCTCTGTCTCTTGCTTTGATGGTGCAGACTGTCATGGAGTGATTTGTCCATATTTTGATGTTACTCGTCCATGTTAGTCTTGGTCTGCCTCTGCCTCTTTACCTTGTATTTTCCCCTCCAGGATTACTTTTAGTAGGATGTTGTGTCTGTTAACATGGCCCAGAAATCGCATTTGTCTTGTTTGAATTGTGCTTAGTAGTTCTCTTTTCATTTTTAGATGTTTTAAGACTTCATTGTTTGTTTTCTTTTCCTTCCGTCCAACTCTACCTATTTTTCTATATATCCACATTTCAAAGGCTTCAATTCTCGGTTATGTTTTCTTGTCTAATGTCCATGTTTCTGCACCATATAGGAATATTGAGAAGATGTAACATTTTGCTATTCTTAGTTTTAGCCCTGGTGTTATTTGTTTTGATGTTAGTATGTTCTTCATGACATTAAAATTACTTTTTGCCATTCCTATTCTTTTGTTTATTTCATTTGTACATTTTCCATCACTGGTTATAGTATAGGTTTTTGATACTCATATCTAATCCATATTTTTTACCTGTCCTGTTTATTTAATTAACTAATTGTAGATCTTTAGGATTTTCTGCTAGTAGTACAGTATCGTCAGCATATCTTAGGTTATTGATTATCTTTCTATTAATGTTTAGGCCTGGCAGCTCTATGATGTTTTTAAAGATTTGCTCAGTGTATAGATTGAACAAGCTTGGTGATAGGATGCATCCCTGTCTTACGCCGCTTTTTATATCAATGGGTGTAGAGTTCTCTTTCTTATATTTCATTATTGCTGTTTGCTCCCAGTATAGATTACATATTACTCGTATGTTCATGTCATCTGGATGTTTCTCTTTTAGGCATTCTATAAGTTGTTTGTGGTGTACTCTATCAAAAGCTTTGGTGTTGTCTATGAAGCAAGCATATATTGGTTTGTTTACTTCTGTGTATTTTTCGATTAATGTTCTCATGCAGAATATGGCTTCTTTTGTCCCGCTATTTTTCCTCATCTAATTCAGTATTGATTTTATTCTGAATCCTTCCTTGTATAACTTTTAGCAAGATTTTTTAACATGGCTCATTATGCTTATTGTTCTAAAGTCACCGCATTCAACTGCACTGCGAAATTAGGAAACTAATAATTTGTGTTTGAAAATTAACTGAAATTGGAATTTACAGTTTGGCAAATATGCGTATAATTACTGAAATTGGTTATTCACGCATACGTTGTTTCGAACTAATAAAGGAAATTGACGAAAAAGAATTATGCGCTGCAGAGTTGAACATGTTATACATGTCAAGTCATTAGAAAGATTATGTTTAGTTTGTGGCGCTACAAATTGATTGAATGAGTAGAGCATTACTTCGGGGCTCGCACACGACTCATTGCTGACAATTTAAATGTCAAAATGTTATAATTAAACAACAATTATTTTAAGCGACGCAAAGCTGTTTGTTTACAATTGTGGATCAAATGAAAGCTGGCACGGCAAAAACGAGGAAGTTTGAGAGCTGTGGATGATTTGAAGATCTCCCTAAATTATTGAGAGTTTTGATGAAATTGTGACGCCATGAAAGGATAACGAGTGTGTATAGCTGCCGAGAATGACGAAGAAATTTAATAAAAGAAAAGTTGGAGATATTTTGTTGAACTAAAGTGTGAAATTAGAATTAATTTATATTTATTTATCTTACGAAGAGTTGAATGCGAGAATTGAAAGTTATGAGCTGGATAAATGGTTGAGTTACGGTGCTTCTTCATTTTCTAATATGTCCTTTGGCAATCCCATGTTTATGAACTGAATTTGTTTGTCCTCCATTGAGTTCCGATTCTATGAGATCGAGTTTCTTGTGCTATCAAAGACTTGCGGTCAAATGTTATGATCATCATCTTCATAATCATCTTCATCATCATCTTCATCATTAAGAATCAAGCCTGCTGGCATAGGTGATCATGTCTGTCCACAACTTTCGATCTCAACAGTTTTTTTTATCATTTCTCTTGCAGACCTTCTGCCAAGCCATTCTCTGAAGCTTTCTATTATCTTTTCTCTTTGCTTCTCAGACGTTTGTAGGTAACGTATTCAACGGGTAAAGAGATCAGAGTAATAAATGACACTGTTTATGTGTAGTTGTGACTACATATTAAAATAACTTGTACAGTTCCGACACATTTGGCTGTGGCGCAACCATTCCGATCTTGATAGATAGCGGATTGAGTGCATGCTGGGATGATTTACTCAGGGACGGCATCCACTTCCTTTGTCCACGTCTCAAACCGACGTCTTTGTTTAAGTGTAGACCTCACGCTGCCATCTGAACAGTTATTGTATCGGATGATTGTTATGTTACATTGTCATAGATTCAAATGTTCGCTACACTGTTTCAATGCTAATGTGTTGTTTGTTAATCTGTACTTACAATTATTCATGAATAATAATTAGTAACTCTGTAGTGTTTTTATGGTTTTATTTTATATGACAAGAGCCACGTGCCAAACACTCAAACAAGATGTCGTTTGAAGTAACAAACGTTGGCATCAACTGCTTATATTTTAATCGACAGTTTGTAAAATGGTTCACCTGTCATTGGTGCTTTCACCACAATTACCATACCTCGACTATCTCCATCTCGCTAGATTTAGTGAAAGTTTTCACAATAATGGGTAACAGTTCTCACATATTTATAGAAGTACTTTTAGAGACTCGGTTCCTGTACCGCACCAGCCACAAAGAGTTATGTACATATTTCTAAACGTTTATTTAACTTTTAAAGTAATAATTATGATTCTCTTTCCATTTACATTTCCTATCACAGAACACACAAATGTTCTATAATTTGTGGTGGTGACACAACTGTTCATCAAAATAATTCTAGTGATAAGTCAAATATTTTCTCTCTCCACAATTGTACATTGATAAGCTCGGCTCCATAATTCCCACATTCATTCACGTGGTGTAGGCATGATTTACCCAGGGCAAATTACCCAGGTAGTAATTTACCCAGGTAGACATTATTATATTGATTGATCAATTAACAACTTTCTGTCACCAAAGAGTCAAGATGTTCTGACCTTGACACTGCCGTTGTAAAACATGGCAAGTAATAGTTGGTCGTGCCTTCTGCTCTGTAATTTCTCATTTAATGAGATAAGTCTCAAGAATTTATCTTGCCATCAAATTATTGTATAAACACGTATCACTTTTGTATGCTTCAATTTCTACAGCCGTTTATTAAGAGGAGAACAAATGATATGATTATATTTAATATCAACAATTTGTGACAACATTCGTCTCCCCCGTTGATGGGATATTTTTATGTTTGCCAATTTTGACCAAAGCATACATATTCCATTCTTCAGTTTGTTAAAGATTTGTTTTCTCTTATTTTGTAATTCAATATGGGTTGAAAAAAAATACGAATGTTTCGATGGCGTGGTGAATTTTACGTATTTTGTTAACACTTGCTTGTAAGAGTTGTGCGATGTCGTATATGTTCAGCTTCAAATAATGCTTGGAAATGTCAAGTAGATCAAAGCTGACCACTGCTTCTTGACAAGTACTTGCATTTTTATGGTGAAAAATAAGTCAAAACTGACTTTCAAATCACGGACATATGCTTGCATTTATGACCTAAACAATGCAAAACATAACCTAAAACTTAAACATAGACCGAATTATGACGTCAATAAATGACACATTTATTGTCACTATTAACAATGACATGAAATTATCCGCTAAGGCATCTACATCCTTTGCGTCGAGCTCTGCTTCCATCAATTTGTGTGTCTTGATGAGAAATCTCTGAGATGGTACATCTCTCTGACTTCAACTCCTTTTTAATTTGTGGACACATTCACCTTAAATGTCTGCAATTACCTTCACACCAAAGGAGTGTCTGAATGTGTTGTCTCCACTGCAATCAGTGAAGCCACTTGCGATCGTATTCCTGTCTTGAGTCTCACTTCAGAACAAACTTTCTTGACAGTACTGTCACTCCTATGCTCTGCTGTTCGATGTGGTGTTTTGGTCAAAGTAACATTTATGTTTTAACTTCAAACTGTTAACCTGTCGTACGGTTAATCAGCTTAAAGTGATTTTTAATTTTATAGGTAAATATTAATTTCGAATTACGTTGCCTGAGTTATAGACACGTTGTCTTAGTTATAGACAGGTTGTCTAAGTTACATACACGTTCTCTAAGCTATAGATATTTTGCCTGAGTTATAGACTCGTTGTCTAAGTTATAGACATGTTGTCTCAGTTATAGACACGTTGTATTTATACAGGCCAGTTTGCTGTTGCTTAGCAATAATATTAAAAAGCCCTATTGACCAAAACCCAACATATCTTGGTGTCACCATGAATCGCAGAATGACTTGGAAAAATCAGATAGACAGAGGAAGAAAGCCAGAAAACGAACAAATATTATTAAGAAATTGGTAGGAACGGACTGGGGAGCAGACAGCAATATCTTGAAACGTCTATACGTAGGAAGAGTCAGACCAGTCCTAGAGTATGGAATCACAGCCTGGGTTATGGCTTCCAAATCACACCTTAGCAAAATTAACAGAACACAGAACCAAGCTGCCCGTATCATCACTGGTGCTATGAAATCTACACCTATCAAGACTCTAGAAACAGTAACAGGTTTACAGCCCTTAGATGACAGACGGGTCACTAAAGTATTGCAACAAGCGGAGAAATATAGAAGGCTCCTTAGCCACCCCATGCACCAAAGAATAACTGGTTTCGGAATTGTACGACTAAAGAGGTGCAACTTCGCTGCAATTGCCAATGAACTAACTACTGGAGACACAGTACTTTCCTAAACAATATCGAAACTCTTGGGTCCATCTGATATGTCTCCTCATGGAAAACACAAAATACCAGAACTTAAGGAAAATATAACAGGAATCATGAAAAAAGACACCCAATGAGACACAGAAAGAAAACACGTAGCAGAAAAACACGTACTCGATACCTACCCACAGGACTCTTGGTCCCACATATACACAGATAGCTCTGCTACAAATGCTACCAGAAATGGAGGGGAAGGTGTGTTCTTGACGCTGAATAACCAGGACGAGATCACCAAGTCAACAGCTACTGGAAAATTCTCAAAAAACATTAAAGCAGAAACTGAGGCCCTCAGAGATGCATCAACACAAAAATAACATGCACAATAAATTGGTGATTCTGTCTGATGCACTGTCAGTCCTATCGGCTCTAAAAAGCCCCAAGAACAATGAACTAGATGACTTGAGAACAACCCTGGACCAACTATGCAATAACTTCCAGAGAGTAGTCATTCAGTGGATACCAATCACACTGTATAAATACACGGGAACGAACGCGCAGACAAATTAGCTAAAGAGGGAGAGAGATTACCACAAGAGACCAATCCGCTCAGTTATAATGAAGCCAAATCCATCCTCAAGGGTCAATTCCATGAAAAATGGAAACGAGAACGCCCAAAGCATAACGAGAGTGACGGATACCACCAACTATCAAGGAGGGATCAAGTCATCATACTTCCCCCACGCACTGGCCACAATAGAATGAGAAATCACATGTTCACCAAATTCAAAATAGGTACAACCAGCCTATGCCACTGTACACTGGACAATATGACTACAGAACATGTTCTACAGGATTGCCCCCTATACACAGACTTGAGAAGAACACCCACCTCCCTGGAAGAAAAACTATCTAACTGGGCAATCGATTCACTTAAACAGACAGCTGGCTTTATGAGAGAGTATGGAATCCTACTCTGATTGAGTCTTGATCTCAGAGAGAGTACCTAAGATGATGATAAATATAACCAAATATGTTTTTAAAATACTTTTATGATCTGAGTTTGGTAAAAATATACATCTACATGGCTAATAACAACAAATAAGCGTAAGAGAATTCAGAAAGGCATGAAACATGTTGCAATTAATTTAGGTTTCACAACTGTCGGGAAAAAAATATGAGATGCCGTACAAATCCAAGCCTAGTTAATATGGTGAATACTTAAATGGTAAGTAGTTAAAAAATGGTACTTACATTTATTAAATTCATTTTTATAGGTGAAAGAATGTTGCTACAGGCAAATATGCATGGACAGAGCTCCATATGTATTTCACAATCTGACTTAAGCAAATGAATATATATATATATATATTAATATATATCACTTGGGGATTACAGAAACTGCTTCAATCTATTTTTTCATTCTAGAGATCGTTGACCTGTAACCTCTTTTCTCCACTGCAATTATTTTGTTCTGATTTTGAATAAGTACCACCGTGGCAACGTATCGAAGTGCAGCAGAAACTCATTAGTGATGATAACATCATGCTATTGGGAATTGCCAGCTGATAACTGTGTGATGTCAACACCTGTACGTACATCGAACCAATCCATACACTTCCTGTCGAGGACAATTATAATTTCTAGTTTCTCATCCTTGTCTGGACGATCCACTATTTAACACGTGGGGACGTTCAAAGCTCTCACCGTGCTCTCTGGCCTTGCTTGGCAGTCGGTGTCATCTATGGCAGTCCTCGCCAGACGTCCTAATGGATGAACTAAACGTGTTAGCTGTTCCACCGTTTGTCTTCGAGAACATGACATTCAGATTATTTAATTGCTAGTTTTTGCAATGACGGGAACCATATTGAGAGTATATTACCCAACTGTCAAGTGTGCGGGAGTTTATTTTTCTGTTTACATATTTGGGGGAATTCCGGTCAATATGGCAGATAGTGGGCAGGGAACGTTGAGGATATGTCTGAAATGTGTCCCTTGTTTTATTTTTCTCATATACAGCGGAGCTACTGAGTTTAGTTCTCTGTGCACACCGTGTACTGTGTTTCTAATCCAGATGGTTTTTTGATATTCCGGTTGCTTACGATGAATGATAAGATCGTATGGCGAGGGACAGATTTTTTGGTTCACTTTCGCTGCGGTTCTATGTATATTTCTTGACCATCTATATCCGTGTTGTTTGATAAGTACAGGATAGTTGAGAGGTTTATGTAGTGTCGCCTGCCGCGCTCTGTTGACGTAGATGTTTGTTGTTGCAGGTCGAACATTGGCCTTCAGTCGAGCTCCGTCTACGACGGAAATCAGTTCATGCATCACTCCGATGTGTGGCCACGAGCCCTTCACCTTGTGTTGGTATATATTTATATATTTATATATAGAGAGCATATATTCATCGTCTGTTTTCCATGACAGAGAGGGCACCTGCTGTCACACATTCTTCCCCTACCCCCACCAATTACACAATGTAGCAGGCAGATGGTAGAAAGTCGTATATAGACCTGATTAAGTAATATAGCGCCATGCTGCCATAAGTCTTGTCCTTATCTACAAGACCTCATCCCATGTAGTTCATTGACATCGCCGCCCTTGCAGTTTGTTTTTTACCCACGTGTTCTCCTCGGTGACTCCCAAGTGTCGAGAAAAAATGTCACCGCGTTTGCACGAAGACTTTAACATACTCAATTATCTGCTGTACGCGCTCGCCACTTACTGCCAGTCATAATGTGGGCCCCACTGTCTATACTGTCTACCCTAAAGAGTTGAGGAACAACAGTAAGTCTAGCCTTCCGTTCCAGCGCTGTCATACCTTTGGATCCCTCGGTTGCGTGGAGAGACGAAACATGTTGTGTGGGTTCAGCTGTGTTGAGAGAAGTGACATGTTGGATGGGCTCGGCTGCGTTGAGAGAAGAAACATGTTGTATGGGTTCAGCTGTGTTGAGAGAAGTGACATGTTGGATGGGTTCGGCTGCGTTGAGAGAAGTGACATGTTGCATGGGTTCAGCTGCGTTGAGAGAAGTGACATGTTGCATGGGTTCGGCTGCGTTGAGAGAAGAGACATGTTGTATGGGTTCGGCTGCGTTGAGAGAAGAGACATGTTGAATGGGTTCAGCTGCGTTGAGAGAAGAGACATGTTGTATGGGTTCAGCTGCGTTGAGAGAAGAAACATGTTGTATGGGTTCGGCTGCGTTGAGAGAAGAAACATGTTGTATGGGTTCGGCTGCGTTGAGAGAAGATACATGTTGTATGGGTTCGGCTGCGTTGAGAGAAGAAACATGTTGTATGGGTTCGGCTGCGTTGAGAGAAGAAACATGTTGCATGTGTTCGGCTGCGTTGAGAGAAGAAACATGTTGTATGGGTTCGGCTGCGTTGAGAGAAGAAACATGTTGTATGGGTTCGGCTGCGTTGAGAGAAGAAACATGTTGCATGTGTTCGGCTGCGTTGAGAGAAGAAACTTGTTGTATGGGTTCGGCTGCGTTGAGAGAAGAAACATGTTGTATGGGTTCGGCTGCGTTGAGAGAAGTGACATGTTGTATGGGTTCGGCTGCGTTGAGAGAAGTGACATGTTGTATGGGTTCGGCTGCGTTGAGAGAAGAAACATGTTGTATGGGTTCGGCTGTGTTGAGAGAAGAAACATGTTGCATGGGTTCGGCTGCGTTGAGAGAAGAGACATGTTGTATGGGTTCGGCTGCGTTGAGAGAAGAAACATGTTGTATGGGTTCGGCTGCGTTGAGAGAAGTGACATGTTGTATGGGTTCGGCTGCGTTGAGAGAAGAAACATGTTGTATGGGTTCGGCTGAGTTGAGAGAAGAGACATGTTGTATGGGTTCGGCTGCGTTGAGAGAAGTGACATATTCCATGGGTTCGGCTGCGTTGAGAGAAGAAACATTTTGTATGGGTTCGGCTGCGTTGAGAGAAGTGACATGTTGCATGGGTTCGGCTGCGTTGAGAGAAGAAACATGTTGCATGGGTTTCGGCTGCGTTGAGAGAAGAAACATGTTGTATGGGTTCGGCTGCATTGAGAGAAGTGACATGTTGCATGGGTTCGGCTGCGTTGAGAGAAGAAACATGTTGGATGGGTTCGGCTGCGTTGAGAGAAGTGACATGTTGTATGGGTTCGGCTGCGTTGAGAGAAGTGACATCTTGTATGGGTTCGGCTGCGTTGAGAGAAGAAACATGTTGCATTGACAATAAATTTTCTCTTATTTTTCTTCTACCCAAGATGGCGCCCTGGAAACGCTACTCCAACTTCGCCATTTTCGTCGTCGACAAACACAAGAAGAACGCCTGTGACGTCATCCAATGTCACCCACCAATGGAAGAGTTAACCACTGAACGAACTGTAGAAGGGCTTATCCAGCCCATAGATTGCCTGGCCCCGGTAAGGCGCCAGGACAAGATGGGATTCCAGTCGACCTAATCAAATTCTGCTAAAGTGTTCTATTACATTTCCTGCTCGAAGTACTACACTAATGCTGGAAAGAGAAACCCATTCTTTAAGATATGAGAGACTCCGTGGTTGTAACTCTCTACAAAAATAGTGGAGATTGAAACGACTGCAACAACTTCAGGGGCATCTCATTACAGAACATCATAGCAAGACCTTCACCAGAGTCAGCTTATGGAGATTACAGAAATTCGCGAAAGGCGCGTTTACCCTGAATCGCAGTGCGACTTTAGATTCGGAAGATCAACTGCAGATATGATCGTTTCATGACGTCTACTTCAAGAAAAATCTAGAGAGCAGAAGAAGACTCTCTTCATCGCCTATATTGCCCTTACAAAAGCCTTTGATCTAATCAGCAGGGACCGTCTCTTCAAAATACCATCTAAATTAGCCTGCACTAATACTTTACTGACGCTAGTTAAATCATTTCATAGGATGTACCGGTACAGCGCCTGTCCTGCCTGCCTACTCGAAGCTCCTGCCGTCTTGGTGCCGCTTGACTGATCACGTGGCCGGCGTGAATGTATGATAATACTGTTGCTGCCTTCTGCTTTGGTGAGTTCCCTGGCTGTGTTGACGTTCTTGGTTGATACTGCAAGTGGTATGCCCGGTGATGTCTCGATGCCCTATTTGTTGTGTGTATAATTTAACGTCCGTTGTACCCCGGCACTGCCACACATTCCTCTGACACATGAATCGTGGTGTTATTCCTGAATGCCTTAAATGGCGACATATGGAATCCTTCTTTCCTGTTTTCAAGATTTCTTACATCACAAAGAGTATGGACGATATCGAACATTCCATAGAATGTGGACTTGCAGTTTGGTTCAATCTGTCGTGTATCCTCTGGTGGTGTTACGTACCATGAAGCAGGAAAATACCGTTTGAGCATCGCTTTCACTCTGGGCAGAAGTCTCTGGAAGATATACAGGGTATATTTTGAAAACCAGGGAGAGAATCTGGTTTTGGAAAGACCCATAAGCCTTTATAAGGTCCAATCATATTATATCTATAGATTCTGCTTTCCGATGTTAATCTATCTATATCGCCTCCGACATCATAGTTGCGTGCCAGTTATTTCCCTTTATATTCAAACATTGTCTTTTATATCTTACCATATTAACTGAGTTTTGAACATCAACGAGATGTCCGGGACTTTCTCATTTCGTCCTCGTCACGCTTTGAGTCAGTGTTACAGTTTATCTGGACTAGTCAAGCTTCCTCTGTGGTGTCACACTTCGAGTCAGTGTTACAGTTTATCTGGACTAGTCAAGCTTCCTCTGTGGTGTCACACTTCGAGTCAGTGTTACAGTTTATCTGGACTAGTCAAGCTTCCTCTGTGGTGTCACACTTCGAGTCAGTGTTACAGTTTATCTGGACTAGTCAAGCTTCCTCTGTTGGTGGGCGCGCTGGGCGTGTGCTAGTGGGTGTCATGTCAGCGCAACATTTCAGAAACAATATATATATATGTATATATATATATATATATCAGTAAAATGTTTCTACGACCCACAATGTATACAAATAAAACCAAGAGATAATGATACATCATCGTGTCTAGCACCTTAATTCAAACAAAACAAAAGAAATCCTCAGCACATGATCCTACAGAAAATCATTTTGGAGAGAAAAATATAGGACAAACGAAAGCAGAGGCATACACTAAATGCTGAGATAATATGCAACAAATGCTTAGTGGACTCACATCAGGAGATGGACAACAAAAAAGAACATGACAGCAAGTCTTTTCATTGTTTATGTGAGCCAGTCACGTTGCTTGCGGCAATTCTACATCACGTCACTTTGTTTGAGGCAATCGTAAATCAAGTCACTTAGAAGTAATATTATTTCATGTCACATTGTTTGTGGTCACCTAGGATCGAGTCACAATTTTTTGTTGTCGTCACAGATACATGTACAGTAACGTTGTTTAAGATAAACTTATAGTCTATTCTTTATGATAATTTTCAAATAGTCACTTTGATTTCTTTATTATTTCGAATGATTTTGTGTGTGGTCACCTACCGTCTAGTCACATTGCTTGTAATCATCTATGATCTGGTCGTCTCATGTACTTGCTCATTGTGAAGACGTCAAAGCTATGTTTGTCCATTAGACAAGAAACTGTGCCAGGTTTACAGGGTCATTGTTTATCAGTTCATTGAACTATTCACTTGCAGTTGGTTGGAGACATTTACAATTTCTGACACAAAAACCAAATATTTCGTTAAACGTCTTTCTGTACTTAGAGCTCATCTTGTAATAGAGGAAGACGTTTACGCTCGAGTTGAGGGCGTCAAAGATAAAAACAAAGGACCACATCACATGGAAGACATTAACGAATACACCTCCAACTTTAATTTCCGGTTCAGAGAATGAAACTATAGAAGCAGCGACACCTGGTGTGTAACACACAATCAGGACTGTGGCTATCATCACTACCATGTTCATGGTTTTCCTGTCACGTGTTGAGATCGTGTCCGAGTTTGCTTTGGCGGCGCTTGCACCTCTCCGCCATTTTGATTTTTGTTTGAGTTGAACAACCAGGACAACCGTGAACACAATCACAACAATAAACGAGGCTGATCCTAGAAACGAGTACAGGATAAACATCACACCCTCCTGACTGCTCCTGTTTTCTCTAAACATTACGCCAACCAGAGTTATATTTCTCTCTGGGTAGAACTTCCAGTCTAAATAGGCACTGAAGTATTCAGGCAAGAAGGAAGCCACCACTGCTAGGAATATCACACAAATTGTTACAGTTGTCGTGGTTGGTGTAACAATTTGTTTTATCTTCAGCGGTAACGCGATACACAAACATCTTTCCGCCGTTATATAAACAGTTATCCAACCCGTGATACGGACAAAAAAACAGTGAGGGGCGCCAGCTGCGAGATATAAGACGTCTGAACATTCAATCGGTACGGGTGAGTGAATAAACAGAGGGTTTGATAATAAACCACAAAACAAAATCGCTATAAGACTACACAAGTCAGAAATGGCCAGTGCAAAGAAGCTGATGTTCATGGTGCTAGCAAACCCTTGTTTGTAGAAAACCACCATGTTCATCACGTTGGCCACCACACCAAAGAGGCTAATGGCGCTAGCAATAGTTGCATAAGTGATGCTATTGAATACTTCCCTCTCCCAGTCGCTGACATGCTCTTCCATTTTGAAATTGTTCAATTTTATTACCTGTGACATTAGAGAAACATAAATTGTCTGTTATCACTGAATTAAATTACTTCATTTAATGGCGGCTATTCGTGACATCATAAATAGGACAGTATATTTTGTTTTTAAACAATTCTACTGATATTATTTTTGGTTCTGTATCTACGTTAGGCAGTTAAGATTTTGTATGAAACTTCACCATTGAAATATGAACTATTTCCTTGAGATGATAAACCGACTTGATGCAAGTAAACAATATCAGAACTAACGACATAGTTTTACAAATGGTACCATTAACATTACCTGGAAAACTCCACGAAAATTCAGAATGACCTTCAACAACCATCATATGAAAGGTCGTACTTTTGATCGTTTATGTATCTTGTATTTAGATGGTCATTTCTCAACTGTTAACTTTTCATTTTGTGACGTTTGACCCACAACGGAAACGTCTACCGAGAACATTCCATTACTTGTTTCTTGGGTCATCCAACCGTTTTATTTTTTTTGTTGTTCTTCTTCTTCTTCTACTTTACACAGGTCTTCGACAAACACATTCCAAGCCGTTCTGTTTTTTGCCGTTATTATAAGATCATTCCATGTCTTCCCCATCATCTTCATCTTTGCTTAATTTTTTTTTTTTTTTTTTTTTGTTCACTAGATTTTTTAAAAATAGTTCATGAACAGTTACAGCCTAACACGGATCATGTGTAGGACTCCAGACTAAGAGAACGCATGTTTGAATGCCAGTAGTGTTGAAGCTTTCTTTTCAATAAGTGGTGAAATAAAAACTCAGACCCGAACACCGCGCGTCGACAGCACTGGACAAGGGTCTTTATTATCCTGTCTTACCCGCCCTGTAAGTCTACTCGGGAGAACACAGTCATAAGAAAATACATCGCAGTTTTTTTTAGTTTATTTTTTTTTATATGTTAACACCTTCCAGAAAAAAAAAATCAGAGTTGTGTCTCATTCATCTATTTATCCATTAGTTCTTCATCATATCAAAGATATGCGTCTCATACATCTATCTATCCATTAGTTCTTCATTACATCAAAGAGTTGTGTCTCATACATCTACCTATCTATTAGTTTTTCCTCACCTCAAAGAGTTGTGTCTCATTCATCTATCTATCCATTAGTTCTTCATCATATCAAAGATATGAGTCTCATACATCAATCTATCCATTAGTTCTTCATCACATCAAAGAGTTGTGTCTCATACATCTGTCTATACATTAGTTTTTCCTCACATCAAAGAGTTGTGTCTCTTACATCTATCTACCCATTAGTTTCTCCTCACATCAAAGAGATATGTCTCATACATCTATCTATCCATTAGTTTTTCCTCACATCAAAGAGTTGTGTCTCATACATCTATCTATCCATTAGTTCTTCATCATATCAAAGATATGCGTCTCATACATCTATCTATCCATTAGTTCTTCATTACATCAAAGAGTTGTGTCTCATACATCTACCTATCTATTAGTTTTTCCTCACCTCAAAGAGTTGTGTCTCATTCATCTATCTATCCATTAGTTCTTCATCATATCAAAGATATGAGTCTCATACATCAATCTATCCATTAGTTCTTCATCACATCAAAGAGTTGTGTCTCATACATCTACCTATCTATTAGTTTTTCCCCACCTCAAAGAGTTGTGTCTCATACATCTATCTATCCATTAGTTCTTCATCACCTAAAAGAGTTGTGTCTCATTCATCTATCTATCCATTAGTTCTTCATCACCTCAAAGAGTTGTGTCTCATACATCTACCTATTCATTAGTTTTTCCTCACCTCAAAGAGTTGCGTCTCACACATCTATCTATCCATTAGTTCTTCATCACATCAAAGAGTTGTGTCTCACACATCTGTCTATCCATTAGTTTTTCCTCACATCAAAGAGTTGTGTCTCTTACATCTATCTATCCATTAGTTTTTCCTCACATCAAAGAGATATGTCTCATACATCTATCTATCCATTAGTTTTTCCTCACATCAAAGAGTTGTGTCTCATACATCTATCTATCCATTAGTTCTTCATCACATCAAAGAGTTGTGTCTCACACATCTGTCTATCCATTAGTTTTTCCTCACATCAAAGAGTTGTGTCTCTTACATCTATCTATCCATTAGTTTTTCACATCAAAGAGATATGTCTCATACATCTATCTATTCATTAGTTTTTCCTCACCTCAAAGAGTTGTGTCTCATTCATCTATCTATCCATTAGTTTTTCATCACATCAAAGAGATGTGTCTCACACATCTATCTATTCATTAGTTTTTCCTCACCTCAAAGAGTTGTGTCTCATTCATTTATCTATTCATTAGTTTTTCCTCACATCAAAGAGATGTGTCTCACACATCTATCTATTCATTAGTTTTTCCTCACCTCAAAGAGTTGTGTCTCATACATCTACCTATTCATTAGTTTTTCATCACATCAAAGAGTTGTGTCTCACACATCTATCTATCCATTAGTTCTTCATCACATCAAAGAGTTGTGTCTCACACATCTATCTATCCATTAGTTCTTCATCACATCAAAGAGTTCTATCTCATTCATCTATCTATTCATTAGTTCTTCATCACATCAAAGAGGTGTGTCTCATACATCTATCTATTCATTAGTTTTTCATCAGTTCAAAGAGTTGTGTCTCATAGATCTATCTATTCATTAGTTTTTCATCAGTTCAAAGAGTTGTGTCTCATATATCTATCTATTCATTAGTTTTTCATCACTTCAAAGAGTTGTGTCTCATACATCTATCTATTCAATAGTTTTTCATCACATCAAAGAGTTGTGTCTCATACATCTATCTATCCATCAGTTTTTCATCACATCAAAGAGTTGTGTCTCATACATCTATCTATCCATTAGTTTTTCATCACATCAAAGAGTTGTGTCTCATACATTTATTTATTCATTAGTTCTTCATCACACCAACGAATTGTATCTCATATATCTATCTATCCATTATTTCTTCATCACATCACAACTTCATCATGTTCAAATACCTGCATCTTGGACCACAAACAAACGTTACAACCTGCTGACACTTCAACTCATTCAGGGAACTACATCGCAATGCCTAGACATTCAAGTCACAGAAATAAACTATCCAGAAGTCTGCAATAATAAATTAAAATCTGAAACTTTACAAAACTAAACACATATTAGAAATATTTACAATACAAAACAAACATAGGGGCACTTTAAGAACACAATTTTGACAAGAATCAATAGTCGTCTAACAAAGTCACAAATGGAGAACTGGCGGAGGCACAAGACAAGAAATTATTGCCACATGAAAACGTTAAACATAAAATGGAAAGTTCTCAAATAGAAATAGATTCATTTATGAAGGGATCAACAACGTTTAGTTTAGTCGACAGGTCATCCTCATTGCAGATCGTAAAAGTACATTAGTTCTCAGATCTCTTCGGAAGTACATCCCTCAACGTGTAGCTACTAACGACATCGGTGCTGTGTTGGTTGATAAGTCTTCTTTGGAATCCTGAGTATCATTCTCGTCTCCACAAACTGTCTTAGGCGATCTTGTCTCTCCACAAACATCGATCTTGGCAGCTATTTGTCATTTCTGTTGTTGACCTTCTGCCAAGCCATCCTCTTAAGTTGTCTGTTATTTTTTTCTCTTTG
This sequence comes from Megaustenia siamemsis, assembly GCA_032433765.1. Lineage (NCBI taxonomy): Eukaryota > Metazoa > Mollusca > Gastropoda > Stylommatophora > Ariophantidae > Megaustenia > Megaustenia siamemsis. The sequence continues at coordinate 5,925,003 of JAVIAB010000073.1, forward strand.
CTTCCCTCTATCTCTTCGTCCCTGAATTTTTTCAGTTGTTACAATATATTGCAGTTGTTCCCTTCTCATTACATGGCCAAAAAATGATGATTGTTTCTTCTTAGTATTGGAAATTAGCTCTCTTTTTGTTTTGACTTCTCTCAGAACATCTTCATTACTCTTCTTAGATGTCCATGGTACTCTCAACATTCTTCTGTAAAATCATATTTCTACAGACTCCAGTGATTTTCTCGTCTGTTGTCCTATTGTCCATGATTCGCATCCATATGTTAAGACTGGTTCTACATAACATTTAAGAACTCTGTTTCTTGTTTCTATTGTCAAAAATGGATTGCATAGTATCTTCCTCATTTTTTTTGGAAAGCTGCTTTTACCTGAACCATTCTGCATCTCACCTCTTTTGTACATCTACCGTCTGAGGTTAACAAAGTTCCCACATATTTAAATTCATTTACCTGTTTTAATATTGTTCCACTTGTCTTTATTTTGCACTGAGGTGATGTCTCTTTCTTTGTTGTTACCATTACCTCTGTCTTTTTGCTATTTGCTATCGTTAATTTTTACTTTGTCACAATCGCCGAGATTGACTTTCTTCTTAGACTTCGTTGCTTCCAAATTTTCTTTTTCATTTTCTGGTTGGCATATAAGGGATGTATATAAAGATACAAGGGCCGTTTGAAAAGTGTTACTTCCAGCGTTTTAACTTTGACAACGGCACTCAGATACTCGTCATTTTATGTGATAAATAATCTCTAATGAAGTAGCTACCAAAACAATAGGATGCGTAATTCTGGGTCTTGACGCATGCGCTTAGGAGACAATAAATATACGATGAACAAGGAAATATGGTTGAAGCGTGTTTGATTAAATTCCTGACGGTCTGAAGTTGTCCATCTACTGACATGTATCAAAGACAAGCTACAGTGTATGAGAACTTCTGTGTTGATGTCACTACTGTCAGGAGTCGGGTAAAAGAAGTATAAGGCGATAATCCAACAGTGATCAACCTGCATGGCTAAGCTCATAGTGGATGATCTACCACAGCTGAGGATGCACAGTTTCCAGCGCGCGTGAAGGAATTCATTTGTGCCAATCATCGTTTGATGCGGAAAAACATCGCCGCAATGTTTGGGTTTTCGATTGAGCATGTCCATCACATTATCCATGATTTGCTTGGATATAGAAACGTGTGTGCGAGATGGAACCCACGCAAAGTGCAACCACGAAGTCTGTACGTGATGAAACTCACGCAAAGTGCACCCACGAGATCTGTACGTGATGAAACTCACGCAAAGTGCACCAACGAGGTCTGTACGTGATGAAACTCACGCAAAGTGCACCAACGAGGTCTGTACGTGATGGAACCCACACATAGTGATACCATTAGTGAAATAGCACAGAAAGAAGGTGTCAGTCATGAACTTCTGACGGAATAAAACAGGAAGGAGACGATTTTCACAGCGGAGTTTTCATTGACGACGAGTCATGGACACATCATTACGACCAAGAAAACAAACGTCAGTCTATGGAGTACAGGCACAAGGATACACCGACCCCGAGAAATCTCAAAGTTGTCACCTCGACGGGGAAAGTCATGATCTTTTCCTACTTTGAGGGCGTGGTCCACACAGAAAGTATGTAACGTGTAAAGAAAGACAACTCTTACTTCTAAGTTACATGGCAGAAACACCCATCACGATTGTTGCTGCATCCTCAGGGACAGAACTTTACAATCTTCAGTACAACGATGCCCACGCACAAGTGAGTCCACAAAGGCTGCATTGGAACATCCACATTTTGCCATTTTGCCGCACCCGCCGCACTGTCTCTGTATAGTACTTGGCGACTTCTTCATATTGCTGAAACTGAAGGAACACCTCAAGGAACACCTTAAGGAACACCTCAAGGAACACCTCAAGGGACACTTCAAGAAACACCTCAAGGAACACCTCAAGGAACACCTCAAGGGACACCTCAAGGAACACCTCAAGGAACACCTCAAGGGACACCTCAAGGAACACCTCAAGGAACACCTCAAGGAACACCTCAAGGAACACCTCAAGGCACACCTCAAGGGACACTTCAAGAAACACCTCAAGGAACACCTCAAGGGACACCTCAAGGAACACTTCAAGAAACACCTCAAGGGACACCTCAAGGAACACCCTAGGGACACCGCAAGGAACACTTCAAGAAACACCTCAAAGAACACCTCAAGGGACACCTTAAGGGACACTTCAAGAAACACCTCAAGGAACACCTCAAGGGACACTTCAAGAAACACCTCAAGGAACACCTCAAGGGACACCTCAAGGAACACTTCAAGAAACACCTCAAGGAACACCTCAAGGAACATCTCAAGGGACACCTCAAGGGACACCTCAAGGGACACCTCAAGGGACATCTCAAGGAACACCTCAATGAACAACTCAAGGAACACATCAAGGAACACCTCAAGGTACACCTCAAGGAACACTTCAAGAAACACCTCAAGGAACACCTCAAGGAACACTTCAAGAAACACCTCAAGGGACACCTCAAGGGACACTTCAATAAATACCTCAAGGAACACCTCAAGGGACACCTCAAAGGACACTTCAAGAAACACCTCAAGGAACACCTCAAGCAACACCTCAAGGGACACCTCAACGAACACTTCAAGAAACACCTCAAGGAAAATCTCAAGGGACACCTCAAGGGACACCTCAAGGAACACCTCAAGGAACACCTCAAGGAAAACATCAAGGAACACCTCAAGGAACACCTCAAGGAACACTTCAAGAAACACCTCAAGGAACACCTCAAGGGACACCTCAATCAACACCTCAAGGAACACCTCAAGGAACAATTCAAGGAACACCTCAAGGAAAACCTCAAGGAACAACTCAAGGAACAACTCAAGGGACACCTCAAGGGACACCTCAAGGAACACTTCAAGGAACACCTCAAGGGACACCTCAAGGAACACCTCAGGGGACACCTCAAGGAACACCTCAAGGAACACCTCAAGGAACACCTCAAGGGACACCGATGCGCTTGTAACGATGAGGTGTAAGTAGCTCTACGGCCTTAGAGCCGGGAGTGGGGGTTCGACTAAGTCTAGGGCATGATGTAACAACTCGTCCGACGTTGGCGTTTGATGGAACGATATGTTGAATGTGTTCAAAATAACGACACTTAACAGAAAGGACATTCAACGCTTTCAGAAAATGTACATCTCATGTGTATGTATAATGTATATTATTAAAATTATCGGCTAGGAGTGAAAACTTTTCAAACAGCCCTTGTAAATACTAAGGTAAAACAAAACAAAAAGTAAATAAAACCACGCGGAGAGAACTCTAGAAATGATTTGGGCGCACACCACAATGGGATTTAAGATAGCATTTTCCCTTGTGCTTGTGGACGTTCAGTAGGAAGGCAGGAGCATCGTCCGAACTTTGGAACAAAAGTCTCTCCAGATTAGATTTGTAACGCTAGAACGTAAGATCTAGAACGCTACACTGAAACTAACATTCAGTAATTAGATTCTCTCATTGACACACACGCGACTCTGTTATTCCCATTCACATAATTATGTTTTGTTCAAGGGATATAAGCATTACAGATTTAACTCTTACCCTACACGCCTCCTCTCTCTGTCTCTATCTGCGTTGTATAAGAACCTTCAAACTTTTGCTTAACTGACAACAAGAGTTAATCTCTAAACAATATTTGTACCCTCCACCGATTAAACCTATTTGTAATTTAATGTTGCTGCCTATATGTTTATATTAAGTAAAGTAACCCCGTCACGCCAAGTGGCGTATAGGGAATATGGTGTTAGTGATCCTATATTTTACAGACCTTCGGCACATGATTTTTGGGGTAATGTGGTCGGTATTACGACCGTGCCGCTTCACTTTCCCAGAAAATATCCGGTACCCATTAAAGGCTGGGTGAACCCGGAAGCCGTCGGTTGGGATCGAACACTACCCTTTGTCCTTTCTAGTCCAGTTTACTAACCACTGAGCTATCGCGGCTTCCATATATATATATATATATATATATATGTTTATATTAACGGTCCATTTTATGAAAGACTTGGTCAGTATCACGCCAGACCGCACCACTTTTCCATGGCAATATAAACGTAAGTACCCATTTTCAAAGATTGGGTGAATCCTGCGGTTGTCATTTCGAAAAAAATATGGAGGCATTTTGAGTTCAGTAATGAGCACACTAACTACTTAGCCACTGTAGCCTGGCTAGCCTGAACTAGTAGACCTACGTCACATGACTCTTATATAGAAAAAAACTTTAAATGTTTCGTCCTGATGGAAAAATACATTTATTAATTGTGACAACGTTTTCTAGACATTTTCTAATCTACAATAATACATTGACATGTCTAAAATTGTCGTAGAACTCTAATTTCTTTGTTCAATCTACTATTTTCTATCGAAAATAATTCTACTGCTGTTGAAAAACACGATTTTCAGGTAATCAGTTTCGTAAAAAATAATTATGGTACAATTGGCCATACTCTTCTTTTCCTACCACATATAATTTTGTTCATTTTTTAAATTGTATGTTATAACTAAAATGTTCTGGCGCGTATAACGATTTTCTTAATTACACACGCACTTTGTTTGACAAGTACAGTATTTGATATGAGAACATGTTGCTGATAATATCACCATAAATGGTTTATCAGGGATAGTCATATCAAATGGTCAGACCACGTGATACAAACAAGGTAGGTTAGGATAAAGAGTAATGAAAACACGTGAAACGTAGAACGTTGGAAAGCACACGCGTCATTATTGTCCCTGTAGACTGATATCTCAAGTTTGATAAACTAGGGTCGTATGTGAGTAAACAGATTATTCATGTTTGTGTGTGTGTGTGCGAGAGGTGATTTTCCTCTTTTAGCAAACAATTGCCTGGCTCAGTTCTGATAGTCTCTCAGAGAAACAATTATCAGGTTCTCGCATCCAAATAAAATAAACAACAAAGAATTACGAAGGGTAACAACAAAAGGAGATAGACACAATGATAATAGACAGGAAATGTAGATATATAGGCCTAGTGATGAAACAGATACAAGAATACCGCGAATTGGACTCCGAAAAATAGGAGAAATATAGCAGCCAATTGGACATCTTGTGAAAGAATGGAAGAAATATAAATGAATAGTGTAAGCCACACCTACGCTGGGATGGAGAACCCCTGATCGCGAGATATAGATAACGTAAATGATTGTCCTATAAATAATATACATGACGATTTAAGAAGTGGAGACTGTGATTGTTCTACATGACGACTCAAAAGGTGGAGACTGTGATTGTTTATAAATTACGACTCAAGAAGAGGAGACTGTGATTGTTCAACTTGACGATTCAAGAGGTGGAAACTGTGATTGTTCTACATGACGACTCAATAAGTTGATACTGTAATTGTTTTACATGACGACTCAAGAGGTGGAGACTGTGATTGTTCTACATGACGACTCAAGAGGTGGAGACTGTGATTGTTCTACATGACGACTCAAGAGGCGGATACTGTGATTGTTCTACATGACGACTCAAGAGGCGGAGACTATGATTGTTCTACATGACGACTCAAGAGGCGGAGACTGTGATTGTTCTACATGACGACTCAAGAGGTGGAGACTGATTGTTCTACTTGACGACTCAAGAGGTGGAGACTGATTGTTCTACTTGACGACTCAAGAGATGATAACTGTGATTGTTATACACGACGACACAAGAAGTGAAGACTTCTTTTTGCACGACGAATCAAGAAGTGAAAACTGTCATTGTTCTACATGACCACTCAATTTAGGTGGCGAACAGAAGTGAAATGTGTAAAGATAATTGGCATCACTTTTTGTAGTGAATATTTGATGATAGCTGGAATAATTTTTTGTAATAAAATGCTACAAAATAGATTACATAATTCTAATGTAGTGAATACCTGATGCTAGTTGGCATCACTTTTTGTAGTGAAATCATTAAAGATGGTTGGCGTCACTTTTTGTAGTGAAATCATTGAAGATGGTTGGCGTCACTTTTTGTAGTGAAATCATTGAAGATGGTTGGCGTCACTTTTTGTAGTGAAATCATTGAAGATGGTTGGCGTCACTTTTTGTAGTGAAATCATTGAAGATGGTTGGCGTCACTTTTTGTAGTGAAATCATTGAAGATGGTTGGCGTCACTTTTTGTAGTGAAATCATTGAAGATGGTTGGCGTCACTTTTTGTAGTGAAATCATTGAAGACGGTTGGCGTCACTTTTTGTAGTGAAATCATTGACGATGGTTGACGTCACTTTTTGTAGTGAAATCATTGAAGATGGTTGGCGTCCACTTTTTGTAGTGAAATCATTGAAGATGGTTGGCGTCACTTTTTGTAGTGAAATCATTGAAGATGGTTGGCGTCACTTTTTGTAGTGAAATCATTGAAGATGGTTGGCGTCACTTTTTGTAGTGAAATCATTGAAGATGGTTGGCGTCACTTTTTGTAGTGAAATCATTGAAGATGGTTGGCGTCACTTTTTGTAGTGAAATCATTGAAGACGGTTGGCATCAGGACCAATCAGTCTGTATACGCTTAAATTATTGCTGGGACAAGCGATGCAGCCGATATGGGGATCCATTGACTGCAATGAAACTGAACGCATGAATAGACTAGAATAGAATAGACTAGAATAGAATAGACTAGATTAGAATAGAATAGACTAGAATAGAACAGACTAGACTAGAATAGAAAAGACTGAAATAGAATAGAATAGAATAGAATAGAATAGAATAGAATAGAATAGAATAAAATAGAAAAGACTGAAATAGAATAGACTAGAATAGAATGGAATAAACTAAAATAGAATAGACTAGAGTAGAATAGACTAGAATAGAATAGAATAGAATCGAATAGACTAGAATAGAATAGACTAGAATAGAATAGACTAGAATAGAATAGAATAGAATCGACTAGAATAGAATAGAATAGAATAGAATAGAATAGAATAGAATAGAATAGAATAGAATTGAGAAAAAGCATCGCTACATCTGCATTAACCATTTTTTATTTTTTCAAAACTTTCACAGTTGTTATCTGTTTATAAAGATGATGTTATTACCATGTCGTGACCATTTTAATAATGTGGTTCCTGACGTAAATACAATCTGTTCATTTATGCATGGTTTTTTTTTACGTTCTTTACATGAAATTTAAATCTTATGTTGACCATAACAGAATTGGTTTTATTTTTTCTATGAGAAAATGCGTGTTTCTGGACGTGTATTTGGTTCGTTTACTTTTACCGTACCTCATAGCGCCATTGTTGACAAGTGTGATGTTATAAGGTCAGAAAATGAAAAATAAAGTCAGACGGGAAGAGAAACAAATAGTACTACATTTAACAATAGTAGGGAGCCGCGATAGCTCAGGGGTTAGTGAACTGGACTACAAAGGACAAGGGGTAGGGTTCGATCCCAACCGACGGCTCACCCAGCCTTAAATGGGTACCTGATTTTTTTCTGGGAAAGTAAAGCAGCACGGGTGTAATACCGACCACATTACCCCAAAAATCTTGTGCTGAAGGTCTGTAAAATATAGGGTCACTAACACCATATTTCCCTATACGCCACTTGGCGTGACGGGGGTACTTTACTTTTTTTTTACTTTAACAATAGTGGCGTGTGTTGTGAAGGGAAGAATAAAACATAAGACAGAAGAATAAGAAAACATTGAGCTATCACGGATAAGATTAGATAACCACGTAGTCAGTCCAACAGAGAATTTGAATTAAGTGAAGTAAAGAGAAACATGAAAGGATAGCGGAAGGTGTTAGTCAGGTGGTCTGGGACGAGAGAGAACCGGGGGTGTCAATGAGAAAGACATTGAAATAACGGTTTGAGAACCGCCGGCGGAGTAAGCAGACATGTGTGAGATGAACTGGGATGAGATTAGAACAGTTTCTGTTATTGGTTTGGTTGGTTATGGAAGGCCTCGGTATCACTGTAAACGAATTAAAATCGCCCATGCCAGTGGAATCATCCAAATTACTAACTCATCTCCCAAACAAAGAAAGGTAACTGCAGTTCCCATCGTAGCAGTTTCAGCACACGCCAAAAGACATAAGGCGAAACCGCGCAGAAAGTGAACACAGCCAAGTATTCCCTGTCATACGATATCATCACTCATCGTAAACAATCGGAATATCGAAACATGATCAAAACGGATGAGACACAGCTCACGGTGTGCACAGATCAATGAACTCAGTAGCTCCTGCAACAAGCCGGACTTGGAATATGAGGAAACTGCAACAAAGAATACTTTTCACACATGGCATTCAATGGTTCCTGCCGCCTATCCACCATATACCATGGAAGTTCACGTCCTCCCGAAAATGATGATCGTCAAATTGAGAACAAACAAATGTATAGCGCTTAATGATGTTAGGACATCGTTTTTGACTTCAACCGAACATATAAACACACGGTTACTCGTCGAATTATCCCCGTCACACATCAAACAACAGACCCTACGATTAGCGTACAACGAACGAAACACGGTGCAAATTCCCCAAAGAGGAAAATCTTCGGTCGACTTGACGGAGCAGTACACATTAATGCGTTTTAGCATGTAAATAACTTGCGTCAAACAATTTCATTCAAGTGGAATTCGAGGAATTCAAGTATTTAGGCACAATGTTCACAGAAGATGGAAAACTAGACAGAGAAATTGACATGAGAATACAAAAAGCGAATGCTGCCACATACCAGCTTTCACCATTGCTAAGACATCCAAACATTTCTATGCCAGCTAAACAACAAATGATAAATAGCATCTTCATACCAACTCTGTGCTATGAAAGTCAAACATGGACCCTTTCTAAATCACATTTAAGAAAGATGAGAGATGCGATGGTTGAGAAAAGTAACAAACAACACAAGAAGAGATAGAATACCAAATGAAACCATAAGAAAAATGGTAGGAACAAAACCCTGACAAGAATATATAGAACAACAACAACTTAAATGGTTTGGCCACCTGGTCAGAATGAATCCTCACCAATCACCATCAAGGGCGTTCTTCTCGAGAATGCATGGAAAAAGACCAAGAGGAAGACCAAGAGGAAGACCCAGATAAAGATGGATAGATGCAGTGACAGAGACATGTAACAACAAAGGAAAATCACTAATTCAGACAATTCGAGCAGCACAAGAACGACAAATGATATAAACTACGACACCTTTTAGGTATCAGTGAAAGAGAAAAGTAGAAGAAGAAGAAGAAACAATTCCAACGTCGGCCATTGAACAGCACTCAATGTGACGTAAACAGCATGACAGCACTAAACGGTGAATTAAGATCGCTTTTACAATACTTGACTTGTCAAAAAGAAACATTGCTGTATGTACTCGCCGGTGCAGATTTGTCGATTTCGTCACGCAGATTTGCAAAGTAGAACATCATTTTGATTCCAACACAGAAAATTGCATCAGAGAGCCGAAATTAATAAAACCCCAGATCAATTTTCTGCAGCGATCGAGAGAACGTGAAACGTTTCACCATTTTGAAACCGAAGTCTCCTTGTTCTACACGACGACTCAAGTAGTGGAGACTGTGATTGTTCTACACGACGACACAAGTAGTGGAGACTGTGATTGTTCTACATGACGACTCAAGTAGTGGAGACTGTGATTGTTCTACATGACGACTCAAGTAGTGGAGACTGTGATTGTTCTACATGACGACTCAAGAAGTGGAGACTGTGATTGTTCTACACGACGACTCAAGTAGTGAAGACTGTGATTGTTCTACATGACGACTCAAGTAGTGGAGACTGTGATTGTTTTACATGACGACTCAAGAGGTGGAGACTGTGATTGTTCTACATGACGACTCAAGAGGTGGAGACTGTGATTGTTTTACATGACGACTCAAGAGGTGGAGACTGTGATTGTTTTACATGACGACTCAAGAGGTGGAGACTGTGATTGTTCTACATGACGACTCAAGAGGTGGAGACTGTGATTGTTCTACATGACGACTCAAGAGGTGGAGACTGTGATTGTTCTACATGACGACTCAAGAGGTGGAGACTGTGATTGTTTTACATGACGACTCAAGAGGTGGAGACTGTGATTGTTTTACATGACGACTCAAGAGGTGGAGACTGTGATTGTTCTACATGACGACTCAAGAGGTGGAGACTGTGATTGTTTTACATGACGACTCAAGAGATGGAGACTGTGATTGTTCTACATGACGACTCAAGAGGTGGAGACTGTGATTGTTTTACATGACGACTCAAGAGGTGGAGACTGTGATTGTTCTACATGACGACTCAAGAGGTGGTGACTGTGATTGTTCTACATGACGACTCAAGAGGTGGAGACTGTGATTGTTCTACATGACGACTCAAGAGGTGGAGACTGTGATTGTTCTACATGACGACTCAAGAGGTGGAGACTGTGATTGTTCTACATGACGACTCAAAAGGTGGAGACTGTGATTGTTCTACATGACGACTCAAGAGGTGGAAACTGTGATTGTTCTACATGACGACTCAAGAGGTAGAGACTGTGATTGTTTTACATGACGACTCAAGAGGTGGTGACTGTGATTGTTTTACATGACGACTCAAGAGGTGGAGACTGTGATTGTTTTACATGACGACACAAGTAGTGGAGACTGTGATTGTTCTACATGACGACTCAAGAGGTGGAGACTGTGATTGTTCTACATGACGACTCAAGAGGTGGAGACTGTGATTGTTTTACATGACGACTCAAGAGGTGGAGACTGTGATTGTTTTACATGACGACTCAACAGGTGGAGACTGTGATTGTTTTACATGACGACTCAAGTAGTGGAGACTGTGATTGTTTTACATGACGACTCAAGAGGTAGTGACTGTGATTGTTTTACATGACGACTGAAGAGGTGGAGACTGATTGTTTTACATGACGACTCAAGAGGTGGAGACTGTGATTGTTCTACATGACGACTCAAGTAGTGGAGACTGTGATTGTTTTACATGATGACTCAAGAGGTGGAGACTGTGATTGTTTTACATGACGACTCAAGAGGTGGAGACTGTGATTGTTCTACATGACGACTCATGTAGTGGAGACTGTGATTGTTTTACATGACGACTCAAGAGGTGGAGACTGTGATTGTTCTACACGACGACTCAAGAGGTTGAGACTGTGATTGTTCTACATGACGACTCAAGTGGTGGAGACTGTGATTGTTTTACATGACGACTCAAGAGGTGGAGACTGTGATTGTTCTACATGACGACTCAAGTAGTGGAGACTGTGATTGTTTTACATGACGACTCAAGAGGTGGAGAATGTGATTGTTTTTCATGACGACTCAAGAGGTGGAAACTGTGATTGTTCTACATGACGACTCAAGAGGTGGAGACTGTGATTGTTTTACATGACGACTCAAGAGGTGGAGACTGTGATTGTTCTACATGACGACTCAAGTAGTGGAGACTGTGATTGTTTTACATGACGACTCAAGTAGTGGAGACTGTGATTGTTTTACATGACGACTCAAGTAGTGGAGACTGTGATTGTTTTACATGACGACTCAAGAGGTGGAGACTGTGATTGTTCTACATGACGACTCAAGTAGTGGAGACTGTGATTGTTTTACATGACGACTCAAGTAGTGGAGACTGTGATTGTTTTACATGACGACTCAAGTAGTGGAGACTGTGATTGTTCTACTTGACGACTCAAGAGGTGGAGACTGTGATTGTTCTACATGACGACTCAAGAGGTGGAGACTGTGATTGTTCTACACGACGACACAAGTAGTGGAGACTGTGATTGTTTTACATGACGACTCAAGAGGTGGGGACTGTGATTGTTCTACATGACGACACAGTATCAGTTTCTGTTACTGGCTGGGAACTGTCCTAGAGGGGACTATGAAGATGATCTGGCTGGGGAAAGAATTTAATAGTTCACGATATTTGTGAAGCACTAACTGCGATATTAGTTGATGTAAATATCGATAAATTATGGAGATACAAACTATAGCTTGTTTCATAAGTCGTGCCCAATTTTAAAAATCAATATCTTTTAAAGCGCTTTTTGTAATTTTTTCAAAATTTGCATGTATAGTTATAATGATTAGAACCCAACAGGGAATTAATTTCATTAAAAACAAACATTTGGTTATTATTATTGCTTATTTGACTTATATAAATTTATAACGACCCATTGATGTAGTCAAAACTTAGTGTTTACAGTATTTAAGTTAAAAATAGCGATTACAAATCTATAGACGGTCCAATTTACGATTTGCACGCTTTCCGCGTGAATTGTCTGACACAATTAGAGACTTGTAGTAAACGCGAGGCATTGTGTTTTCCATTTCCGTTAATTCAGCGGCGTAACGTTGAACAATAACATTTATCATGAGTCTTAAAATGAAATTCTGCAGTTTACAAAATATCGCAATAAAAATGTATGACTATTTTTGCAAAGAGGCTAAACGAGGAAGATTATTTCATTCTTTAGAAAACACTGAGAATAGGACAAGACACATTTTGGATTTATCTAAACGGTCATTTAATCGCTGGATTCAAGCACGTGACCGTCAATGTTCCAAATATACAAAATCACAAGGAAGAGCAAAAATGTTGGATAATTTCGACAGTGAACTTATTAGAAGTGAAATTCGCAAAATGTTGGGTATGAATGAAACTGTTACAATAAGAAAATTAAAAGTATCGCTGAAAAAGAACAACAGTATTGAAATATCAAAGTCTACATTATGGAGGAATGTGAGAGCTGCAGGCTTTACATTCAGAAGGTATTCCAATGGACGAAACATCATCTCTGAGAAGCCACATATAGTAGTCATGAGAAGCAAGTACTTACGTGAAGTAAAAGAGGTGCGCAAGCAAGGTTATGATATTGTGTACTTGGATGAAACATGGATCAATGCTCACCACACTAACCAAAGGGAATGGCAGTCATCAGATGGAAAGATTAAGAGATTAATACCTAGCAGCAAAGGACAGCGCTTGATAATTGCTCATGCAGGTAGTCGACAACATGGACTAATACAGAATGCAGAGCTCATTTTTCTTTCAAAATCCATAGACAATCGGGATTATCACTCTGAGATGAATGGTCACATATTTAGACATTGGATTGAAAATTCTGTTCTCCCATCACTAGATCGACCATCTTGCCTAATAATGGACAATGCAGCGTACCACAACATTGTTGCACTTGAAGATAAAGTCCCGACGTCATCCAGTACAAAAGACGCTATTAAGATATGGCTCACAAAGGAGCACATACAATTTAATAACATGTACTTAAAACCTGAATTACTATCTCTAGTAAAGCAAAAACAAAGGACAAAGATTTTTCAAATAGATAAGATTATCCAAGAGCACGGTCATATAAGTTTGAGGCTGCCACCTTACCAAGCTCATTTAAATCCAATAGAACTAATCTGGGCAAAATTAAAAGGACAAGTGGCAGATGAAAATACAACATTCAAAATATGCGATGTAAAGACTCTTGCTAATCTCGCTTTATTAAATATAGACAAAGATTATTGGGCTAAATGTGAAGACCACGTCTTAAAACAGGAAGAGGAATATTGGAAAAATGATGGTTTGTGGAATGTTCAACCCCAAACAGTTATTAATCTTTTAGACTCGTCTGATTCAGAATGAAAGTATATAGCCCCCACAATGTTGGCCCCTATATTACCTTAAATTATTTCAACAAACGGTCCTTTTTCAGGACCACACAACTATGAAAATTGGACATACAGGTATACCTTGATATTATTATCATCCGTCCTCGAACTGAGCAGACAATAATTCTCCTGGTGTTTTGTTTTATCCAGTTATTTCCCCATTACGGCCACGCCTTTACCTAGTGAAAATTAATCGTAGACCAGCAACTACGGTAATTTCTATTCTTTAGGGCTTCACAATTTACAATTTTGACAAACATCAAAGAAATATCGCCGCTTTAAGAAAACTGCAGCTGCAAGATATTTGTTAAATATACATTTAAAGGGTCTTTTGCATTCTAATAACATTTGGAAAATTTCAAAAGTATTTAACAAACGGTTAAAGAGTAATAGCGTGTTGAAGTTGGGCAAATGTTTTGAAACGAGCTATAGTCAATGTGGATGTTGAGTAGCGCCGTTAAACATGTGGCAAGAACAATGAGATTTAACTGGCAAGTAGATTTGGCATAAGACTAAAGTATTTTAGAGGTGTCATTGACAATGCGCATAATTCTAGTTTTACAGCTGTAGATGGCACAGGAATGAAGACACTTAAATTAGAACATTCCCAGGAGAATTGGTCACCAATTTCTGTTTTTGATCTCCAAACATTTTAATATGGCCATTTGTTCTTATATCTTGTGAGGAATTTGATATTCACTTTCAATTTTATAATTTTTTTGATAATGTCTTTTATAGTGTCATATATTTATGTGTAGAGTAAGATTAGGTCAAATCTCTCTCTCCGTATCTGTCTGCGATCAAGACTCAATCAGAGTAGGATTCCAGACTCTCTTATGAAGGCAGCTGTCTGTTTAAGATGACAGTAGGGACTTCGTGAGAGCCCCCCCCCCCCCCCCTCATGGCGGGCCACACACATAACAACATGAATACAATTAAACTTGGCATTTGTTTAAAGGAAATACTTTTGTTATTAATCGGTAATTTTTGTAACATAAATCATTTAGATTTCTAACCACTTTTCATATTTTCTCTATATATCGTTCATCACATATATAACCATTTTTCATATTTTCTCTATTTATCCTTCATCACATATATGCCCACTTTTCATAGTATCTCTATATATCCTACATAATTATCTCTGACCACTTTTCATATTTTCACTATATATCCTACATAATTATCTCTGCCCACTTTTCATATTTTCTCTATATATCATACATAATTATCTATGACTACTTTTCATATTTTCTGTATATATCCTACATAATTATCTCTGCCCACTTTTCACATTTTCTCTATTTATCCTACATAATTATCTCTGACCACTTTTCATATTTCCTCTATATATCCTACATAATTATCTATGACCACATTTCATATTTTCTCTATATATCCTACATAATTATCTCTGACCACTTTTCATATTTTCTCTATATATCCTACATAATTATCTCTGACAACTTTTCATATTTTCTCTATACATAATTATCTCTGACCACTTTTCATATTTTCTCTATATATTTTACATAATTATCTCTGCCCACTTTTCATATTTTCTCTATATATCCTACATAATTATCTCTGACCACTTTTTATATTTTCTCTATATATCCTAAATAATTAGATCTGACCACTTTTCATATTTTCTCTATTTATCCTACATAATTATCTCTGACCACTTTTCATATTTTCTCTATATATCCTACATAATTATCTCTGACCACTTTTCATATTTTCTCTATATATCCTACATAATTATCTCTGACCACTGTTTATATTTTCTCTATATATCCTACATAATTATCTCTGACCAATTTTCATATTTTCTCTATATATCCTACATAATTATCTCTGACCACTTTTCATATTTTCTCTATATATCCTACATAATTATCTCTGACCACTTTTCATATTTTCTCTATATATCCTGCATAATTATCTCTGACCACTTTTCATATTTTCTCTATATATCCTACATAATTATCTCTGACAACTTTTCACATTTTCTGTATATATCCTACATAATTATCTCTGCCCACTTTTCACATTTTCTCTATATATCCTACATAATTATCTCTGAACACATTTCATATTTTCTCTATATATCCTACATAATTATCTCTGACCACTTTTCATATTTTCTCTATATATCATACATAATTATCTCTGACCACTTTTCATATTTTCTCTATATATCCTACATAATTATCTATGACCACATTTCATATTTTCTCTATATATCATACATAATTATCTCTGACCACTTTTCATATTTTCTCTATATATCCTACATAATTATCTCTGCCCACTTTTCACATTTTCTCTATATATCCTACATAATTATCTATGACCACTTTTCATATTTCTTCTATATATCCTACATAATTATCTATGACCACATTTCATATTTTCTCTATATATCCTACATAATTATCTCTGACCACATTTCATATTTTCTCTATATATCCTACATAATTATCTCTGACCACTTTTCATATTTTCTCTATATATCCTACATAATTATCTCTGACCACTTTTCATATTTTCTCTATACATAATTATCTCTGACCACTTTTCATATTTTCTCTATATATCCTACATAATTATCTCTGACCAATTTTCATATTTTCTCTATATATCCTACATAATTATCTCTGACCACTTTTCATATTTTCTCTATATATCCTACATAATTATCTCTGACCACTTTTCATATTTTCACTATATATCCTGCATAATTATCTCTGACCACTTTTCATATTTTCTCTATATATCCTACATAATTATCTCTGACAACTTTTCATATTATCTCTATATATCCTACATAATTATCTCTGCCCACTTTTCACATTTTCTCTATATATCCTACATAATTATCTATGACCACTTTTCATATTTCTTCTATATATCCTACATAATTATCTATGACCACATTTCATATTTTCTCTATATATCCTACATAATTATCTCTGACCACTTTTCATATTTTCTCTATATATCCTACATAATTATCTCTGACAACTTTTCATATTTTCTCTATACATAATTATCTCTGACCACTTTTCATATTTTCTCTATATATTTTACATAATTATCTCTGCCCACTTTTCATATTTTCTCTATATATCCTACATAATTATCTCTGACCACTTTTCATATTTTCTCTATATATCCTACATAATTAGATCTGACCACTTTTCATATTTTCTCTATATATCCTACATAATTATCTCTGACCACTTTTATATTTTCTCTATATATCCTACATAATTATCTCTGACCACTTTTCATATTTTCTCTATATATCCTACATAATTATCTCTGACCACTTTTTATATTTTCTCTATATATCCTACATAATTATCTCTGACCAATTTTCATATTTTCTCTATATATCCTACATAATTATCTCTGACCACTTTTCATATTTTCTCTATATATCATACATAATTATCTCTGACCACTTTTCATATTTTCTCTATACATAATTATCTCTGACCACTTTTCATTTTTTCTCTATATATTTTACATAATTATCTCTGCCCACTTTTCATATTTTCTCTATATATCCTACATAATTATCTCTGACCACTTTTCATATTTTCTCTATACATAATTATCTCTGACCACTTTTCATATTTTCTCTATATATTTTACATAATTATCTCTGCCCACTTTTCATATTTTCTCTATATATCCTACATAATTATCTCTGACCACTTTTCATATTTTCTCTATATATCCTACATAATTAGATCTGACCACTTTTCATATTTTCTCTATATATCCTACATAATTATCTCTGACCACTTTTCATATTTTCTCTATATATCCTACATAATTATCTCTGACCACTTTTCATATTTTCTCTATATATCCTACATAATTATCTCTGACCACTTTTTATATTTTCTCTATATATCCTACATAATTATCTCTGACCAATTTTCATATTTTCTCTATATATCCTACATAATTATCTCTGACCACTTTTCATATTTTCTCTATATATCATACATAATTATCTCTGACCACTTTTCATATTTTCTCTATACATAATTATCTCTGACCACTTTTCATTTTTTCTCTATATATTTTACATAATTATCTCTGCCCACTTTTCATATTTTCTCTATATATCCTACATAATTATCTCTTACCACTTTTCATATTTTCTCTATATATCCTACATAATTAGATCTGACCACTTTTCATATTTTCTCTATATATCCTACATAATTATCTCTGACCACTTTTCATATTTTCTCTATATATCCTACATAATTATCTCTGACCACTTTTCATATTTTCTCTATATATCCTACATAATTATCTCTGACCACTTTTTATATTTTCTCTATATATCCTACATAATTATCTCTGACCAATTTTCATATTTTCTCTATATATCCTACATAATTATCTCTGACCACTTTTCATATTTTCTCTATATATCCTACATAATTATCTCTGACCACTTTTCATATTTTCTCTATATATCCTACATAATTATCTCTGACCACTTTTCATATTTTCTCTATATATCCTACATAATTATCTCTGACAACTTTTCACATTTTCTGTATATATCCTACATAATTATCTCTGCCCACTTTTCACATTTTCTCTATATATCCTACATAATTATCTCTGAACACATTTCATATTTTCTCTATATATCCTACATAATTATCTCTGACCACTTTTCATATTTTCTCTATATATCATACATAATTATCTCTGACCACTTTTCATATTTTCTCTATATATCCTACATAATTATCTATGACCACATTTCATATTTTCTCTATATATCCTACATAATTATCTCTGACCACTTTTCATATTTTCTCTATATATCCTACATAATTATCTCTGCCCACTTTTCACATTTTCTCTATATATCCTACATAATTATCTATGACTACTTTTCATATTTCTTCTATATATCCTACATAATTATCTATGACCACATTTCATATTTTCTCTATGTATCCTACATAATTATCTCTGACCACATTTCATATTTTCTCTATATATCCTACATAATTATCTCTGACCACTTTTCATATTTTCTCTATATATCCTACATAATTATTTCTGACCACTTTTCATATTTTCTCTATACATAATTATCTCTGACCACTTTTCATATTTTCTCTATATATCCTACATAATTATCTCTGACCAATTTTCATATTTTCTTTATATATCCTACATAATTATCTCTGACCACTTTTCATATTTTCTCTATATATCCTACATAATTATCTATGACCACTTTTCATATTTTCTCTATATATCCTGCATAATTATCTCTGACCACTTTTCATATTTTCTCTACATATCCTACATAATTATCTCTGACAACTTTTCATATTTTCTCTATATATCCTACATAATTATCTCTGCCCACTTTTCACATTTTCTCTATATATCCTACATAATTATCTATGACCACTTTTCATATTTCTTCTATATATCCTACATAATTATCTATGACCACATTTCATATTTTCTCTATATATCCTACATAATTATCTCTGACCACATTTCATATTTTCTCTATATATCCTACATAATTATCTCTGACCACTTTTCATATCTTCTCTATATATCCTACATAATTATCTCTGACCACATTTCATATTTTCTCTATATATCATACATAATTATCTCTGACCACTTTTCATATTTTCTCTATATATCCTACATAATTATCTCTGCCCACTTTTCATATTTTCTCTATATATCCTACATAATTATCTATGACCACATTTCATATTTTCTCTATATATCATACATAATTATCTCTGACCACTTTTCATATTTTCTGTATATATCCTACATAATTATCTCTGCCCACTTTTCACATTTTCTCTATATATCCTACATAATTATCTATGACCACTTTTCATATTTCCTCTATATATCCTACATAATTATCTCTGACCACTTTTCATATTTTCCTATATATCCTACATAATTATCTCTGACCACTTTTCATATTTTCTCTATACATAATTATCTCTGACCACTTTTCATATTTTCTCTATATATTTTACATAATTATCTATGACCACTTTTAATATTTTCTCTATATATCCTACATAATTATCTCTGACCACTTTTCATATTTTCTCTATATATCCTACATAATTATCTATGACCACTTTTCATATTTTCTCTATATATCCTACATAATTATCTCTGACCACTTTTCATATTTTCTCTATATATTCTACATATTTATCTCTGACCACTTTTTATATTTTCTCTAGATATCCTACATAATTATCTCTGACCAATTTTCATATTTTCTCTATATATCCTACATAATTATCTCTGACCACTTTTCATATTTTCTCTATATATCCTACATAATTATCTCTGACCACTTTTCATATTTTCTCTATATATCCTGCATAATTATCTCTGCCCACTTTTCATATTTTCTCTATATATCCTACATAATTATCTCTGACAACTTTTCACATTTTCTGTATATATCCTACATAATTATCTCTGACCACTTTTCATATTTTCTCTATATATCCTACATAATTATCTCTGACCACTTTTCATATTTTCTCTATATATCCTACATAATTATCTATGATCACTTTTAATATTTTCTCTATATATCCTACATAATTATCTCTGACCACTTTTCATATTTTCTCTATATATCCTACATAATTATCTATGACAACATTTCATATTTTCTCTATATATCATACATAATTATCTCTGACCACTTTTCATATTTTCTTTATATATCATACATAATTATCTCTGCCCACTTTTCACATTTTCTCTATATATCCTACATAATTATCTATGACCACTTTTCATATTTCCTCTGTATATCCTACATAATTATCTATGACCACATTTCATATTTTCTCTATATATCCTACATAATTATCTCTGACCACTTTTCATATTTCCTCTGTATATCCTACATAATTATCTATGACCACATTTCATATTTTCTCTATATATCCTACATAATTATCTCTGACCACTTTTCATATTTTCTCTATATATCCTACATAATTATCTCTGACCACTTTTCATATTTTCTCTATATATCCTACATAATTATCTCTGACCACTTTTCATATTTTCTCTATATATCCTACATAATTATCTATGATCACTTTTAATATTTTCTCTATATATCCTACATAATTATCTCTGACCACTTTTCATATTTTCTTTATATATCATACATAATTATCTCTGCCCACTTTTCACATTTTCTCTATATATCCTACATAATTATCTATGACCACTTTTCATATTTCCTCTGTATATCCTACATAATTATCTATGACCACATTTCATATTTTCTCTATATATCCTACATAATTATCTCTGACCACTTTTCATATTTTCTCTATATATCCTACATAATTATCTCTGACTACTTTTCATATTTTCGCTATATATCCTACATAATTATATCTGACTACTTTTCATATTTTCTCTATAGCTGCTACATAATTATCTCTGACTACTTTTCGAATTTTCTCTATATATTCTATATAACCAACTCTGACCATTTTTCGTATTTTTAAAATATATTTTTCTCCGTTGCAGACGCCGATTTAACTACAGTTCACACAACCATCTTTTTCCATCGACCAGCTATGGGTCAATTTCTATCTTTACCTCCCATACACACGCCTCCGATACCATTCCGTCCCCTAAAATCACTAAGAATGCACCTGAATTCCGCAAACTCTCGTCAAAATTCCGCCAAAATCCATTTAAAATTACATCAAAATCAGCCAAACCCGACTTACATTTATCGACCATCTTTATTTATTATATATACCACACTTCACTATCTATCACTACAAATACTAAGATTCCATTAAAAATGTCATTAACAAACAATTTCGAAAAAAAAATGATTCGGCCAGCTATGAGTCAATCACCTTTTACAACCCCCATCACACAACCCCACAACCCATGCACCCGTCTGGTAGTATCCCGCCTCTTACAGACACATCAGAAACCATTCAAATATAAGTTACAAATTTTAAAAAAATCAGTTGGTCAACTTTGTGTCGGCCACATTTTGTTATTCTTATATATTTTTCGATTACTAAAATTGAGATAAACAAAAGAATAAGTATGAGAAAAGTAATTTTAATGCCATGAAAAATATACTAACAACAAAACAAATAACACCAGGGCTTAAACTAAGAATAGCAAAATGTTACATCTTCTCAATATTCCTGTATGGTGCAGAAACATGGACATTAGACCAGAAAACAGAACATAAAATTGAAGCCTTTGAAATGTTGATTTATAGAAGAATAGGTAGAATTGGATGGAAAGAAAGTAAAACAAACGATGAAGTTTTAAAACAACTGAAAATAAAAAGAGAACTACTAAATACAATTAAGAAACAAATGAAATTTTTGGTCCATGTTAAAAGACACAACAGCCTACTAAAAGTAATATTGGAATGGAAAATACAACGTAAAAGAGGCGGAGGCAGAACAAGACTAACATGGACGAGTAACATCAAAAGATGGACAAGTCAATCTATGACAGCCTGCACCATCAAAGCAAGAAACAGAGTAGGGGGTTAAGGCAAAGAAATGCAAATGAATGCATAAAAAGGCGAAGCTGCAGTAAAGCTGAATGTGAGGAAAAAATAAAAAAAAAAATAGCAAAAATGGTATGTTAGAAGCTTTACGCGATAATTAGACGACACAGATTAAACGACGTTTCAGTCCAATAGGCCTTCAGCAGGTACAAACAAACAAAAACACACACACGGATATGTAAGTAAAACTAATCCTACATAGCTAACTAAATTCAACCATTTTTGGATGTTTCTTTACTGGTTAGCTATGTAGGATTAGTTTTACTTACATATCCGTGTGTGTTTTTTTTTTTGTTTGCTCCTGCTGAAGGCCTATTAGACTGAAACGTCGTTTAATCTGTGTCGTCTAATTATCGCGTAAAGCTTCTAATATACCATTTTTTTTATTTTTTTATTTTTCCTCAAGAAACAGAGTAGAATGGCGATCCATGGTAGCCAACCTTCGTTGCGGAGAAATCACTCGATGATGATGATATATATATATATATATATATATATATATATATATATATCCTACATAATTATCTATGACCACTTTTCATATTTCTTCTATATATCCTACATAATTATCTATGACCACATTTCATATTTTCTCTATATATCCTACATAATTATCTCTGACCACATTTCATATTTTCTCTATATATCCTACATAATTATCTCTGACCACTTTTCATATTTTCTCTATATATCCTACATAATTATCTCTGACCACTTTTCATATTTTCTCTATACATAATTATCTCTGACCACTTTTCATATTTTCTCTATATATCCTACATAATTATCTCTGACCAATTTTCATATTTTCTCTATATATCCTACAAATTTATCTCTGACCACTTTTCATATTTTCTCTATATATCCTACATAATTATCTCTGACCACTTTTCATATTTTCTCTATATATCCTGCATAATTATCTCTGACCACTTTACATATTTTCTCTATATATCCTACATAATTATCTCTGACAACTTTTCTTATTTTCTCTATATATCCTACATAATTATCTCTGCCCACTTTTCACATTTTCTCTATATATCCTACATAATTATCTATGACCACTTTTCATATTTCTTCTATATATCCTACATAATTATCTATGACCACATTTCATATTTTCTCTATATATCCTACATAATTATCTCTGACCACATTTCATATTTTCTCTATATATCCTACATAATTATCTCTGACCACTTTTCATATTTTCTCTATATATCCTACATAATTATCTCTGACCACTTTTCATATTTTCTCTATATATCCTACATAATTATCTCTGACCACATTTCATATTTTCTCTATATATCATACATAATTATCTCTGACCACTTTTCATATTTTCTCTATATATCCTACATAATTGTCTCTGCCCACTTTTCATATTTTCTCTATATATCCTACATAATTATCTATGACCACATTTCATATTTTCTCTATATATCATACATAATTATCTCTGACCACTTCTCATATTTTCTGTATATATCCTACATAATTATCTCTGCCCACTTTTCACATTTTCTCTATATATCCTACATAATTATCTATGACCACTTTTCATATTTCCTCTATATATCCTACATAATTATCTCTGACCACTTTTCATATTTTCCCTATATATCCTACATAATTATCTCTGACCACTTTTCATATTTTCTCTATACATAATTATCTCTGACCACTTTTCATATTTTCTCTATATATCCTACATAATTATCTCTGACCACTTTTCATATTTTCTTTATATATTCTACATAATTATCTCTGACCACTTTTTATATTTTCTCTATATATCCTACATAATTATCTCTGACCAATTTTCATATTTTCTCTATATATCCTACATAATTATCTCTGACCACTTTTCACATTTTCTCTATATATCATACATAATTATCTCTGACCACTTTTCATATTTTCTCTATATATCCTGCATAATTATCTCTGCCCACTTTTCATATTTTCTCTATATATCCTACATAATTATCTCTGACAACTTTTCACATTTTCTGTATATATCCTACATACTTATCTCTGCCCACTTTTCACATTTTCTCTATATATCCTACATAATTATCTCTGAACACATTTCATATTTTCTCTATATATCCTACATAATTATCTCTGACCACTTTTCATATTTTCTCTATATATCATACATAATTATCTCTGACCACTTTTCATATTTTCTCTATATATCCTACATAATTATCTATGACCACATTTCATATTTTCTCTATATATCATACATAATTATCTCTGACCACTTTTCATATTTTCTGTATATATCCTACATAATTATCTCTGCCCACTTTTCACATTTTCTCTATATATCCTACATAATTATCTATGACCACTTTTCACATTTCCTCTATATATCCTACATAATTATCTATGACCACATTTCATATTTTCTCTATATATCCTACATAATTATCTCTGACCACTTTTCATATTTTCTCTATATATCCTACATAATTATCTCTGACCACTTTTCATATTTTCTCTATATATTTTACATAATTATCTATGAGCACTTTTAATTTTTTCTCTATATATCCTACATAATTATCTCTGACCACTTTTCATATTTTCTCTATATATCCTACATAATTATCTCTGACATCTTTTCACATTTTCTGTATATATCCTACATAATTATTTCTGCCCACTTTTCACATTTTCTCTATATATCCTACATAATTATCTCTGACCACTTTTCATATTTTCTCTATACATAATTATCTCTGACCACTTTTCATATTTTCTCTATATATCCTACATAATTATCTCTGACCACTTTTCATATTTTCTCTATACATAATTATCTCTGACCACTTTTCATATTTTCTCTATATATCCTACATAATTATCTCTGACCACTTTTCATATTTTCTTTATATATTCTACATAATTATCTCTGACCACTTTTTATATTTTCTCTATATATCCTACATAATTATCTCTGACCAATTTTCATATTTTCTCTATATATCCTACATAATTATCTCTGACCACTTTTCATATTTTCTCTATATATCATACATAATTATCTCTGACCACTTTTCATATTTTCTCTATATATCCTGCATAATTATCTCTGCCCACTTTTCATATTTTCTCTATATATCCTACATAATTATCTCTGACAACTTTTCACATTTTCTGTATATATCCTACATACTTATCTCTGCCCACTTTTCACATTTTCTCTATATATCCTACATAATTATCTCTGAACACATTTCATATTTTCTCTATATATCCTACATAATTATCTCTGACCACTTTTCATGTTTTCTCTGTATATCATACATAATTATCTCTGACCACTTTTCATATTTTCTCTATATATCCTACATAATTATCTATGACCACATTTCATATTTTCTCTATATATCCTACATAATTATCTCTGACCACTTTTCATATTTTCTCTATATATCCTACATAATTATCTCTGACCACTTTTATATTTTCTCTATATATTTTACATAATTATCTATGAGCACTTTTAATATTTTCTCTATATATCCTACATAATTATCTCTGACCACTTTTCATATTTTCTCTATATATCCTACATAATTATCTCTGACAACTTTTCACATTTTCTGTATATATCCTACATAATAATTTCTGCCCACTTTTCACATTTTCTCTATATATCCTACATAATTATCTCTGACCACTTTTCATATTTTCTCTATACATAATTATCTCTGACCACTTTTCATATTTTCTCTATATATCCTACATAATTATCTCTGACCACTTTTCATATTTTCTCTATATATCCTACATAATTATCTCTGACTACTTTTCATATTTTCTCTATATATCCTACATAATTATCTCTGACCACTTTTCATATTTTCTCTATATATCCTACATAATTATCTCTGACTACTTTTCATATTTTCGCTATATATCCTACATAATTATATCTTACTACTTTTCATATTTTCTCTATAGCTCCTACATAATTATCTCTGACTACTTTTCGAATTTTCTCTATATATCCAACTCTGACCATTTTTCGTATTTTTAAAATATATTTTTCTCCGTTGCAGACGCCGATTTAACTACAGTTCACACAACCATCTTTTTCCATCGACCAGCTATGGGTCAATTTCTATCTTTACCTCCCATACACACGCCTCCGATACCATTCCGTCCCCTAAAATCACTAAGAATGCACCTGAATTCCGCAAACTCTCGTCAAAATTCCGCCAAAATCCATTTAAAATTACATCAAAATCAGCCAAACCCGACTTACATTTATCGACCATCTTTATTTATTATATATACCACACTTCACTATCTATCACTACAAATACTAAGATTCCATTAAAAATGTCATTAACAAACAATTTCGAAAAAAAAATGATTCGGCCAGCTATGAGTCAATCACCTTTTACAACCCCCATCACACAACCCCACAACCCATGCACCCCTCTGGTAGTATCCCGCCTCTTACAGACACATCAGAAACCATTCAAATATAAGTTACAAATTTTAAAAAAATCAGTTGGTCAACTTTGTGTCGGCCACATTTTGTTATTCTTATATATTTTTCGATTACTAAAATTGAGATAAACAAAAGAATAAGTATGAGAAAAGTAATTTTAATGCCATGAAAAATATACTAACAACAAAACAAATAACACCAGGGCTTAAACTAAGAATAGCAAAATGTTACATCTTCTCAATATTCCTGTATGGTGCAGAAACATGGACATTAGACCAGAAAACAGAACATAAAATTGAAGCCTTTGAAATGTTGATTTATAGAAGAATAGGTAGAATTGGATGGAAAGAAAGTAAAACAAACGATGAAGTTTTAAAACAACTGAAAAAAAAAGAGAACTACTAAATACAATTAAGAAACAAATGAAATTTTTGGTCCATGTTAAAAGACACAACAGCCTACTAAAAGTAATATTGGAATGGAAAATACAACGTAAAAGAGGCGGAGGCAGAACAAGACTAACATGGACGAGTAACATCAAAAGATGGACAAGTCAATCTATGACAGCCTGCACCATCAAAGCAAGAAACAGAGTAGGGGGTTAAGGCAAAGAAATGCAAATGAATGCATAAAAAGGCGAAGCTGCAGTAAAGCTGAATGTGAGGAAAAAATAAAAAAAAAATAGCAAAAATGGTATGTTAGAAGCTTTACGCGATAATTAGACGACACAGATTAAACGACGTTTCAGTCCAATAGGCCTTCAGCAGGTACAAACAAACAAAAACACACACACGGATATGTAAGTAAAACTAATCCTACATAGCTAACTAAATTCAACCATTTTTGGATGTTTCTTTACTGGTTAGCTATGTAGGATTAGTTTTACTTACATATCCGTGTGTGTTTTTTTTTGTTTGCTCCTGCTGAAGGCCTATTAGACTGAAACGTCGTTTAATCTGTGTCGTCTAATTATCGCGTAAAGCTTCTAATATACCATTTTTTTTATTTTTTTATTTTTCCTCAAGAAACAGAGTAGAATGGCGATCCATGGTAGCCAAACTTCGTTGCGGAGAAATCACTCGATGATGATGATATATATATATATATATATCCTACATAATTATCTATGACCACTTTTCATATTTCTTCTATATATCCTACATAATTATCTATGACCACATTTCATATTTTCTCTATATATCCTACATAATTATCTCTGACCACATTTCATATTTTCTCTATATATCCTACATAATTATCTCTGACCACTTTTCATATTTTCTCTATATATCCTACATAATTATCTCTGACCACTTTTCATATTTTCTCTATACATAATTATCTCTGACCACTTTTCATATTTTCTCTATATATCCTACATAATTATCTCTGACCAATTTTCATATTTTCTCAATATATCCTACAAATTTATCTCTGACCACTTTTCATATTTTCTCTATATATCCTACATAATTATCTCTGACCACTTTTCATATTTTCTCTATATATCCTGCATAATTATCTCTGACCACTTTTCATATTTTCTCTATATATCCTACATAATTATCTCTGACAACTTTTCATATTTTCTCTATATATCCTACATAATTATCTCTGCCCACTTTTCACATTTTCTCTATATATCCTACATAATTATCTATGACCACATTTCATATATTCTCTATATATCCTACATAATTATCTCTGACCACATTTCATATTTTCTCTATATATCCTACATAATTATCTCTGACCACTTTTCATATTTTCTCTATATATCCTACATAATTATCTCTGACCACATTTCATATTTTCTCTATATATCATACATAATTATCTCTGACCACTTTTCATATTTTCTCTATATATCCTACATAATTATCTCTGCCCACTTTTCATATTTTCTCTATATATCCTACATAATTATCTATGACCACTTTTTATATTTTCTCTATATATCCTACATAATTATCTCTGACCAATTTTCATATTTTCTCTATATATCCTACATAATTATCTCTGACCACTTTTCATATTTTCTCTATATATCCTACATAATTATCTCTGACCACTTTTCATATTTTCTCTATATATCCTACATAATTATCTCTGACCACTTTTCATATTTTCTCTATATATCC
Organism: Megaustenia siamemsis; assembly: GCA_032433765.1. NCBI lineage: Eukaryota > Metazoa > Mollusca > Gastropoda > Stylommatophora > Ariophantidae > Megaustenia > Megaustenia siamemsis. The sequence continues at coordinate 5,953,985 of JAVIAB010000073.1, forward strand.
TACATAATTATCTCTGACAACTTTTCACATTTTCTGTATATATCCTACATAATTATCTCTGCCCACTTTTCACATTTTCTCTATATATCCTACATAATTATCTCTGAACACATTTCATATTTTCTCTATATATCCTACATAATTATCTCTGACCACTTTTCATATTTTCTCTATATATCCTACATAATTATCTCTGACCAATTTTCATATTTTCTCTATACATAATTATCTCTGACCACTTTTCATATTTTCTCTATATATCCTACATAATTATCTCTGACCACTTTCATATTTTCTCTATATATCCTACATAATTATCTCTGACAACTTTTCACATTTTCTGTATATATCCTACATAATTATCTCTGCCCACTTTTCACATTTTCTCTATATATCCTACATAATTATCTCTGACCACTTTTCATATTTTCTCTATACATAATTATCTCTGACCACTTTTCATATTTTCTCTATATATCCTACATAATTATCTCTGACTACTTTTCATATTTTCTCTATATATCCTACATAATTATCTCTGACCACTTTTCATATTTTCTCTATATATCCTACATAATTATCTCTGACTACTTTTCATATTTTCGCTATATATCCTACATAATTATATCTGACTACTTTTCATATTTTCTCTATAGCTCCTACATAATTATCTCTGACTACTTTTCGAATTTTCTCTATATATTCTATATAACCAACTCTGACCATTTTTCGTATTTTTAAAATATATTTTTCTCCGTTGCAGACGCCGATTTAACTACAGTTCACACAACCATCTTTTTCCATCGACCAGCTATGGGTCAATTTCTATCTTTACCTCCCATACACACGCCGATACCATTCCGTCCCCTAAAATCACTAAGAATGCACCTGAATTCCGCAAACTCTCGTCAAAATTCCGCCAAAATCCATTTAAAATTACATCAAAATCAGCCAAACCCGACTTACATTTATCGACCATCTTTATTTATTATATATACCACACTTCACTATCTATCACTACAAATACTAAGATTCCATTAAAAATGTCATTAACAAACAATTTCGAAAAAAAAAATGATTCGGCCAGCTATGAGTCAATCACCTTTTACAACCCCATCACACAACCCCACAACCCATGCACCCCTCTGGTAGTATCGCGCCTCTTACAGACACATCAGAAACCATTCAAATATAAGTTACAAATTTTAAAAAAATCAGTTGGTCAACTTTGTGTCGGCCACATTTTGTTATTCTTATATATTTTTCGATTACTAAAATTGAGATAAACAAAAGAATAAGTATGAGAAAAGTAATTTTAATGCCATGAAAAATATACTAACAACAAAACAAATAACACCAGGGCTTAAACTAAGAATAGCAAAATGTTACATCTTCTCAATATTCCTGTATGGTGCAGAAACATGGACATTAGACCAGAAAACAGAACATAAAATTGAAGCCTTTGAAATGTTGATTTATAGAAGAATAGGTAGAATTGGATGGAAAGAAAGTAAAACAAACGATGAAGTTTTAAAACAACTGAAAATAAAAAGAGAACTACTAAATACAATTAAGAAACAAATGAAATTTTTGGTCCATGTTAAAAGACACAACAGCCTACTAAAAGTAATATTGGAATGGAAAATACAACGTAAAAGAGGCGGAGGCAGAACAAGACTAACATGGACGAGTAACATCAAAAGATGGACAAGTCAATCTATGACAGCCTGCACCATCAAAGCAAGAAACAGAGTAGGGGGTTAAGGCAAAGAAATGCAAATGAATGCATAAAAAGGCGAAGCTGCAGTAAAGCTGAATGTGAGGAAAAAATAAAAAAAAAATAGCAAAAATGGTATGTTAGAAGCTTTACGCGATAATTAGACGACACAGATTAAACGACGTTTCAGTCCAATAGGCCTTCAGCAGGTACAAACAAACAAAAACACACACACGGATATGTAAGTAAAACTAATCCTACATAGCTAACTAAATTCAACCATTTTTGGATGTTTCTTTACTGGTTAGCTATGTAGGATTAGTTTTACTTACATATCCGTGTGTGTTTTTTTTTTGTTTGCTCCTGCTGAAGGCCTATTAGACTGAAACGTCGTTTAATCTGTGTCGTCTAATTATCGCGTAAAGCTTCTAATATACCATTTTTTTTATTTTTTTATTTTTCCTCAAGAAACAGAGTAGAATGGCGATCCATGGTAGCCAACCTTCGTTGCGGAGAAATCACTCGATGATGATGATATATATATATATATATATATATATATATATATATATATATATCCTACATAATTATCTATGACCACTTTTCATATTTCTTCTATATATCCTACATAATTATCTATGACCACATTTCATATTTTCTCTATATATCCTACATAATTATCTCTGACCACATTTCATATTTTCTCTATATATCCTACATAATTATCTCTGACCACTTTTCATATTTTCTCTATATATCCTACATAATTATCTCTGACCACTTTTCATATTTTCTCTATACATAATTATCTCTGACCACTTTTCATATTTTCTCTATATATCCTACATAATTATCTCTGACCAATTTTCATATTTTCTCTATATATCCTACAAATTTATCTCTGACCACTTTTCATATTTTCTCTATATATCCTACATAATTATCTCTGACCACTTTTCATATTTTCTCTATATATCCTGCATAATTATCTCTGACCACTTTTCATATTTTCTCTATATATCCTACATAATTATCTCTGACAACTTTTCATATTTTCTCTATATATCCTACATAATTATCTCTGCCCACTTTTCACATTTTCTCTATATATCCTACATAATTATCTATGACCACTTTTCATATTTCTTCTATATATCCTACATAATTATCTATGACCACATTTCATATTTTCTCTATATATCCTACATAATTATCTCTGACCACATTTCATATTTTCTCTATATATCCTACATAATTATCTCTGACCACTTTTCATATTTTCTCTATATATCCTACATAATTATCTCTGACCACATTTCATATTTTCTCTATATATCATACATAATTATCTCTGACCACTTTTCATATTTTCTCTATATATCCTACATAATTATCTCTGCCCACTTTTCATATTTTCTCTATATATCCTACATAATTATCTATGACCACTTTTTATATTTTCTCTATATATCCTACATAATTATCTCTGACCAATTTTCATATTTTCTCTATATATCCTACATAATTATCTCTGACCACTTTTCATATTTTCTCTATATATCCTACATAATTATCTCTGACCACTTTTCATATTTTCTCTATATATCCTACATAATTATCTCTGACCACTTTTCATATTTTCTCTATATATCCTACATAATTATCTCTGACAACTTTTCACATTTTCTGTATATATCCTACATAATTATCTCTGCCCACTTTTCACATTTTCTCTATATATCCTACATAATTATCTCTGAACACATTTCATATTTTCTCTATATATCCTACATAATTATCTCTGACCACTTTTCATATTTTCTCTATATATCCTACATAATTATCTCTGACCAATTTTCATATTTTCTCTATACATAATTATCTCTGACCACTTTTCATATTTTCTCTATATATCCTACATAATTATCTCTGACCACTTTTCATATTTTCTCTATATATCCTACATAATTATCTCTGACAACTTTTCACATTTTCTGTATATATCCTACATAATTATCTCTGCCCACTTTTCACATTTTCTCTATATATCCTACATAATTATCTCTGACCACTTTTCATATTTTCTCTATACATAATTATCTCTGACCACTTTTCATATTTTCTCTATATATCCTACATAATTATCTCTGACCACTTTTCATATTTTCTCTATATATCCTACATAATTATCTCTGACCACTTTTCATATTTTCTCTATATATCCTACATAATTATCTATGATCACTTTTAATATTTTCTCTATATATCCTACATAATTATCTCTGACTACTTTTCATATTTTCGCTATATATCCTACATAATTATATCTTACTACTTTTCATATTTTCTCTATAGCTCCTACATAATTATCTCTGACTACTTTTCGAATTTTCTCTATATATTCTATATAACCAACTCTGACCATTTTTCGTATTTTTAAAATATATTTTTCTCCGTTGCAGACGCCGATTTAACTACAGTTCACACAATCATCTTTTTCCATCGACCAGCTATGGGTCAATTTCTATCTTTACCTCCCATACACACGCCTCCGATACCATTCCGTCCCCTAAAATCACTAAGAATGCACCTGAATTCCGCAAACTCTCGTCAAAATTCCGCCAAAATCCATTTAAAATTACATCAAAATCAGCCAAACCCGACTTACATTTATCGACCATCTTTATTTATTATATATACCACACTTCACTATCTATCACTACAAATACTAAGATTCCATTAAAAATGTCATTAACAAACAATTTCGAAAAAAAAAATGATTCGGCCAGCTATGAGTCAATCACCTTTTACAACCCCCATCACACAACCCCACAACCCATGCACCCCTCTGGTAGTATCCCGCCTCTTACAGACACATCAGAAACCATTCAAATATAAGTTACAAATTTTAAAAAAATCAGTTGGTCAACTTTGTGTCGGCCACATTTTGTTATTCTTATATATTTTTCGATTACTAAAATTTAGATAAACAAAAGAATAAGTATGAGAAAAGTAATTTTAATGCCATGAAAAATATACTAACAACAAAACAAATAACACCAGGGCTTAAACTAAGAATAGCAAAATGTTACATCTTCTCAATATTCCTGTATGGTGCAGAAACATGGACATTAGACCAGAAAACAGAACATAAAATTGAAGCCTTTGAAATGTTGATTTATAGAAGAATAGGTAGAATTGGATGGAAAGAAAGTAAAACAAACGATGAAGTTTTAAAACAACTGAAAATAAAAAGAGAACTACTAAATACAATTAAGAAACAAATGAAATTTTTGGTCCATGTTAAAAGACACAACAGCCTACTAAAAGTAATATTGGAATGGAAAATACAACGTAAAAGAGGCGGAGGCAGAACAAGACTAACATGGACGAGTAACATCAAAAGATGGACAAGTCAATCTATGACAGCCTGCACCATCAAAGCAAGAAACAGAGTAGGGGGTTAAGGCAAAGAAATGCAAATGAATGCATAAAAAGGCGAAGCTGCAGTAAAGCTGAATGTGAGGAAAAAATAAAAAAAAAATAGCAAAAATGGTATGTTAGAAGCTTTACGCGATAATTAGACGACACAGATTAAACGACGTTTCAGTCCAATAGGCCTTCAGCAGGTACAAACAAACAAAAACACACACACGGATATGTAAGTAAAACTAATCCTACATAGCTAACTAAATTCAACCATTTTTGGATGTTTCTTTACTGGTTAGCTATGTAGGATTAGTTTTACTTACATATCCGTGTGTGTTTTTTTTTGTTTGCTCCTGCTGAAGGCCTATTAGACTGAAACGTCGTTTAATCTGTGTCGTCTAATTATCGCGTAAAGCTTCTAATATACCATTTTTTTTATTTTTTATTTTTCCTCAAGAAACAGAGTAGAATGGCGATCCATGGTAGCCAACCTTCGTTGCGGAGAAATCACTCGATGATGATGATATATATATATATATATATATCCTACATAATTATCTATGACCACTTTTCATATTTCTTCTATATATCCTACATAATTATCTATGACCACATTTCATATTTTCTCTATATATCCTACATAATTATCTCTGACCACATTTCATATTTTCTCTATATATCCTACATAATTATCTCTGACCACTTTTCATATTTTCTCTATATATCCTACATAATTATCTCTGACCACTTTTCATATTTTCTCTATACATAATTATCTCTGACCACTTTTCATATTTTCTCTATATATCCTACATAATTATCTCTGACCAATTTTCATATTTTCTCTATATATCCTACAAATTTATCTCTGACCACTTTTCATATTTTCTCTATATATATCCTACATAATTATCTCTGACCACTTTTCATATTTTCTCTATATATCCTGCATAATTATCTCTGACCACTTTTCATATTTTCTCTATATATCCTACATAATTATCTCTGACAACTTTTCATATTTTCTCTATATATCCTACATAATTATCTCTGCCCACTTTTCACATTTTCTCTATATATCCTACATAATTATCTATGACCACTTTTCATATTTCTTCTATATATCCTACATAATTATCTATGACCACATTTCATATTTTCTCTATATATCCTACATAATTATCTCTGACCACATTTCATATTTTCTCTATATATCCTACATAATTATCTCTGACCACTTTTCATATTTTCTCTATATATCCTACATAATTATCTCTGACCACTTTTCATATTTCTTCTATATATCCTACATAATTATCTATGACCACTTTTCATATTTCTTCTATATATCCTACATAATTATCTATGACCACATTTCATATTTTCTCTATATATCCTACATAATTATCTCTGACCACATTTCATATTTTCTCTATATATCCTACATAATTATCTCTGACCACTTTTCATATTTTCTCTATATATCCTACATATTTTCTCTATACATAATTATCTCTGACTACTTTTCATATTTTCTCTATATATCCTACATAATTATCTCTGACCAATTTTCATATTTTCTCTATATATCCTACAAATTTATCTCTGACCACTTTTCATATTTTCTCTATATATCCTACATAATTATCTCTGACCACTTTTCATATTTTCTCTATATATCCTACATAATTATCTCTGACAACTTTTCACATTTTCTGTATATATCCTACATAATTATCTCTGCCCACTTTTCACATTTTCTCTATATATCCTACATAATTATCTCTGAACACATTTCATATTTTCTCTATATATCCTACATAATTATCTCTGACCAATTTTCATATTTTCTCTATATATCATACATAATTATCTCTGACCACTTTTCATATTTTCTCTATATATCATACATAATTATCTCTGACCACTTTTCATATTTTCTCTATATATCCTGCATAATTATCTCTGCCCACTTTTCATATTTTCTCTTTATATCCTACATAATTATCTCTGACAACTTTTCACATTTTCTGTATATATCCTACATACTTATCTCTGCCCACTTTTCACATTTTCTCTATATATCCTACATAATTATCTCTGAACACATTTCATATTTTCTCTATATATCCTACATAATTATCTCTGACCACTTTTCATATTTTCTCTATATATCCTACATAATTATCTCTGACCACTTTTCATATTTTCTCTATATATCCTACATAATTATCTCTGACAACTTTTCACATTTTCTGTATATATCCTACATAATTATCTCTGCCCACTTTTCACATTTTCTCTATATATCCTACATAATTATCTCTGAACACATTTCATATTTTCTCTATATATCCTACATAATTATCTCTGACCAATTTTCATATTTTCTCTATATATCATACATAATTATCTCTGACCACTTTTCATATTTTCTCTATATATCATACATAATTATCTCTGACCACTTTTCATATTTTCTCTATATATCCTGCATAATTATCTCTGCCCACTTTTCATATTTTCTCTTTATATCCTACATAATTATCTCTGACAACTTTTCACATTTTCTGTATATATCCTACATACTTATCTCTGCCCACTTTTCACATTTTCTCTATATATCCTACATAATTATCTCTGAACACATTTCATATTTTCTCTATATATCCTACATAATTATCTCTGACCACTTTTCATATTTTCTCTATATATCATACATAATTATCTCTGACCACTTTTCATATTTTCTCTATATATCCTACATAATTATCTATGACCACATTTCATATTTTCTCTATATATCATACATAATTATCTCTGACCACTTTTCATATTTTCTGTATATATCCTACATAATTATCTCTGCCCACTTTTCACATTTTCTCTATATATCCTACATAATTATCTATGACCACTTTTCATATTTCCTCTATATATCCTACATAATTATCTATGACCACATTTCATATTTTCTCTATATATCCTACATAATTATCTCTGACCACTTTTCATATTTTCTCTATAGCTCCTACATAATTATCTCTGACTACTTTTCGAATTTTCTCTATATATCCAACTCTGACCATTTTTCGTATTTTTAAAATATATTTTTCTCCGTTGCAGACGCCGATTTAACTACAGTTCACACAACCATCTTTTTCCATCGACCAGCTATGGGTCAATTTCTATCTTTACCTCCCATACACACGCCTCCGATACCATTCCATCCCCTAAAATCACTTAGAATGCACCTGAATTCCGCAAACTCCCGTCAAAATTCCGCCAAAATCCATTTAAAATTACATCAAAATCAGCCAAACCCGACTTACATTTATCGACCATCTTTATTTATTATATATACCACACTTCACTATCTATCACTACAAATACTAAGATTCCATTAAAAATGTCATTAACAAACAATTTCGAAAAAAAAAAATGATTCGGCCAGCTATGAGTCAATCACCTTTTACAACCCCCATCACGCAACCCCACAACCCATGCACCCCTCTGGTAGTATCCCGCCTCTTACAGACACATCAGAAACCATTCAAATATAAGTTACAAATTTTTAAAAAAATCAGTTGGTCAACTTTGTGTCGGCCACATTTTGTTATTCTTATATATTTTTCGATTACTAAAATTGAGATAAACAAAAGAATAAGTATGAGAAAAGTAATTTTAATGCCATGAAAAATATACTAACAACAAAACAAATAACACCAGGGCTTAAACTAAGAATAGCAAAATGTTACATCTTCTCAATATTCCTGTATGGTGCAGAAACATGGACATTAGACCAGAAAACAGAACATAAAATTGAAGCCTTTGAAATGTGGATTTATAGAAGAATAGGTAGAATTGGATGGAAAGAAAGTAAAACAAACGATGAAGTTTTAAAACAACTGAAAATAAAAAGAGAACTACTAAATACAATTAAGAAACAAATGAAATTTTGGTCCATGTTAAAAGACACAACAGCCTACTAAAAGTAATATTGGAATGGAAAATACAACGTAAAAGAGGCGGAGGCAGAACAAGACTAACATGGACGAGTAACATCAAAAGATGGACAAGTCAATCTATGACAGCCTGCACCATCAAAGCAAGAAACAGAGTAGGGGGTTAAGGCAAAGAAATGCAAATGAATGCATAAAAAGGCGAAGCTGCAGTAAAGCTGAATGTGAGGAAAAAATAAAAAAAAATAGCAAAAATGGTATGTTAGAAGCTTTACGCGATAATTAGACGACACAGATTAAACGACGTTTCAGTCCAATAGGCCTTCAGCAGGTACAAACAAACAAAAACACACACACGGATATGTAAGTAAAACTAATCCTACATAGCTAACTAAATTCAACCATTTTTGGATGTTTCTTTACTGGTTAGCTATGTAGGATTAGTTTTACTTACATATCCGTGTGTGTTTTTTTTTTGTTTGCTCCTGCTGAAGGCCTATTAGACTGAAACGTCGTTTAATCTGTGTCGTCTAATTATCGCGTAAAGCTTCTAATATACCATTTTTTTTATTTTTTTATTTTTCCTCAAGAAACAGAGTAGAATGGCGATCCATGGTAGCCAACCTTCGTTGCGGAGAAATCACTCGATGATGATGATGATATATATATATATATATATATATATATATATGCATAAAAACATAAAAAATAGACATGTAACTAGTAGAGAAGAATGCAAGGCAAACGAGGTAGAGACACACAAAAACTAAGTGTACAACCAACATCATGAGATGGCCACATGAACATTATATGGTGGTATGTCCAATTAAGCCAAGAAAGAAATGGAAAAATGACTCTCCTTGGTGATGATTACCTTCTCTTATTATGGATGTTCTCACATAGTTCTTAGAGTTTGAGGAGACACTATTACATATCAATGTGCATGTTGTCAGGTAAAGCGAATATAGCGTCATTTCATCTTAATATGTCTCTTCATGATTTATATGATCCAGACATGTTGCTTACGGTAATTCTACATCAAGTCACTTTGTTTGAGGCAATCCTAGATAAAGTCACTTTGAAGTAATATTATTTCATGTCGCATTGTTTGTGGTCACATGGGATCGAGTCACGTTGTTCTGTTATCGTCACAGATACATGTATCATCTGTGACCTGTTCACGTTGTTTAAGTGGCCACAGTGAATGTTTTCCATTTTATTCTTTCCATTACCAAAAAAAAATAAATAAATATATAAATAAATAAACTAGTGCCTGTTGTGATGTTTTCCGGGTCAATGTTTATCAGTTCATTGAACTTTTCACCTCCAGCTGATTAATTTCTCATACAAAACCAAATATTGCTGTAAACGTCTCTCTGTACTTAGAGCTCATCTTGTAATATAGAAGATGTTTACACTCGAGTTGAGGGTGTCAAAGATAAAAATAAAGGACCACATTACATGGAAGACATTAACGTCCACACCTCCAACTTTAATTTCCGGTTCAGAGAATGAAACTATAGAGGCAGCGACACCTGGTGTGTAACACACAATCAGGACTGTGGCTATCATCACTACCATGTTCATGGTTTTCCTGTCACGTGTTGAGATCGTGTCCGAGTTTGCTTTGTCGGCGTTTGCACCTCTCCGCCATTTTGATTTTTGTTTGAGTTGAACAACCAGGACAACCGTGAACACAATCACAACAATAAACGAGGCTGATCCTAGACACGAGTGCAGGATAAACATCAATCCCTCTTGACTGCTCCTGCTTTCTCTAAACATTACCCCAACCAGAGTTATATTTCTCTCTGGGTAGAACTTCCAGTCTAAATAGGCACTGAAGTATTCAGGCAAGAAGGAAGCCACCACTGCTAGGAATATCACACAAATTGTTACAGTTGTCGTGGTTGGTGTAACAATTTGTTTTATCTTCAGCGGTAACGCGATACACAAACATCTTTCCGCCGTTATATAAACAGTTATCCAACCGGTGATCCGGACAAAAATACAGTGTGGGGCGCCCGCTGCGAGATATAAGACGTCTGAACATTCAATCGGTACGGTCGAGTGAATAAACAGAGGGTTTGATAATAAACCACAAAACAAAATCGTTATAAGACTACACAAGTCAGAAATGGCTAGAGCAAAGAAGCTGATGTTCATGGTGTTGGCAAAACCTTGTTTGTAGAAAACCACCATGTTCATCACGTTAGCCACCACACCAAAGAGGCTGATGAGGCTAGCAATAGTTGCATAAGTGATGCTGTTGAATACTTCCTTCTCCAGTCGCTGACATGCTCTTCCATTTTGAAATTGTTCAATTTAATTACCTGCGATATTCGAGAAACATGATATCCTGTTATCACTGAATTAAATTACTTCATGTAATAGAATGCAGACAACTAAAACAAGTAGAGGAATTCAAATACCTAGGAAGTTTAGTGACAAATGATAATTCTCAAACAGCAGAGATAGAATCAAGATGCAATAAAGCTTGTCAAATCATTGGACAATTATCACCAATATTGTCCAACAAGGAAATAATTATGGAGGCAAAATGAGCACTATACAATACAATCTTCATCCCAACGTTGTGCTACCAATGCCAGTCCTGGACCCTAGATGCATGAACAATAATAAAAATAACCTCTACACCGATTAAATTTGTTAGACGAATGACTTGAAACAGTCTGAGAGATAAGATCAGAAATGAAGAACTGAGAAAAAAAGCTAGGAATAGCACCCGCCATTGAATAAATAAGGAAATAAAGATACAATGGTTTGGCCACGTAACAAGACAGAAAGATCAAAACACAACATAACGAGCCCTTCAACAAACGTTGTGAGATTTCCAGACCCCCCAAAGGTCGACCACGAAAAAGATGTATCGATGGAATATTAGAAGCACTAGGAAACATAACAGCAGCAGAGGCGAACAGAACAGCGAAAGATCGCAAATTATATCTCCCCTTGTCGTTGAAAGGCAAATGAGGAAGGAAAGAGGAAGAAGAAAAAAGAAAAATAGTGTTCTAAATAGCGCGTGCACTCACCATAAAAAAAACTTGCTTTGATCGTGTCTTAATTTCTCAAGTCTTTTTCCACCATCTAAAATGACTAAATGGGAAATATTCAAAGGGCAAAACATTTGACCGACAATGGACACTTGTCTATATTATGGTCGATATGTGTTAGGAAAACGAACAAAAAGAAAACTACAAATCAGAGCGTCAGGATTTTGCATTCTTTGTTTGGGAAAACCCCAAAAAGGGAGCTCTTAAAAAAACTTCAGAAAGGAGCAATCAACATTTTTTGGGCACATCATGAGAAGAGGAAAGTTGGAATACTTGGATACAACTGGCAAAATAAAGGGAAAGAGAGATCGCGGACGACAAAGAGAGAAAGTACTGGATAGCTTTTTGTCGTGGCATGGAAAACAGTCAACAACAGAACTAATACGATGCACTGTAGATAGAAGATTGTGGAGGGACATGATCGCCTACGCCAACCTGTATAGCACATGATGATGAACCAAGTATTCCAACTTTCCTCTTCTCATGATGTGCCCGAAAAATGTTGATCGCTTCTTTCTGATTGTTTTTAAGAGCTCCCTTTTTGTGTTGCCCTTTTTGATAACTTCCTCATTGGTCTTTTTAGTTGTCCAGGGAACTTTCAACATTCATCTGAGAAATCCCATCTCTGTGGCCTTTAATCGTCTTTTCATTTGTTTGTCTGCTGTCCATATGTTCGTGAAGAGCATACTAACATCAAAACAAATAACACCAGAGCTAAAACTAAGAATAGCAAAATGGTACATCTTCTCAATATTCATATTAGGTGCAGAAACATGGACATTAGACAAGAAAACAGAACAGATAATTGAAGCCTTTGAAATGTGGATATATAGAAGAATAGGTAGAATTGGATGGAAGGAAAAGAAAACTAACGACGGTCTTAAAACAACTAAAAATGAAAAGAGAACTACTAAGCACAGTTCAAATAAGACAAATATGATTTTTGGTCCATGTTAAAAGGCACAACAGCCTACTAAAAGCAATCGTGGAGGGGAAAATACAAGGTAAAAGAGGCAGAGGCAGACCAAGACTAACATGGACGAGTAACATCAAAAGATGGACAAACCAGCCTATGACAACCTGCACCATCAAAGCAAGAGGCAGAGCAGAATGGCGCTCCATGGTAGCTAACCTTCGTTGCGGAGACGACACTCGATGATGATGATGACCATAAATTTTACAGACCTTCGGCACTTTATTTTTGGGGTAATGTGGTCGGTATTACGTCCTTGCCGCTTTACTTTCCCAGAAAAAAATCCAGTATCCATTAATGACTAGGTGAATTGGAAGCCGTCGGTTAGGTATCGAACCCTACCTCTTGTCTTTTGTAGTCCAATTCACTAACCACTGAGCTATCGCGGCTCCCTTATATCACTAAAGGATCACATAAACTATTGTATTTAGATTTGTAATTTCTCAACTGTTAACTTTTCATTTTGTGACACTTTTGTCCTACGACGGAAACGTCTACCGAAAACACTCCATTACTTTTTTCCTTGGGTCATCCAATAGTTTTATTTTTTTGTTTACTCCTGATTACAAAAATAAAACTGTCATGAACAGTTACAGCCTAACATGGATCATGTGTAGGACTCCAAACTAAGAGAACGCATGGTCGAATGCCAGTGAGTTTTAAGCTTTTTTTTTTCAGTAAGTGGTGAAATAAAAACTCAGACCCGAACACAGCGCGTTGACTTCACTGGACAAGGGTCTTTATTATCCTGTCTTACCCGCACTGTAAGTCCACTCGGGAGAACACAGTCATAAGAAAATACATAGTTTTTTTGTTTAGTTTTTTTTTTTTAAATATGTTAACACATTCTTTTTGTCTCATACATGTATCTATCCATTAGTTCTTCATCACATCAAAGAGTTGTGTCCCATAGATCTACATATTTATTAGTTCTTCATCACACCAACGAATTGTGACTCATACATCTACCTATCCATTATTTCTTCATCACACCAACGAATTGTGACTCATACATCTACCTATCCATTATTTCTTCATCACACCAACGAATTGTATCCCATACATCTATCGATCCATTATTTCTTCATCACATCACAACTTCATCATGTTCAAATACCTGCATCTTGGACCACAAACAAACGTTACTACCTGCTGACACTTCAACTCATTCTGGGAACCACATCGCAATGCCTAGACATTCATGTCACAGAAATAAACTATCCAGAAGTCTGCAATAATAAATTAAAATCTGAAACTTTACAAAACTAAACACATATTAGTAATTTTTACAATACAAAACAAACATAGGGGAACTTTAAGATCACAATTTTGACAAGAATCAATAGTCGCATGACAAAGTCAACAAATGGAGAACTGGCGGAGGCACAAGACAAGAAATGATTGCCACATGAAAACGTTAAACATAAAATGGAAAGTTCTCAAACAGAAATAGATTCATTTATGAAGGGATCAGCAATGTTTAGTTTAGTCGACAGGTCATCCTCATTGCAGATCGTAAAAGTACATTAGTTCTCAGATCTCTTCGGAAGTACATCCCTCAGCGTGTAGCTACTAACGACATTGGTGGTGTATTGGTTGATAAGTCTTCTTTGGAATCCTGAGAATCATTTTCGTCTCATTTCCTACCTTGATATGTTTGTGTACTCTGTTCCTGGCAGCGGATTCAGGGTCATTGTTTTGATCGTCCAGCGTCCCTAAGAGAATTCAAAATGTCATCATGGTCAAAACTGAGGTGGTTACGCACCGCCCTACTATTGGTATCTTGTATGTACCAAAGGATAATGAAAATTGCCTTTTTATCATTTATATTCGTTCTATTTGCTTATTGCTGTGAGTTAGGATGGCCAGTGCACACAGAATCACAGACAGGACCAGCCTTTGGTATAAGAGTAGAAGATGAAGCTGCTCAACTTGACTTGCTGCCATGACACTAATTGCAGTTTGTGGCCTGGCTCTCAATGCCACCAGGTCTACAAATGCAATGATCCGAACAAACCACACTGTTAGGTATCTGTATCTCATCGCAATGAGTTCTCCCCACAAACTCTCACAACAGATTCCCATTTGACGTTAACTGATTGACTTTGATATTATTCAAAGAAATCGATGGCACCGTTGCCTTGAACGGATTAACAAGTGCTGCTGCCTCTCCACCCACTCAATTAGACAATCACGCTTTGGTTGAAGCTCTCCAGCAATACCTTCTCTTTCTGCCCTGGAGATGCACCAGAACATTCAGCCTCGTCATAAGATTCCCTCTCGTAGGATCCTTACTTTGTAGGCGTTGAACAACACTGGGGATAATGTGGAAGGCCGAAGTGAATTGTCGGTATGAAGGTCCATGTACAACATATCAATACAGCCTTTTGTTGGGAACGGGCCGCATGAATCTAATAAAAGAGGAAAGGACTGGCCTTGAGTTCAAGATGTCGAATCACCTGGAAATCCACAAAAACCTCGTTGTATGCATCACCTAGTTACAACAGGTAACTGACCGAGGTGATGCATACAGGCAGGTTTTAATGCCTGCATGGAGCAGGTATATACATCAAGGACACAACAAATCAGCATTTACCCATGTCTCTCTATTTGAACGGTACCCTCCGAGGGAAAGATGTTAGAGGTAGCAGTCTTTCCAGCTGATGAATAAATTCCCTTTAAATTATCATCAACTACTTATCCACCGAGTTTTGTGTGGTCATTATGCAATAGCCTTGTATTTTCTTGTGGTATTCTCGCGACTTTGACAAAGGTATCAAATAACGATCAAGCCAGTGTTCACTGACAGTAGCACTCACGATATTGCTTTTATAGCTACTTGTTAGTTCCATGAAACCTTCACCAGACATCACTCCATTGTCCTCATAACAAATATCATCTTGACGTGATGCACACGTTTTTGTGAACCTTCTGGCATGAGGAGGTATGGTAAGAAATGGACTTGCACTAGAAATAAACGACAAGAAAATACTCATTCCGACACACAGCTAGGAGTCAGAGAAAGAAGTAGGAAGGAGAATATATATAATCATCAAAAAATGGGACAAGACCTGAAAAAGACCGAATGGGAATCTATGTACAGCCATCAACATAGACAGATGGAAGTGTACGAGAACTTCTGTGTTGATGTCAGTACTGTCAGGAGTCGGGTAAAGGAAGTATAAGGCAATAATCCAACAGCGATCAACCTGCATGGCCAAGCTCATAGTGGACGATCTACCACAGCTGACGATGCACAGTTTCCAGCGCACGCGAAGGAATTGATTTGTGCCAATCATCGTCTGATGCGGAAAAACATCGCCGCAATGTTTGGGTTTTCGATTGAGCATGTCCATCACATTATCCATGATTTGCTTGGATATAGAAACGTGTGTGCGAGATGGAACCCACGCAAAGTGCACCCACGAGGTCTGTACGTGATGGAACCCACGCAAAGTGCACCCACGAGGTCTGTGCGAAATGGAACCCACGCAAAGTTCACCCACGAGGTCTGTACGTGATGGAACCCACGCATAGTGATACCATTAGTGAAATAGCACAGAAAGAAGGTGTCAGTCACGAACTTTTGACGAAATAAAACAGGAAGGAGACGATTTTCACAGTGGAGTTCTCATTGACGACGAGTCATGGACACATCATTACGACCAAGAAAACAAACGTCAGTCTATGGAGTACAGGCACAAGGATACACCGACCCCGAGAAATCTCAAAGTTGTCACCTCGACGGGGAAAGTCATGATCTTTTCCTACTTTGAGGGCGTGGTCTAAACAGAATGTATGGAACGTGTAAAAAAAGACAACTCTTACTTCCATGTTACATGGCAGAAACACCCAGCACGATTGTTGCTGCATCCTCAGGGACAGAACTTTACAATCTTCAGTACAACCATGCCCACGCACAAGTCAGTCCACAAAGGCTGCATTGGAACATCCACATTTTGCCATTTTGCCGCACCCGCCGCACTGTCTCTATCTAGTACTTGGCGACTTCTTCATATTCCTGAAACTGAAGGAACACCGCAAGGAACACCTCAAGGAACACCTCAAGGGACACCTCAAGGAACACCTCAAGGAACACCTTAAGGAACACCTGAAGGAACACCTCAAGGGACACCTCAAGGAACACCTCAAGGGACACCTCAAGGAACACCTCAAGGAACACCTGAAGGAACACCTGAAGGAACACCTCAAGAAACACCTCAAGGAACACCTCAAGGAGCACCTCAAGGGACACCGATGCGCTTGTAACGAGGAGGTGTAAGTAGCTCTACGGCCCTAGAGCCGGGAGTGGTGGTTCGACTAAGTCTAGGGCATGATGTAACAACTCGACAGACGATGGCGTTTGATGGAACGATATGTTGAATGTGTTCAAAATAACGACACTTAACAGAAAGGACATTCAGCGTTTCAGAAAATGTACAGCTCATGTGTGTATAATGTATATTATTAAAATTATCGGCTAGGAGTGAAAACTTTTCAAACAGCCCTCGTAAATACTAAGATAAAACAAAACAAAAAGTAAATAAAACCAAGCGGAGAGAACTCTAGAAATGATTTGGGCGCACACCACAATGGGTTTTAAGATAACATTTTCCCTTGTGCTTGTGGACGTTCAGTAGGAAGGCAGGAGCATCGTCCGAACTTTGGAACAAAAGTCTCTCCAGATTAGATTTGTAACGCTAGAACGTAAGATCTAGAACGCTACACTGAAACTAACATTCAGTAATTAGATTCTCTCATTGACACACACGCGACTCTGTTATTCCCATTCACATAATTTTGTTTTGTTCAAGGGATATAAGCATTCCAGATTTAACTCTTGCCCTACACGCCTCCTCTCTCTGTCTCTATCTGCGTAACCTTCCAACTTTGGTTAACTGACAACAAGAGTTAAACTCTAAATAATACTAGTACCCTCCACCCAATGAACCTTTTTGTAACTTAATGTTACTGCCTATATGTTTATGTTAACGGTCCATTTTATGAACGACTTGGCCGGTATCACACCAGACCGTATCACTTTTTCATGTCAATAGAAACGTAAGTACCCGTTTTCAAAGACTGGGTGAATCCTGCGGTTGTCAGTTCGAAAAAAAAAAATGGTGGCATTTTGAGTTCAGTAATGAGCACACTAATTACTTAGCCACTGTAGCCTGGCTAGCCTGAACTAGTAGACCTACGTCACATGACTCTTATATAGAAGCAAACTTTAAATGTTTCGTCCTGATGGAAAAATACATTTATTAATCGTGGCAACGTTTTCTAGACATTTTCTAATCTACAATAATACATTGACATGTCTATAATTGTCGTAGAACTCTAATTTCTTTGTTCAATCTACTATTTGTTATCGAAAATAATTCTACTTTTGTCGTAAGACAGGATGTTCAACGTAATCATTTTCGTCAAGAACAATAATAATAGTACAATCGGCCATACTCTCCTTTTCCTACCACATATAATTTTGTTCATTTTTTAAATTGTATGTTATAACTAAAATGTTCTGGCGCGTATAACGATTTTCTTAATTACACACGCACTTTGTTTGACAAGTACAGTATTTGATATGAGAACATGTTGCTGATAATATCACCATAAATGGTTTATCAGGGATAGTCATATCAAATGGTCAGACCACGTGATACAAAAAAGGTAGGTTAGGATAAAGAGTAATGAAAACTCATGAAACATAGAACGTTGGAAAGCACACGCGTCATTATTGTCCCTGTAGACTGATATCTCCTGTTTGATAAACTAGGGTTGTATGTGAGTAAACAGATTATTCCTATTTGTGTGTGTGTGTGTGTGCGAGAGGTGATTTTCCTCTTTTAGCAAACAATTGCCTGGCTCAGTTCTGATAGTCTCTCAGAGAAACAATTATCAGGTTCTCGTATCCAAATAAAATAAACAACAAAGAATTACGAAGGGTAACAACAAAAGGAGATACACACAATGATAATAGGCAGGAAAGGTAGATATATAGGCCTAGTGATGAAACAGATCCAAGAATAACGCGAATCCGAAAAATAGGAGAAATATAGCAGCCAATTGGACATCTTGTGAAAGAATGGAAGAAATATAAATGAATAGTGTAAGCCACACCTACGCTGGGATGGAGAACCCCTGATCGCGAGATATAGATAACGTAAATGATTGTCCTATAAATAATATACATGACGATTTAAGAAGTGGAGACTGTGATTGTTTTACATGACGACTCAAAAGGTGGAGACTGTGATTGTTTATAAATTACGACTCAAGAAGAGGAGACTGTGATTGTTCTACATGGCGACTCATGAATTAGAGACTGTGATTGTTCTACATGGCGACTCATGAATTAGAGACTTTGATTGTTCTACATGGCGACTCATGAATTAGAGACTGATTGATCTACATGGCGACTCATGAATTAGAGACTTTGATTGTTCTACATGGCGACTCATGAATTGGAGACTTTGATTGTTCTACGTGGCGACTCATGAATTAGAGACTTTGATTGTTCTACATGGCGACTCATGAATTAGAGACTTTGATTGTTCTACATGGCGACTCAAGAATTAGAGACTGTGATTGTTCTACCTTACGATTCAATAGGTGGCGAACACCAGTGAAATATGTAAAGATAGTTGGCATCACTTTTTGTAGTGCATACTTGAAGATAGTTGGCATCACTTTTTGTAGTGCATACTTGAAGATAGTTGGCATCACTTTTTGTAATAAAATACTAGACGACAGATGACATCATCGTAATGTAGTGTATACTTGATGATAGTTGGCATCATTTTTTGTAATAAAATACTACAAAATAGATGACATCATCCTAATGTAGTGAATACTTGATGATAGTTGTCATCCTGTTTGTAGTGAAATACTTGAAGATAGTTGGCATCACTATTTGTAAAAAAAATACTAGAAAACAGATGACATCATTTTTTGTAATGAAATCGTGAACAGAAAACATCACTAAGTTGTAATATGTCAGTAGACACCACTATTTTTCAAAGAACTGCTTGCTGAAAGAATGCAGCAATTGTTTTATTGGGTTCATTACTTAAGGATAGATGATTCTGTATCCCAGAGACAGCGCAGCACTTGGCGTTTTTGTGACATAAAAACATGGCAGAGATGTGGCTAGGGAATCTGGCAAGTGTAGCATTAGTGTCCAGCAATAGGATGGAGATAGAAGCAGCAACGGCGGCGATAACATGGTTGGTTACACAGAACGTGGATGACGTAGGTTTGGTGACTCACAAAGTATGCTACGGAAGATTGATAGATAGTGTCTGTGGCAGGAGTGGATGCAGCTCTTGGATGACTCCAAGGTGAACACATTAACCTGATTGAACCGTCCAAAGAACGCTGGTGTACATGGCAATGGAATAGCCGATAAGCTCACTGACAGCTCTGACACACTGGCCTTTCTCTTAACAAAGAGGACATTGCTAAGTTTGTTCTTTATTCCTTAAAAGAAGAGCAGGAAAAAGGGCTGGACAATGATGTATATTTGAGGGAGTCTAATGGTGGAAGAGCGATCTAATCGATCCAGAGCTCTTAGTTGGGAAAGCAGAAGTATCGGTAATCAACACCTAACTGGAACAATCGGTATGTGTACGCTTCAATTATTGCTGGGACAGGTGGTGGAGCGGATATGGGGATGCCCTGACTGCAATGAAACTGAATGCATGAATAGAATAGAATAGAATAGAATAACATTGACAAAAGGCATCGCTACATCTGCAATTACCATTTTTTTATTTTTTCAAAACTTTCACAGTTGTTATTTGTTTATCAAGATTATGTTGTTATTACAATGTCGTGACCATTTCAATAATGTGTTTCCTGTCGTAAATACAGTCTGTTCATTTATGCATGTTTTTTTACGTTCTTCACATGAAATTTAAATCTTATGTTGACCATAACAGAATTGGTTTTATTTTTTCTATGAGAAAATACATGTTTCTTGACGTGTATTTGGTTCGTTTACTTTTACCGTACCTCATAGCGCCATTGTTGACAAGTGTGATGTTATAAGGTCAGAAAATGAAAAATAAAGTCAAACGGGAAGAGGAACAAATAGTACTAGATTTAACAATAGTGGCGTGTGTTGTGGAGGGTACAATAAAGCATAAGATGTAAAGGAAAGAAAAAGACACGAGTTATCAAAGATAAGATTAGATAACTACGTTGTCCGCTCATTAGAGAACTTGAAATATTATGATGAAATTGGCAGAAACGGACTGGGGAGCAGACAGCAATATCTTGAAGCGACTATACGTAGGTAGAGTCAGACCAGTTCTAGAGTATGGAGTCACAACTTGGGCTATGGCTTTCAAATCACACCTTAGCAAAATTAACAGAACCAAGCTGCCCGTACCATCACTGGTGCTATGAAATCTACGTCTATCAAGACTCTAGAAACAGTAACAGGTTTACAACCATTACATGACAGACGGGTCACTAAAGTATTGCAACAAGCGGATAAATACAGACGGCTCCTTAGCCACCCCATGCACCAACGAATAACTGGTTTCGGAATTGTACGACTAAAGAGGAGCAACTTCGCTGCAATCGCTAATGAACTAATTACTGGAGACCCAGTCTTTTCCCAAACAATATCGAAACCCTTGGGCCCATCTGATATGTCTCCTCATGAAAAACATAAAATACCTGAACTTAAGAAAAATATAACAGGAATCATGAAAAAAGGCACCCAATCAGACACAGAAAGAAAACACGTAGCAGAAAAACACATACACGATACCTACCCACAGGACTCTTGGTCCCACATATACACAGATGGCTCTGCTACAAATGCCACCAGAAATGGAGGGGGTGGTGTGTTCTTGACGCTGAATAAATGACGAGATCACCAAGTCAATAGCTACTGGAACATTCTCAAATAACTTTAAAGCAGAAACTGAGGCTCTCGGAGATGCTGCAACACAGGCGACTTAACACAAAAATTACATGCACAATAAATTGGTAATTCTGACTGATGCACTGTCAGTACTATCAGCTCTAAAAAGCTCCATAAACAATGAACTTGAGAACAACCCTGGTCCAACTATGCAATAACTTCCAGAGAGTAGTTATTCAGTGGATACCATCACACTGTAATATACACAGGAACGAACGCGCAGACAAATTAGCTAAAGAGGGAGAGAGATTACCACAAGAAAACCATCCGCTCAATTATGATGAAGCCTAATCCATCCTCAAGGGTCAGTTCCATGAAAAATGGAAACGAGAACACCCAAAGCATAACGAGAGGGACGGATACCACCAACTATCAAGGAGGGATCAAGTCATCATACTTCGCCTACGCACTGGCCACAATAGAATTAGAAATCACATTTTCACCAAATTCAAAATGGGTACAACCAGCCTATGCCACTGTAAACTGGACAATATGACTACAAAACATGTTCTACAGGATTGCCCCCAGTACACGGACCTGAGAGGAGCAATGTGGTCCACGCCCACCTCCCTGGAGGAGAAACTATATGGGGCAATCGATTCGCTTAAACAGACAGCTAACTTCATGAGAGAGTCTGAAATCCTACTCTGATTGAGTCCTGATCGCAGAGAGAGAATTAAGTGAAGTAAAGAGAAACATGACAGGGTAGCGTAACATGTTATTCAGGTGGTCTGGGGCGAGAGAGAACCGGGTGTGTCAAAGAGATAGACATTGAAATAACGATTTGAGAACCGCCGGGCGGAGTAAGAAAACCTGTGTGATATGAACTGGGATGAGATTGAATGAGACAGAGAAGATATGGGAATGCATCACCTGCAGTGAGGCCATTCTGTTCTATAATCTAGAGACATAAGGCCCTCGAGATGTAGAAGTTTACATTAGCCAATTCAAGTAACTGCCTTTTCTACATTTACTCACTATATAGGCAATCGATAGGGTGGACAGGGAACAACTGTGGTCCGTATTGCCCTTGTACGGAGTGAGTCACCACTTAGTAGAGATATGCAAGAGCCTCTATGAAAGTAGTTGCACTACAGTAAGATCTTCAGCAGGCTACTCTAAACATTTCACCATTAACTCCGGAGTAAGACAAGGCTGCGTGCTTTCCCCTTTACATTTCATCACATATATGGACAATATATGTAAATTAGCATGCCCAATCCAAGGAAATATACCAACACGGATGATAACAAGCGATAACACAAAAGAGAACGAAATGCACGTACCAGAAAACAACAGAAGAGAGGAAGAAATAAATTAAATACTATTTGCAGACGACCAAGTTCTGATACATGAAACAACTGAGGACCTACAAGAACATATCAACAGGCTAAACAAAACTTAGGGAGCCGCGATAGCTCAGTGGTTAGTGAACTGGACTACCACGGACAAGGGGTA
Source organism: Megaustenia siamemsis (assembly GCA_032433765.1). NCBI lineage: Eukaryota > Metazoa > Mollusca > Gastropoda > Stylommatophora > Ariophantidae > Megaustenia > Megaustenia siamemsis. The sequence goes on from JAVIAB010000073.1 coordinate 5,977,536, forward strand.
GGGTTCGATCCCAACCGACGGCTTCCGGGTTCACCCAGCCTTAAATGGGTACCGGATTTTTTTCTGGGAAAGTAAAGCAGCATGGGCGTAATACCGACCACATTACCCCAAAAATCTTGTGCTGAAGGTCTGTAAAATATAGGGTCACTAACACCATATTTCCCTATACGCCACTTGGCGTGACGGGGGTACTTTACTTTTTTACTTTTTAAACAACACTTGTAAACAATACAACATGAAGATCAACATAAGCAAAACCGAAGTAATGGCAATAGCGAGAAAGAAAGAAAAACTAAACATCATAATAGATAATACAACCTTAAAGCAAGTAGACAATTTTAAATATCTGGGTAGCACGTTAACACAAGACAATAACCAAGAGACAGAGATAGATATAAGGTGTAACAAAGCATGCCAAGTTATAGGTCAAGTATCAACACTATTGAAAAACAAAGCAATAACTACGGAAGCAAAAAGGGCAATATACAAATCAATTTTTCTACCAACTCTGTGCTATCAGTGCCAGAATTGGACGCTGGACTCTAGAACAATAAGAAAGATAACGACCACCGAAATGAAATGTGTCAGAAGAATGACAGGAAACAGCTTAAGGGACAGAGTAAGAAACACCTGAGGAAGAAACTCGAAATTGAACCAGTCATCGATTACATAAAGAAACAACAGATAAATTGATCGGCCACATAACAAGACAAAAAGAACTATCAATGACTCAAAGAGTCTTAAATAAACGCTACGAAAACGTCAGATTAAGAGGAAGACAGAGAAAGAGATGGATAAAGGGAATACTAGAGTCACTAGGAGGAATAACATCAGAAGAGGGCAACAGATGAGCAAAGAATCGCAGATTGTTTCTCCCCTCAACGATAAAGGGAATACTAGAGTCACTAGGAGGAATAACATCAGAAGAGGGCAACAGATGAGCAAAGAATCGCAGATTGTTTCTCCCCTCGACGATAAAGGGAATACTAGAGTCACTAGGAGGAATAACATCAGAAGAGGGCAACAGATGAGCAAAGAATCGCAGATTGTTTCTCCCCTCGACGATAAAGGGAATACTAGAGTCACTAGGAGGAATAACATCAGAAGAGGGCAACAGATGAGCAAAGAATCGCAGATTGTTTCTCCCCTCGACGATAAAGGGAATACTAGAGTCACTAGGAGGAATAACATCAGAAGAGGGCAACAGATGAGCAAAGAATCGCAGATTGTTTCTCCCCTCGACGATAAAGAGAATACTAGAGTCACTAGGAGGAATAACATCAGAAGAGGGCAACAGATGAGCAAAGAATCGCAGATTGTTTCTCCCCTCGACAATAAAGGGAATACTAGAGTCACTAGGAGGAATAACATCAGAAGAGGGCAACAGATGAGCAAAGAATCGCAGATTGTTTCTCCCCTCGACGATAAAGGGAATACTAGAGTCACTAGGAGGAATAACATCAGAAGAGGGCAACAGATGAGCAAAGAATCGCAGATTGTTTCTCCCATCGACGATAAAGGGAATACTAGAGTCACTAGGAGGAATAACATCAGAAGAGGGAAACAGATGAGCAAAGAATCGCAGATTGTTTCTCCCCTCGACAATAAAGGGAATACTAGAGTCACTAGGAGGAATAACATCAGAAGAGGGCAACAGATGAGCAAAGAATCGCAGATTGTTTCTCCCCTCGACGATAAAGGGAATACTAGAGTCACTAGGAGGAATAACATTAGAAGAGGGCAACAGATGAGCAAAGAATCGCAGTTTGTTTCTCCCCTCGACGCCAACGGCAGCAAAGGTAGAATAGAAGAAGACACGACATAATGTGGTGACGATGAGATGCCAGGGTTTCGTACCAGTCCTACCTGATTCACAGCACACAGCCTAACTACAGGAGAGGTTAAATAGGAAAAAATATTACATATTTTTCTATATATCCCAATTTATCCAAGCTAAAATCTCTGATAACTTTTCATATTACTCTATATATTCAATATAAAAAAGAGGAGTAAGACAAGGATGCATCCTATCACGAAGCTTGTTCAATCTATAATCTGAGCAAATCTTTAAAAACATCTGAGATACCAGGCCTAAACATTAATGGAAAGATAATCAATTACCTAAGATATGCTGATGATACTGTTCTACTAGCAGAAAATCCTAAAGACCTACAACAATTGCTTAATGTGATAAACATAACACGCAAAAAATATGGACTAGATATGAATATCAAAAAGACTAAAACTATGATCATAAACAAAGAAAATTCTCAACACATTCAAGTAAACATCACAGTTGAAGGAATGCATCTGAAGATAGTTCATAGCTATAACTACCTTGGACGTACTATAACCAATGATGGAAAATGTAAAATTGAAATAAACAAAAGAATATGTATGGCAAAAAGTAATTTTAATGCCATGAAAAATATACTAACAACAAAACAAATAACAGTAGAGCTGAAACTAAGAATAGCAAAATGTTACATCTTCTCAATATTCCTGTATGGTGCAGAAACATGGACATTAGACAAGAAAACAGAACAGAAAACTGAAGCCTTTGAAATGTAGATTTATAGAAAAATTGGTAGAATTAGATGGAAAGAAAATAAAACAAACGACAAGTCTTAAAACAACTAAAAATAAAAAGAGAACTACTAAACATAATTCAAACAAGACAAATGCGATTTTGGGCCCTGTCAAAAGACACAACAGCCTACTAAAAGTAATCCTGGAGGGGAAAATACAAGGTAAAAGAGGCAGAGGCAGACCAAGACAAACATGGACGAGTAACATTAAAAGATGGACAAATAAGCCTATGACAACCTGCACCATCAAAGCAAGAGACAGAGCAGAATGGCGCTCCATGGTAGCCAACCTTCGTTGCGGAGACGGCACTCGATGATGATGATTATTACAACAAAATAAATAAATAAACTAGTGCCTGTTGTGGTGTTTTCTGAGTCAGTGTTTATCAGTTCATTGAACTTTTCACCTCAAGCTGATTAATTTCTCATTCAAAAACCAAATATTGCGGTAAAAGTCTCTCTGTACTTAGAGCTCATCTTGTAATATAGCAAGACGTTTACACTCGAGTTGAGGGCGTCAAAGATAAAAACAAAGGACCACATCACATGGAAGGCATTAACGTACACCTCTAACTTTAATTTCCGGTTCAGAGAATGAAACTATAGAGGCAGCGACACCTGGTGTGTAACACACAATCAGGACTGTGGCTATCATCACTACCATGTTCATGGTTTTCCTGTCACGTGTTGAGATCGTGTCCGAATTTGTTTTGTCGGCTCTTGCACCTCTCCGCCATTTTGATTTTTGTTTGAGTTGAACAATCAGGACAACTGTGAACACAATCAACAATAAACGAGGCTCATCCTAGGCACGTGTAGAAGATAAATATCAAACCTTCCAGTTTAATCCTGTTTTCTCTAAACATAACCCCAATCTGAGTTATATTTCTCTCTGGGTAGAACTTCCAGTCTAAATAGGATGTGAGGTATTGAGGCAAGAAGGAATCAACCATTACCAGGAATCTCACACAAATTGTTACTGTGACCGTGGTTGGTGTAACAATTTGTTTTATCTTCAGCGGTAACGCGATGCACAAACATCTTTCCGCCGTTATATAAACAGTTATCCAACCCGTGATAAGGACAAAAATACAGTGAGGGGTGGCCGCTACGAGATATAAGATGTCTGAACAATCAATCAGTACGGTCGAGTGAATAAACAGAGGGTTTGATAATAAACCACAAAACAGTATCGTTATAAGACTACACAAGTCAGAGATAGCCAGAGCAAAGAAGCTGATGTTCATGGTGCTAGCAAACCCTTGTTTGTAGAAAACCACCATGTTCATCACGTTGGCCACAACACCAAAGAGGCTAATGGCGCTAGCAATAGTTGCATAAGTGATACTGTTGAGTACTTCCTTCTCCCAGTCGCTGACATGCTCCCTCATTTTGCTGTTGTTGATTACCTGCGATATCAGAGAAACAAAATGTCTGTTATCACTTGATTACATGACTTGATTTAATGACTTGATTACATGACTTGATTTAATGATGGCTATTCATGGCAACATAGTTTGTTATAAAATAATTGTATCGATTGTGTTACTGTTTACCTTATGTTCATTAGCCATTTAAATCAATAGGGGAGGGACTTCACACTTGAAATGTAAGATTAAAGCCTGAGCTACAAACCAGACTTGATGGATGTAAGATTATAGCCTGAGCTACAAACCAGACTTGATGGATGTAAGATTAAAGCCTGAGCTAAAAATCAGACGATGGATGTAAGATTAAAGCCTGAGCTAAAAATCAGACTTGATGGATGTAAGATTAAAGCCTGAGCTACAAATCAGACTTGATGGATGTAAGAAATTAGTTTCATTTTCAACATTGGTCGAGAATTCCTTCCCCTTCTTTTGACATAGGTCGTCATAAAAAGACCTAATCATTTGGATGATCATCAGCGACAGATACATCCATTCCCACATTACGTTTGGCTCACTTGAATCATCAATATGTATTCTCTTCATAGTCTTTGTAATTCTAACAACATAAAAAATGACGTCACTTTGGTTTCGTTTTTTTAAAAAATCTGAGTTATTTCAGTCAATTTTGACATTATTTGTTTATCTTGAACGAATGTTGTCATGTTTACAAAGGGACTTCTTAGCTTGGACACACCTTCCACGTATGGACAGTGAGAGGCTGTAACTGTTTGCTGTTGAATAAAGCCCACAATGTGTACGATGAGAAATAAGTACTACCTCGTTTGAGATGCACCTTACAACGATGAAAGCATCATGACATGCGTAGAAGAGCTCTTCAATTCTTAATCTGTTGTTTTGGATCAAGAAATGTTTCAGAACAGTTGACATGGAGCAGGGACGGCAACAGCGGGCCCGCGGGCCACTTGTCCTCAAAACGTCTTTTTCTTTTCTCTGTGAGCTAAAAAGGCATATTAAAATATGTACATAATCATCTATTAGCAATGTCAGACTTTGTGATAAATATGCTTGTTGTATAGGTTGTGTTATGTCAAATGTTCAGGTTGATATTTATTCTAAATGTTTGAGATGAACTTACTTCAGTAGAGAAAGCTCAACTCAAATGTTCCCTTAGTTATAGGTCGCACTTCCCACTTCCGTTCGATCATCCTTAGATCTACAGAAACAAAAGAATTCGTTGATAAATAGAACATCACCTACTGATTACTCGCAGCTCTCTGAGTTTTCTCGTCGACCTCCAACTTGACTCAAGGCCAGTATCCGCCATCAAATGCAGTCATCTAATTCCCCCCACCACCTCCCAACCTTCCCCTCCTATCCGCTACTTCCCAGTCCCGTCCCTCTCCACACACACACACACACCACAAGTAGAGTTGTCTTCTTCTTTTCTTTTTTTACAGCTTATTTTCCACCCAAGCCTATTTTGATCAGTCAAAATTATATGTGATCAGTCTCATTGCTCTGGTTACAGTGCACAGTTTGATTGTTCTGGTTACAGTGCACAGTTTGATTGTTCTGGTTACAGTGCACAGTATCATTGTTCTGGTTACAGTGCAGTTTCATTGTTCTGGTTACAGTGCACAGTTTAATTGCTCTGGTTACAGTGTACAGTCTCATTGCTCTGGTTACAGTGCACAGTTTCATTGTTCTGGTTACAGTGCAGTTTCATTGTTCTGGTTACAGTGCAGTTTCATTGTTCTGGTTACAGTGCACAGTTTCATTGCTCTGGTTACAGTGCAGTTTCATTGCTCTGGTTACAGTGCACAGTTTCATTGCTCTGGTTACAGTGCACAGTTTCATTGCTCTGGTTACAGTGCAGTTTCATTGTTTTGGTTACAGTGCACAGTTTCATTGTTCTGGTTACAGTGCACAGTTTCATTGTTCTGGTTACAGTGCAGTTTCATTGTTCTGGTTACAGTGCACAGTTTCATTGTTCTGGTTACAGTGCAGTTTCATTGTTCTGGTTACAGTGCACAGTTTCATTGTTCTGGTTACAGTGCACAGTTTCATTGTTCTGGTTACAGTGCACAGTTTCATTGTTCTGGTTACAGTGTACAGTCTCATTGCTCTGGTTACAGTGCACAGTTTCATTGCTCTTGTTACAGTGTACAGTTTCATTGCTCTGGTTACAGTGTACAGTTTCATTGCTCTGGTTACAGTGTACAGTTTCATTGCTCTGGTTACAGTGTACAGTTTCATTGTTCTGGTTACAGTGTACAGTTTCATTGCTCTGGTTACAGTGTACAGTTTCATTGTTCTGGTAACAGTGTACAGTCTCATTGCTCTGGTTACAGTGTACAGTTTCATTGTTCTGGTTACAGTGTACAGTTTCATTGCTCTGGTTACAGTGTACAGTTTCATTGCTCTGTTTACAGTGTACAGTCTCATTGCTCTGGTTACAGTGTACAGTTTCATTGTTCTGGTTACAGTGTACAGTTTCATTGCTCTGGTTACAGTGTACAGTTTCATTGCTCTGGTTACAGTGTACAGTCTCATTGCTCTGGTTACAGTGCACAGTTTCATTGTTCTGGTTACAGTGCACAGTTTCATTGTTCTGGTTTCAGTGTACAGTCTCATTGCTCTGGTTACAGTGCACAGTTTCATTGTTCTGGTTACAGTGTACAGTCTCATTGCTCTGGTTACAGTGTACAGTCTCATTGCTCTGGTTAAAGTGCACAGTTTCATTGCTCTGGTTACAGTGCACAGTTTCATTGCTCTGGTTACAGTGCACAGTTTTATTGTTCTGGTTACAGTGCACAGTTTCATTGTTCTGGTTACAGTGCAGTTTCATTGTTCTGGTTACAGTGCACAGTTTCATTGTTCTGGTTACAGTGCAGTTTCATTGTTCTGGTTACAGTGCACAGTTTCATTGTTCTGGTTACAGTGCACAGTTTCATTGTTCTGGTTACAGTGCACAGTTTCATTGTTCTGGTTACAGTGTACAGTCTCATTGCTCTGGTTATAGTGTACAGTCTCATTGCTCTGGTTACAGTGCACAGTTTCATTGTTCTGGTTACAGTGTACAGTCTCATTGCTCTGGTTACAGTGCACAGTCTCATTGCTCTGGTTACAGTGCACAGTTTCATTGTTCTGGTTACAGTGTACAGTCTCATTGCTCTGGTTACAGTGCACAGTTTCATTGCTCTGGTTACAGTGCAGTTTCATTGCTCTGGTTACAGTGCACAGTTTCATTGTTCTGGTTACAGTGCACAGTTTCATTGTTCTGGTTACAGTGTACAGTCTCATTGCTCTGGTTACAGTGTACAGTCTCATTGCTCTGGTTACAGTGCACAGTTTCATTGCTCTGGTTACAGTGTACAGTCTCATTGCTCTGGTTACAGTGCACAGTTTCATTGCTCTGGTTACAGTGCACAGTTTCATTGCTCTGGTTACAGTGCACAGTCTCATTGCTCTGGTTACAGTGCACAGTTTCATTGTTCATAGCAGACAGTGTTGCTGTCCTTTGTTTTGTCAGTTCCCTCCGTCGTCGTGTATTGTCAGTAACAAACAACATTTAACAAACGTCAACGTGTTTTCATGAGAAATTGGAAAATCATTTTTTATTTGCCAACAATAAGGATGACAAACCTGAGTGCCTTGTGGGTTTACAAGTGTTGTCTGTACATAAAGAGTATAATACCAAACGCCATCACAGGCTCACAGCACCAAGCCGCTAAATACAAACAAAGAATACATTGGTCAGGTACGTACTACACATACATGTGATTTGAAGAAAAATGTTACTTTTCTTAAATCTATTTTTACCACATCAACAACAAAACAAAAATGTTCACTGTTGGCATTGTTTGTTGTAAGCGCGGAGATAGCAAAACAAAAAAGGGAAAACAAAATCTTGACATGAGGGTGAATTTGTAAATCGCTGTTCTGTGAACATGGCGAGTGAATTTAGTGAAGCAAAAATTGCCAGTCAGTATTAGAACGTTCCATTATTAAAACAGTCACAGGAAGGGTCGACGAAACAAGTTCTCATTTATCAAGTAATTAGAGTGTTGTTCCGACTACCTTTTACTAGCTATGAATGAATACACTGACATATAATGAAAAGCTACTGGCTTTAGAACCTTTGCATAACACGACCAGCGGTCAAGACATTCATGGCCCAGTCATGAAGATTGTCAACGCTATTGCGGACATCAAGTCTTTCAGCCATAGTGACGGATGGCGCTAGGTCAATGTGTTATACTCAATCATCAATATTCGTTCAGCTATAGCGACGGATGGCGCTAGGTCAATGTGTTGTATCAAACACCAATAGTCCTTCAGTGACGGATGGCGCTAAGTCTAATGTGTTATACTCAAACATCAGTCATCTTTTAGCTATAGTGAATGAAGGCACTAAGTCTAATGGATGACTCATAATAGTAGGAGAACGATAGTACCTAGGGACATCGTGTGAGAGGATTGAGGAAATAGAAATGAATAGTGTAAGCCACACCTAGGGCAAGCTGCTGTGGAGAACGATTGACTGCAAGAAGTAGACAACTTAAGTTATTGTCCTATATGACAATATAAGAAGTGGGGAATATAAGTGAATGTTCTACATGACGATACAAAAGGTGGAGAATATAAGTGATTGTCCTATATGTCGATACAAAAGGTGGAGAATATAAGTGATTGTCCTATATGACGATACAAAAGGTGGAGAATATAAGTGATTGTCCTATATGATTAAACAATATGTGGAGAATATAAGTGAATGTTCTACATGACGATACAAAAGGTGGAGAATATAAGTGATTGTCCTATATGATTAAACAATATGTGGAGAATATAAGTGATTGTCCTATATGACTAAACAATATGTGGAGAATATAAGTGATTGTCCTATATGACTAAACAATATGTGGAGAATATAAGTGATTGTTCTATATGACGATGTAGCAGTGAGTTGAGAATCTATAACAATAGATGAGCGATAGACCAAAGTCGCGGAAAGGAAGTGGAAGTTTAACTCAGATAAAAACATCGAATTTCTCGTGAGTAAGTGAGAGTCAATCAGAGAAGGGGCAGAGTGTAAGAAGATTTATGATTGGCTAAATGGAAAGTATATAGGCAAAAATACAGGGAAAGTACAGTCAGACGAGAAGTGAAACTTACTCAGGCGGACGGTTTTGAGAGTCGTAGAGGCGGTAACAAGGACAGGCTTACCAACCTCTTTAGTTGTAAAGGGGAAGAACTGATTTGGACTCTGAGGGCGAGCGACGTGTTGAACAGATACTGAACCTTGATAGAGATACTGAACCTCGATCACTGATAACTCTCGACGGCACTTGCTCAGCCGCCGAAAGATCGCCTCACGTTTACTTGATCGGGAAAGAACTCTGTGAACTCTGAGACATATGAGCCCACACGCCAGGACCGACCGCGCCCTTTCAGCTCGAACAAAGCTCCCCTGCTCTGTGACCGTGCTCAGACCGATTGCGTCTGACAAAGGTAAGGCTCGTATAGATCTGAGCCCGGCCTGGTGTTCTACTGGACTGGATGGACAGGATTCCTTTGTCCTCCCATCACATCGGCCCGTAATCATTTACGTTTGTACTTCGCGTTGTGTTACTTATGGCCTGCGACACCCCCGTCCGTTCACCACGGGGACAGAATACAGCAACTCTACAACGATGGACGTGACAACAGGAATGACTGAAGTGACACTCGTGAACAAAACATACGTTGCCCTACCTTACTGCACTTCCCACGATGGCATGGTATGACAAATACACTATTGTCATTCACTCACACGTCCTACACTTATTCAAGTACAGAATTCACATCTACTCACTGGCTTGTGTGTCTCCTCTGGGAAACACGCCTTATAACTAATTAGTTAATTTATTAGTGGCCCAGCGCCACCCTATACTCCACATTAATTGCACAACTCATTGAACCTACTGTGTTCATCAAAACAATATTCTCTGTGGCTTACATTCAGCCCGCCTATGGTCAGAACAATTCCTGTTCTCTAAGATCGCTATATTTCACATTGACACAATGTCGAATTTATTGGATTCACCAACTGTCTCTTTATGGCTAACACACAGCCTGCTAATGGTTAGAACAATGTCTGCTCTCTAACGTCTCTATATTCAACATTGACACACAATGTCGAATCTATTGAATTCATTAACTGTCTCTTTATGGCTGACACACAGCCTGCTAATGGTCAGAACAATTCCTGTTCTCTAAGTCTCTATATTCAATATTGACACAACATTGAATCTACGAAATTCATCAAAATAATCTCTCTATGCGGCTTACATTCAGCCTAAGACCAGTAAGAACAATCCTGCTCTCTACCGTCTCTACATAGAATATGGAACATACCCAGTTCCTCAGAAATTCCTGATACGGCTTACATTCAGCCTCAGAAATTCCTTATACGGCTTACATTCAGCCTCAGAAATTCCTTATACGGCTTACATTCAGCCTAAGACCAGTAAGAACAATCCTGCTCTCTACCGTCTCTACATAGAATATGGAACATACCCAGTTCCTCAGAAATTCCTTATACGGCTTACATTCAGCCAATACTAGTAAGAACACACTCGTTCTTCCTAATTCTCTGAGCACAATATGAACTCTACCGAGTTCCTACTACTGTCCTCGTTGTGCTACTAAACTCTAATTAACTCCCCTACTCTACACACACCTTATTGAATTAAATCACAACTATTTCTAGCACAGTTTCCTAAGTCCATGAAATATTCTTCTATCTCTATCACACGTTTCTTTTACTTACTGTCATTCCTACATTGAAATCTCATTTCTAACATTCTGTTCCTTTTTCCTACTAACATAATGCCCTCGGTACCGGGTTGTCAAACGTGACAAGTCCGTCCGCACAGCTTCTCGCACATCTCTCGACTGACTGTCTCAACCAACTAAAATTATCTAACTGAATCTTTGTCTCGTTTTCAAACCTCGTGTTTTTCGAGACGCTCACCTAATCATGTCATTTCACGTGGACCATGAGTTACTACATGTTTACGGCTATCTCTCACCTTCACCTTTTGACCTTTTGTACCCCTAATAGCCTCTCCTTCTAACACCCCTAATTATCCACTACTTCATTGTCATGTACATAGTTAGGTTGAGCCAGAGCTCTAAAAGGTTTATTAGTATTTCAGTTAAATGTTGTAAAGTAAATAGGTTATGCTCTTGCAGCTAACCAGAGAGCAATGTTATCGGGAGGCAGTTACCAAGCCTCCACTGTGTTTAATGTTATTTGGTTCCAGTGAGTCATGTCAAATCAAGAGCCGACCATGTTGATAATGTTAGTTAAGAGTTGTTCAAGTGTAGAACTACGGCTCCAGGGTAGACTCAAGAGCCGATTTCAGCCAGATTAAGAAGAATTTGCTGTATGGACGATTAGAGAGCGAAAGTCCTCAGAGTTCAGTGGGGCCGGAACAGCCGAAACATCAAAGCGAAGTACATTAATTGAAGAGATCACGTATGGACACGAAGTTCGTGTCCTGGCCATTCACAACTCAATCGTTTTAATATCACGGTACAGCACACATGAGACATGTGACAGGTAAACAGATTTGTCAACAGCCACTAGAGTGTTGCCAGTGGCTGAAGAGTTGATCAGCGACCTGTTTGTCGAGGTGAGCACGTTAACAGCCACTAGAGTGTTGCCAGTGGCTAAAGAGTTGATCATCGGCCTGTTTGTCGAGGTGAGCACGTTAACAGCCACTAGAGTGTTGCCAGTGGCTAAAGAGTTGATCATCGGCCTGTTTGTCGAGGTGAGCAAGTTAACAGTCACTAGAGTGTTGCCAGTGGCTAAAGAGTTGATCATCGGCTTGTTTGTCGAGGTGAGCACGTTAACAATCAAGTCAATTCCAGCAAGCAATCCATCCGTTGAATGAATGAGAATGTGTTCGCATTCACGTCTCATTACGATAATAATGATCCCTCTAACGAACATCTGAACAGGGCATAAAGGAAAGAGGGTGACACGGTTTGTCACAAGCATTGTTCACGTGTTTACTAAGAACGTGTTCATACTAAATAGTCAAGAGTATGTCAAAGGGTACAACGAAACAAGAAGTGGAGAATATAAGTGATTGTTCTATATGACGAAACAAGAAGTGGAGAATATAAGTGATTGTTCTATATGACGAAACAAGAAGTGGAGAATATAAGTGATTGTTCTATATGACGAAACAAGAAGTGGGGAATATAAGTGATTGTTCTATATGACGAAACAAGAAGTGGGGAATATAAGTGATTGTTCTATATGACGAAACAAGAAGTGGAGAATATAAGTGATTGTTCTATATGACGAAACAAGAAGTGGGGAATATAAGTGATTGTTCTATATGACAATACAAAAGGTGAAGAATATAAGTCATTGTTCTAAATGACGATACAAAAGGTGAAGAATATAAGTGATTGTCCTATATGACGAAATAATATGTGGAGAAAATAAGTGATTGTCATATATGGTGTACACAGCGACATAAGACCTACAGAGCCACATACGACGTACGAAGCGACAAAAGACGTACAAAGCGACACAAGACGTACAAATGAATACATAACGTAGAAAGCTACACAATACGTACAAAACGACACAAGATGAAAGCAGATGGCATAATAGCATAGAAGTTAATCAAGTATCCGCGTCTGTCTTGTTTGTATCTAACTAAGGAGAGATAATGAAGAATAATACTTGAAGGCATCCACGTTGGTAGTAAATACTTGAGAACAGGTGAGTTCAACATAATGTAGTGAATCCTTGAAAACAGAATGCGGCACTATAGTAAATAGCGGCGGTGTAGTAAATACGAGTACTTTGGAACAGACGGAATCTATATGTTATAATGAACTATTTCTGGATAGCAGGAATCAATATTGTGTACTGAAATACTTACCGACAACAGTAATCATTATTTTGTAGTGTACTACATTAAGAACAGAAGGCATCACTATTTTGTAGTAGGCCTACACTACATTAAGAACAGAAGGCATCACTATTTTGTAATGAACTTCTAGCTGATAGAGGGCATTCTTATTTTGTAGTGAACTACTGAGAGTTGTTGTCTCAATTGTTTGTAATCACCTATTGTGTAGAGAGTACATAAATATTTTGTAAAGAATTTGTTAATGGCAGAAGGCATTAATTTCTTTTATTGTTAATTACTTATGGGCAGAAGGCATCACTGTTTCTGCCATTACCATTTTATTTATTATTATGTACACTCTGTTGCCAATTGTTTCCACAACTTTCACAATTGTTCTTTTTTATCAAGATGATGTTGTTTTTACATTGTCGTGACCATTTCAATAATGTGTTTCCTGTCTTAAATGCAGCCTGTTCACTTATGCATGTTTTTGTTTTTAAATTCTTTACATTGAAGTAAAATCTTATGTTCACCATAAGAGAATTAGTTGTTTTCTTTCGATGAGAAAATACATGTTTCTTTACTTGTAATTAGTTCCATTACGTTTATTGTAACTCAGCGCCATTGTTGGCAAGTCGGATGTTATAAAGTCAACAAATAGAGAAAAAAAATAAATAATACATAAGGGAAGATGTGCAAAACGTACTAGATTTTGCAATAGAAAGTGTTGTATAGTACACAAGTAAGAAGACAGAGACGTTAAGAAGAACAAAAGACATGAGCTATCAAAGATGAGATTAGATAATCACGTAGTCCGCACAACAGAGAACTTGAATTAAGTGAAGTGAAGAAAAGCTATTATTACACTATGTAATTCATTTTTTGACAATAGAAACAAGAAAAAGAGTTCTTAAGTGTTATGTAGAGCAAGTCTTAACATATGGATGTGAATCATGGACAATGGGACAGCAGACAAGAAAATCACTGGAGTATGTAGAAATGTGATTTTACAGAAGAATGTTGAGAATACCATGGACAGCTAAGAAGAGTAATGAAGATATTCTGAGAGAGGTCAAAGCAAAAAGAGAGCTGGATTTCAATATTAGAAAGAAACAATCATCATTTTTTGGCCATGTAATGAGAAGAGAACAACTGGAATATATTGTAACAACTGGAAAAATTGAGGGACGAAGAGATAGAGGGAACCAAAGATAAAAAAAAAAAAATATCAGACAGCTTAAGAGAATGGCTTGGCAGAAGGTCAACAACAGAAATGATAAAGAACTGTAGAGATCGAAAGTTGTGGAGAGACATGCTCACCTACGCCAGTAGGCCCGGTACTTGATGATGATGAAAGAAAAGCATGACAGGACAGAAATACGTTCGGAACATGTTAGTCTGTCAGGTGGTCTCCGACGAGAGAGAACCGGTGGTGTCACTGAGATAGACATTAAAATAACGGTTTGCGAACCGCCAAGCGGGGTAAGCAGATATGTGTGAGATGAGCTGGGATGAGATTGGAACAGTTTCTGTTACTGGCTGGGGATTGTCCTAGAGGGGACGATGAAGATGGTCCAGCTGGGGAAAGAATGTAATAGTTCACGATATTTGTGAACTGCGATACTAGTTTTAGTCACGATTATTTTAAAATTCTGGAGATATATGGAAGTAAGTGTATCTGTTGAGTTGTGAAGCTAAGTATGTGACACCTACAATGATGTGCTTGGAAAGTGTTTGTTGAAGACATATGCTCTACATTGAGTTGAAAGTGTTTGTTGAAGACATGCTCCACATGGAGTTGAAAGTGTTTGTTGCAGACATATGCTCTACATGGAGTTGAAAGTGTTTGTTGAAGACATATGCTCCACAAAGAGTTGAAAGTGTTTGTTGAAGACATATGCTCCACATGGAGCTGAAAGTGTTAGTTGAAGACATATGCTCGACATGGAGCTGAAAGTGTTTGTTGAAGACATATGCTCCACATGGAGTTGAAAGAAGGATGACGTACAGTGAACGTTCACTGATTAGATGATTAAGTATTAACCTTGATCCTGAACACACCGTTAGACGTCACAAAGACCTACTACTGTTTGTTGCTACCCATCTCTATTCTTGACGAGATGTTCAACCTTATTAAACGAATCTGTGCCT
Source organism: Megaustenia siamemsis (assembly GCA_032433765.1). Classification (NCBI taxonomy): domain Eukaryota; kingdom Metazoa; phylum Mollusca; class Gastropoda; order Stylommatophora; family Ariophantidae; genus Megaustenia; species Megaustenia siamemsis. The sequence continues at coordinate 5,992,584 of JAVIAB010000073.1, forward strand.
GTCAACTTTGCTTCTCTTTTAAGTGTTCCTTTCAGTGTCTCTCCAGGTCTTCCTCTTTTTCTGTATCCTAATGTTTCCCATAGAAGAGCCTGTTTTGGAATTATTTTGTTGTCTCTTCTCTGATGTCATGTCAGACATATGCCCATCTTCTCTTCCTAATTGTAGTTGCGATCTTTGGTTGCATGTCCATTTATATTATCTCAATATAAGTCTTGAATTCATTCCAATGTACATAGAGTAATCTTCCTAGACATTTGTCTTCAAAATCATTTAATTTTTTTCTTAGTCTCTTTTGTTTTTTGTCCGATTTTTTGTGCGTAGTTAAGTGTTGATAATTCGTTTGAGCTGAATATTCTAAGTTTAATTTTCTTGCTTAGTATTTGTATTATTATTGATAGAATCAAGATGCAACAAGGCTTGTGAAATCATTGGACAGTTATCACCACTATTGTCCAACAAGGAAATAACTCTGGAGGCAAAACGAGCACTATACAATACAATCTTCATCCCACCGTTGTGCTACCAATGCCATACCTGGACCCTAGATGCAAGAACAATAAGCAAATAACCTCTACAGAGATGAAATGTGTTGAATGATAGGAAACAATCTGAGAGATAAGATCAGAAATGAAGAACTGAGAAAAAAGCTAGGAATAGCCCCCGCCATAGAATATATAAGGAAACAACAGATAAAATGGTTTGACCACGTGATAAGGCAGAAAGAACAAAACACAACACAACGAGCCTTCAACAAACGTTGTGAGAACACCAGACCCAAGGGTCGACCACGTAAAAAATAGGTCGATGGAATGTTAGAAGCACTAGAAAACATAACAGCAGCAGACGCGAACAGAAGAGCAAAAGACCGCAAATTATATCTCCCCTCGACGCTGAAAGGCAGATGAGGAAGGAAAGAAGAGGAAGAAGAAGAAGAAGAAGTTTTTTTTTATTTCCATATTTTGCCGAGACTTTTAAAATTCGTTGCTACGTTCGCTATCCTGCAACTGATATGTTAATTTGTTTCACCGTCTTGATCTACTTTGCTACCAATATATATATAACGGTCTACTCTTCTAATGCCTGGCGATTGAGATATCTATTGCCCTCTGGAGTATTATTATTTTTTTTAATTATTCTTATTTTATCCCTGTTAATATCGAATCCTATTTTACCGCCTTTATGATAAGGTGTCTGTGATATTTTGAATCTTGTTGATATTGTGACTAAGGAGCACTATATCATCAAGACAATCTAGATCTTCCAAGTAATTCTTGCTGTACCATATAATGTCATTATTACCTTTGCAACATGTACTCGTTATGTAATCAATGGTTATTCCAAATACATCCCTGTTTTACTCTGTTTTCCTCATCCTGAGCAACTAATTTCACTAATTCCTAATATATCAGAGCTGATGTTTCTCCATTTCGCTGACACCTTGCACTAGTTTGATCGGAGCAGCCATTGTAAGAACATTCCAGTAGACTATTCAAGACAGCGCTTTTTGGCTAATGATATTTGCCGTACTACTAATTTGATTATATTTGGCGTTCTACTAATTTGTTGATATTCGGCATACCATTAATTTGATCATATTCGCCGTACTACTAATTTGATAACATTTGCCGTACTACTAATTTGTTTGATGTTATTCGCCGTATTGCTAATTTGTTTGATGATATTCGCAGTACTACTAATTTGTTTGATGATATTAAGCGTACTACTAATTTGTTGATATTCGTCTTACTCCTAATTTGTTGATATTCGCCGTACTACTAATGTGTTGATATTCTTCTTACTCCCAATTTTTTTATATTCGCCTTACTACTAATTTGATGATATTCGTCTTACTACTAATTTATTGATATTCGCCTTACTACTAATTTGATGATATTCGTCTTACTACTAATTGGTTGATATTCGTCTTACTCGCCAATTTGTTGATATTCGCCTTACTACTAATTTATTGATATTCACCTTACTACTAATTTGTTGATAATCTCCTTACTACTAATTTGTTGATATTCGCCTTACTACTAATTTGTTGATAGTCTCCTTACTACTAATTTGTTGATATTCGCCTTACTCCCAATTTGATGATATTCGTCTTACTACCAATTTGATGATATTCGCATTACCACCAATTTGATGATATTCGCATTACCACCAATTTGTTGATATTCGCCTTACTACTAATTTGTTCATATTCGCATTACCACCAATTTGATGATATTCGCATTACCACCAATTTGTTGATATTCGCCTTACTACTAATTTGACGTGCAAACTCTTCCTCATAGCTCATTGTAACACCACAAGTTTCTACAAGCACAGATAGTTTCCCGCCTAAGATTGTCCCTAAGCGACTCTCGGTGTATCGTGGTCAGCCTAACAACCAGACGCAAGATGAAAGTAAACACAGCCTCCATCTTAGAACGCACCGGAAGATTAGATATTAGAATAAAGTAATTGCGAGTCAAGGTGTCATTGACAATGCGCATAATTCTTGTTTTACAAAGGTAGATATCTCAGGAAAGAAGACACTTATATTAAAACATTCTTATCCCTCAGGATAACTGGTCAACTTTTATTGCTATTTTTGATCTATTAACAAGGTAATAGGGCCCTTTTCATCTTGTGAGCTATTTGTTATTCATCTTCAATTATAGAACTTATCTAAAACATTTATATTTTATTTATAATGTGGAGATCTCATAAAGACATGAGTATGAGTGATTGGGGTAAATGGATGACAGTAGTGTTTTCCTGAGGAGACCCTCCGATAAAATAGCCACGAAAACCGGGAAAAGGAAATATGGTCTATGGAGAACAATCCTAATAAATGATACACACAACATTCAAATGTGAAATTAAGGCACGCCAAAAAGACAAAGAGGAGAAATAATACAAGGCCTGGTCGCATATTTGTGCCATATCCCCCTTGTTGTCGAACCTTCTATTTAAATACACACATACATACTTCCAAATTACGTTTAATGTAGACTTCAGAAAGTAGTGTTGACATTCCATGTCAACTTTCACCCACGTGGTTCATTGACTTCATTGACATCGCCCACATTGCTGAACTGTCTTTTGAACACACGTGTTCTCCTCGGTTACTTCCAACAAGTCTCGGAAACGTCACTGCGTTGCTTGCTGGAAGCATTTCACCACCACTGGATGTTTCCGTGCCCAAATGTACATCTGTTGATCTGAGTGCAGCCCATCACCTCATAGTTTGAGACTCTCGCATACTTCATTATCTGTTGATCTGAGTGTAGTCCATCACCTCATAGTTTGAGACTCTCGCATACTTCATTATCTGTTGCACGTAGTTGCCACTTACTGCCGGTCTTCAATGTGGGTTTCACTGGCTGTACCGTCTCGAACGTCGAACCGCGAAGAATTACGGTCAGTCTAACCTTGTCAGCTTTGTGTTCCTTTGGGTTGATCTGAGAGCAGAAGAGCCAGTTTAGCTTCCTTGCGACTCAGAGCTACATATGTCTGTTCTGGGGTCAATCTTAACTGTTGTTCTGTGAACCTGCAAATGTTGCTCTTGATCACTTCCACATACATGGGCTAACTTTGTACAACAACATTGATCATATCAGTTTATGGATCAGCATGAATTGTTAGTGCTGACCTTTGAACCTGTCTGCTTCGGTTGATGATCCGTGGCCTGTATTTAGTAATCACTCTTACTCTCTGTACGGGTCTCGTGTCTTCCAGTGAGACATCATCAATACTTTCGAAACTCTTCTTTGACTCCTTCCAGATGGTTGGAGTCCCCAGTTTTACTGCACTCAACGTGATCCCTTCAGTTTTCCCTCGTCTAATGAGGAAAAAGGGGGGGGGGGCGCTCCTTGTTTTCTTTGGTTTGAAGCACGTCTGGCACCAATTGATGAGCTCGTCTCGGCGTTCACGTTGTTTGTGCTGACTTGGGATCGAGTCACATTATTTTGTGATCACCTGACATACACATTATTATGTGACAACCTAGGATAGCGTCACGTTATTATGTGAACACATGGGATCGAATTACGATGTTATGTGGTCGTCACAGATACATCCACAAACACGGTGATTGAGATAAACTTATAACTAGTCACTTTACATGGTAATTTTATCATAAAACAGTCATATTTCATTATTTTGTTATTGCTAGTTAGGTGTGTGGTGTCTTTACGTTCAGTCACAGTTTACAATCACATGTCTTGTAGTTGTGTTATGTATACAATCATAATAAAAATATGTAATTGTTATGTTTGTCCTTTAGAAAAGAAATGTGCATGCTGTGATGTGTCCCAGGTCAATGTTTATCAGTTCATTGAACTTTCCGCATCACTTGACCGGTCTTAACTTCTCAAACAAAAACCAAATATTGCCGTAAATGTCTCCCTGTACTTAGAGCTCATCTTGTAATAGAGGAAAACGTTCACACTCGAGTTGAGGGCGTCAAAGATAAAAACAAAGGACCACATCACATAGAAGGTATTAATGTCCACACCTCCAAGTTTAATTTCCGGTTCAGAGAATGAAACTATAGAGGCAGCGACACCTGGTGTGTAACACACAATCAGGACTGTGGCTATCATCACTACCATGTTCATGGTTTTCCTGTCACGTGTTGAGATCGTGTCCGAGTTTGCTTTGTCGGCGCTTGCACCTCTCCGCCATTTTGATTTTTGTTTGAGTTGAACAACCAGGACAACCGTGAACACAATCACAACAATAAACGAGGCTGATCCTAGAAACGAGTACAGGATAAACATCAGTCCCTCCAGGCTGTGCCTGGTTTTGCTAAACACAATCCCAATTATAGTTCTGTTTCTCTCTGGATAGAACTTCCAATCTAAATAGGCAGTGAGATATTCAGGCAAGAAGGACGCCACCATTACCAGGAATATCACACAAATTGTTACTGTGGTCGTAGTTGGTGTAACAATTTGTTTTATCTTCAGCGGTAACGTGATACACAAACATCTTTCCGCCGTTATATAAACGGTTATCCAACCCGTGATACGGACAAAAATACAGTGAGGGGAGGCTGCGGCGATATAGAAGGCATCTGATGCCACTATCGGTACGTTCGAGTGAATAAAAAGAGGGTTTGAAAATATGCCACAACATAGCAACATTATAAGACTACACAAGTCAGAGATGGCCAACCCAAAAAAGCTGATGTTCATGGTGTTGGTGAACCCTTGCTTGTAGAAAACCACCATGTTGATAACGTTAGCCACCACCCCAAACAGACAAATGAGACTAGCAATGAACACAAAATTAACAATCTCAAATATTTCCTTCTCCCTGTCACTGATAAGCTTTGACAACGTGAAGCTGTTGTTGATGTACATCTCCGCTAGCAGACAAACTCTCGCTACAGCCTGACGCTGAGGTCGTATTTTAGTCTTTACTTCTCATCTCATCAGCAAAGTAACTCAATTGTAAACAATGTTTGTATTGTTCATTTATTTCAGAATTTCCATAAATGTCAAGGACAATTTCACCCAAGAAGTAGCCAAAGATCTTAATCTAAGTAGTGATCCGTGAAATGTGATCTCCCACCAAAGTGCAAATTATTCTCTCGCTCAAGGTATTTCCGGTTCTCTTTTGATAATAACTTCTGAGATTTTCATTTGAAAACTCATTCAGGATCTTGTACATTTTTATAAACAAATGATGAAGCATATTTATTTAAGAAAAGTCTCATTGTCCCTTATGTATATAATAGTTAATACATTTACCAGACAAATGTTTGAACACTATTATTCATCTACTTTGTTTTAATCTTACAAATAACATCTTTATCACCGTGCATTCCGTTTCGGCTCAGGCTCAAGCGGTACTACCTTGTTTACGCCATGAACGTCTGATCGAGGTTTTAACCGCCATAGAAATCTGTTAGAAATCTGCTCTTGCTGGAACAATAAGGTAATGACTAGATCAACACGAAAAAAAAAATAAATCTCGTGGATTTTACTAAGACAACTAGTGACAATAAAACTCAGATAGTTCTCCCTTTAACAATCATATCGCTAACACGGAAACTCCGGTGGTACGAATGGTTGCCGACGATTTGACCAGGGACAGGTTGATGACGTACCTAGGAGTCGAGATTGATCGCAGCTTGTGTTTTAGGGACCATGTCGACCATGAACAAAAGCCAGGAAAGGATTAGCCGTCATGAAGCACCCAGGTGAGCAACCTCTAGCAATTCTAACTGTCTGTAGGGCGCAAATGACAGGCTGGAGAAAATACAGAGTAAAGCGATCCTCATCGTCTTGAGGTGTACGAGGGATACTCCCTGGGTAGCAATGAGGCATCTTCTTGACTTTCAAACCATATATGGTCGGATTAAGATCTGGAGGGCGAGAACTTACCTGAAGATAAGTGCAGCTAAAGAGTTATTGTAATAAAAGCTCAACACAGGGATTGGTGTCAGGCTAAAAAAAAGGCAATTCACGAGTGGGACAAGCAGAAGATATCATCAAATGATATGTGGCTTTACCACGCTGCCGATGAGTGGATACCGGTGCCTACGTCATTCAGGGGGACATTCTCTTGCATTGTCACACTCGACAGGAAATGTATGGAACATAGCTCAGTCGTGGTCAATGCGGAGGTAAACGCTCTCATCTGGGACAACACCGATGAGAAAGATGCTGTAATATAAAGACGGATCTGTATTGGAACACCAAAGGAGTGCATGGGCATTTACATCACACTCGGCAGGCAGAATAGTCAAAGAAGACAGTGGTGCATACGTCATGACCACGAGTAGCATGACGATGGAGGTGATGGCAGTGACCAAGATATTCATCTGGTTAGAGTCACAAGACTACACCCACGCATGTATACTGAGTGATTTGATGAGCAAGATAAGAAAAGTGGAGGCGGGCTCTGTACGCGGCAATGGGTAGAGTCATTGCTGAAGTCAAAAATACGTAAGGTCACCTTTGTCTACGTCCCTGGACATGCGGACGTACGGGGAAATGAAAGAGAGGACAGGTTGGCTAGCTGCGCTGTTGTTGTAGACGGTCAACCAATGGAACGGGCGGACATCATCAATGCCCTCCGAGATGCGGGAATGGCACAGGACTTCGACAACCATGAGTCCACGTCACTCCTTTGGATGAAAGAAATTGGAGTTAAGATGGGCACAGCCAGAAACGAGAAACTTAGTGGCCGTATAAGAAGACTAATCAACCAACACAGAACTGGAGACGTCAGTCGCTGGACGGGACTTGATGAGGAGGGGATCTAAGCACATATGGACATGTTCTGAGTGCAATGATGATGACCCGCAAATAACTCAATAAATCAATAAGAACCAATTCTCTTTGAAAGTAAATGCTTAGGGAGAATCTTAAACAAGAGTAAAGAGATTTCGCAGAAAATGAAACTATAAGAGAAGAAACGGCTCGAAAGGTCTACAGATAGATTAAGTTATTTGTGGGTTATTTAGTTATTGATTTATTTGTGGATTGTTGAGTTTGAGCTATTTGTGAGTTATCTTTTTTATCTTTTATTTTAGGTAAATGAATTTAAATATTTGGGAACTTTGTTAACCTCAGATTGAAGATGTACAAAAGAGGTGAGATGCAGAATGGCTAAGGCAAAAGCAGCTTTCCAAAAAATGAGGAAGATACTATGCAATCCATTTTTGACAGTAGAAACAAGAAAAAGAGTTCTTAAATGTTATGTAGTGCCAGTCTTAACATATGGAAGCGAATCATGGACAATAGGACAACAGACAAGAAAATTACTGGAGTCTGTAGAAATGTGGTTGTACAGAAGAATGTTGAGAATACCATGGACAGCTAAGAAGAGTAATGAAGATGTTCTGAGAGAGGTCAAAGCAAAAAGAGTCCTAATTTCCAATATTAGGAAAAAACAATCATCATTTTTTGGTCATGTAATGAGAAGAGAACAACTTGAATATATTGTAACAACTGGAAAAATTGAGGGACGAAAAGATAGAGGGAGCAAAAAAAAAAATATAGCAGGCAGCTTAAGAGAATGGCTTGGCAGAAGGTCAACAACAGAAATTATAAATAGCTGTCGAGATCGAAAGTTGTGGAGAGACATGATCACCTACGCCAGCAGGCCAGGTACTTGATGATGATGATGATGATGTGGGTTATCATCAGCGACTAAATCTACAATTAACTCATTACTGTCTGCACTACAGTTGAGATTCGTCTCCATCTCCTCTTGCTACCTAAACCCCAAAAACCATAACGAGACTTCATGAAGAGATATCTGAAGGAAGACATTTACAGGATTGCAATAATTGATAGCTTGAATGTTAGAAAAATGGCTGGGCAACAAATCATCCCGAGGCACGTATTGTATTGGACTATCACAGTGCGAACAGTCCAAAGCTGATATACAAATATATATCCCATGCAACCATGAGCAAATACATCATTGGGGGAACAGATTAGGGCAAGCTGGTAGATGACTGTATCATAAGGAAAAGAAATGTAAGCATGATAACATATTGAAAGGAAATATAAGTGCAATAACATATATATTGTCATTTCCGTCTTGTCAGAAAGTTTTGTGGAGACTATTGTTTATTTTTTTTGAGGTTTTATTTTTGTGGAACAGCTTATCTCTCTCTCGTTGCTGATTCTACCAACGTTTGACAAACACATTCGGCCACAGAATGAACATGTCAGGCTCACTGATCCGCATGGTTTTCCATTTTTTTAACTTTAATAAAGTCGTTTGGTCCTTACGTTCCATATGCCAAGTTTACACATTGGTGCTTGTTTCCTCATTTCACTTTGGCTACTCTCCCTGGGCACGGAATATGCAGATAATGCTTTACCAGTCACAATAACCCCATGTCCACTTCTTTTTCAGAATTTCTGAAAGAGGGACGAGGTCCTTACGTTCGAATTTTAAAAAGGTGTAGGGGATGAAATAACAGATGGAGAGTAAATATAAGTATAATAACATATGGAGAGTAAATATTAGTGTAATAACATATGGAGAGTAAATATAAGTATAATAACATATGGAGAGTAAATATAAGTGTAATAACATATGGAGAGTAAATATAAGTGTAATAACATATGGAGAGTAAATATAAGTGTAATAACAGATGGAGAGTAAATATAAGTATAATAACATATGGAGAGTAAATATAGGTATAATAACAGATGGAGAGTAATTATAAGTATAATAACATATGGAGAGTAAATATACGTATAATAACATATGGAGAGTAAATATACGTATAATAACATATGAAGAGTAAATATACGTATAATAACATATGGAGAGTAAATATAAGTATAATAACATATGGAGAGTAAATATACGTATAATAACATATGGAGAGTAAATATAAGTATAATAACATATGGAGAGTAAATATACGTATAATAACATGTGGAGAGTAAATATAAGTATAATAACAGATGGAGAGTAAATATAAGTATAATAACATATGGAGAGTAAATATACGTATAATAACAGATGGAGAGTAAATATAAGTATAATAACATATGGAGAGTAAATATACGTATAATAACAGATGGAGAGTAAATATAAGTATAATAACATATGGAGAGTAAATATAAGTATAATAACAGATGGAGAGTAAATATAAGTATAATAACATATGGAGAGTAAATATACGTATAATAACATATGGAGAGTAAATATAAGTATAATAACATATGGAGAGTAAATATAAGTATAATAACATATGGAGAGTAAATATAAGTGTAATAACATATGGAGAGTAAATATAAGTATTATAACATATGGAGAGTAACTATAAGTGTAATAACATATGGAGAGTAAATATAAGTGTAATAACAGATGGAGAGTAAATATAAGTATAATAACATATGGACAGTAAATATAAGTATAATAACAGATGGAGAGTAAATATAAGTATAATAACATATGGAGAGTAAATATAAGTGTAATAACATATGGAGAGTAAATATAAGTATAATAACATATGGAGAGTAAATATAAGTATAATAACATATGGAGAGTAAATATAAGTGTAATAACAGATGGGGAGTAAATATAAGTATAATAACATATGGAGAGTAAATATAAGTGTAATAACATATGGAGAGTAAATATAAGTATAATAACATATGGAGAGTAAATATAAGTGTAATAACAGATGGAGAGTAAATATAAGTATAATAACAGATGGAGAAAGGACAAGTTCCAGCTCGAAGATAAAAAATGAAGGGAAGAGAGAAAGTAAAATTAAGTAAAGTACCCCCGTCACACCAAGTGGCGTATAGGGATTAAGGAGTTAGTGACCATAAATTTTACAGACCCTCGGCACATGAGTTTTGGGGTAATGTGGTCAATATTACGCCTGTGCCGCTTTACTTTCCCAGAAAAAACAATCCGGTAACCATTAAAGGCTGGGTGAACCGGAAGCCGTTGGTTGAGATCGAACCCCACCTCTTGTCCTCTTGTCAAAGTTCGACCTCGATAGTTATTTATCATTTCTGTTTTATGCAAAGCCATTTTCTTAAGCTGTCTGGTACCTTTTCTCGTTGCTTCCCTCTATATCTCTATCTCTTCGTCCCTCAATTTTCCCAGTTGTTACAATACATTCCAGCTGTTCCCTTCTCATTGCATGGCCAAGAAATGATTATTGTTTCTTCCTAACACTGGAAATTCTCTCTTTGCTTTGAACTCTTTCAGAACATTTTTATTACTCTTCTTAGCTGTCCATGCTATTCTAAATATTTTTCTGTAAAACCACATTTCTACAGCATGCAGTGATTTTATTAGAGCCTTTATTACAATACTAATATTCTTTACTCTGCCCCGCCCCTGCCTTTTTCTCTCTTTCTTTTTGTCTATCAGTTTAGCTCTACATAGTTTATACTAATAGCGAACACTTGCACTTGTAAACGAGTTTTTAGAGACACGACGATTCTTCTACCGCACTAGCGAACCAAGAGTTATGTACCTATTTCTGAAAGGATTAAAAAGAATTAAAATTAATTAAAATGGATTAAACACTTCGGTACCGTTCAGATATGACTTAGTGTAACTTTCTGTACAGTTAAGTCACATTTCGAATAGGCGTGTTTCCTTATCTGTATTGATGAAAAACTTCATTAAAATAGTTCTAGAGATGTGCCAAACACTTCTCCTCTGTAATTGTACATTGAAGAGCATGGCCACTCCCCCTCCTGAGCAGTCACGTGGTGTAGGCGTGTCATGGTTATGTCGATCAATGACTAGCAGTGTCGTCAGTTAACAATTATCTGTCATTACATAGTCAAGACATCCTGGCCTTGACATTGTTGTAAACACAGAGAACGAGACAGTTGACCATGTCTTCTACCCTGTAACTTTTCATTTAATGAGATAATTCTCATGAGTTTATGTCACCATCAAATTATTGTATACACAGGCAGCCATTTAGCTGTTAACATGAAGCAGCCGTTTGTTAACAAGAGAACAAAATGTACACCATTTAACATCATTATCTTTAGATGTAATTTGGCTGTAATCGTATAACAGGTAATTAAACGAACAGACACTGAACAAAAAGTAGGTCAAAGTCATGACTGACTGTTACGTTTCATATTAGAGACTTGGAAGAGACACCTATCATTTACCTTTCGTTCGCCTGAAGTATACCGACCATTTGTGCCCCGTTGAGAAAATAATTTTGTGTGTGCTGATCTTGAACAAAGAATACAGATTACATTCTTCAGTTTGTTTGAGATTTGTGTTTCTATTGTAGTCAATTACTGATTGAAGAAAACGCTTTTGTACTCTATGACACTTTGCCTGAATTGGAGATTTCGTTTAGAAGAGTTGCGCGATGTCATCTATGTTCAGCTTAAGCATCAAGTTAAAGGCATCGCAAAGTCAATTTGATCACAATTAAGGGTGACATATAATCCATGTCCAAATGTTTAGGGGAACGTTCTCATGGTATGAGGTTTCACAAGTTTAATGGGACATTAATGATGTCAATCTAAACTGCTGCATCAATTTTGTTAACGGTTAAAATGTTGCTGCAGATCGTTCTGCGTGGCAGAGGAACTCGCAGGAGTCATTCACATTCTGACTGAAGCAAGAGACAAAGATGGCGTCACCAAGGGCAGCTATTATCATTCTCGTCTGGGCAAACACTATTACAAGCACTTCTACATCGCTCAGATCTCATCCGGAATCTCAGCAAATCTCAACAAATCTCAACAAATCTATCTATTTTTCGTTTGCCTGAAGTATTGTGTATATCCTCAGTGCCATTTTCTGTATCAATTTTACTGTCTTTTGTAATGCCTGCAGTGGCCCATATAGTTTTGTCTGTAGTGTTGTATCTATGGGCCAATGGATTTTCCTCAGTCTACTACATTCAGTGCAGTCTTGAAGCATGTGTTCAGCAGCCTCGGGCGTCTGTCCACATGTACATGTTGTTGAGGTGACGATCTTGAATTTTGTATACATGTGACTGTGGAGTCGATTGTGTCCTGTTCTGAGGCGTATAATGATAACTTGTTCACATCTATTCATATTTTGATATGCATCCTGATTTAGGGCTTGTCCTCTGATTGAGTTGATTATCTGTTTCTTATTATGATATGACAGTGGGACAAAAGAAGCCATATTCAGCATGTGGACATTGATTGAAAAGTACACAGAAGTAAACAAACCAATATATGCCTGCTTTATAGACTACACCAAAGCTTTCGATAGAATACACCATAACCAACTCATAGACTGCCTAAAGGATATAAATCTAGACGACACAGACATACGACTAATATGTAATTTGTACTGGGAGCAACCAGCAATAATAAAATATAACAAAGAGAACTCTACACCCATGGATATAAAAAGAGGAGTAAGACAAGAATGCATCCTATCACCAAGCTTGTTCAATCTATACACTGAGCAAATCTTTAAGAACATCTCAGAGGTGCCAGGCTAAACATTAATGGAAAGATAATCAATAACCTGAGATATGCTGATGATACTGTTCTACTAGCAGAAAATCCTAAAGACCAACAAAACAACTGCTTAATGTGATAAACATAACAAGCAAAAAATATGGACTAGAAATGAATATCAAAAAGACTAAAACCATGATCATAAACAAAGAAAATTCTCAAGACCTACAATTAAATATCATAATTGAGGGAATACATCTGGAGACAGTCCAGAGTTACAACTACCTAGGACATACTATAACCAATGATGAAAAATGGATAATTGAAATAAACAAAAGAATAGGTATGGCAAAAAGTAATTTCAATGTCATGACAAATATACTAACAACAAAACAAATATCAGCAGGGCTGAAACTAAGAATGGCAAAATGTTACATCTTCTCAATATTTCTGTATGGTGCAGAAACATGGACTTTAGACAAGAAAACAGAACAGAAAATTGAAGCTTTTGAAATGTGCATTTAAAGAAGAATAGGTAGAATTGGATGGAAAGAAAAGATAACAAACGATGAAGTTTTAAAACAACTGAAAATAAAAAGAGAACTACTAAATACAATTAAGGCAAGACAAATGAAATTTTTGGGGCATGTTGAAAGACACAACAGCCTACTAAAAGTAATATTGGAAGGAAAAATACAAGGTAAAAGAGGCGGAGGCAGACCAAGACTAACATGGACGAGTAAGATCAAAAGATGGACAAGTCAATCTATGACAGCCTGCACCATCAAAGCAAGAAACAGAGTAGAATGGCGATCCATGGTAGCCAACCTTCTTTGCGGAGAAGGCACTCGATGATGATGATGATGATTATTATATGTAACCAGTGTATCTAGTTGTGTGCCTGTTGAACCTTCCTTTGCCAACTGATCCACTTCCTCGTTTCCTGGTATTCCACAGTGAGATGAGACCCACTGCAAGGCAACCCTGTGGTGCTTGTAGAGTTCAATCAATAAGGTCTGTAGATGTGGCTATTTTCTGGATTGTAGTGCCTGGAATACTGATCTTGCCTCTATCAAAAACACTACTGGCTGTGGGCTAAGATTACTATTCAGCATTTTTTTTTCTATTGCCAACTTTATTGCTTGGATTTCTGCATCATAATTGTGACAATATTTCCCTGTTGCTATTTTATTCATATCCCCAGTGTTATTTGGGTACTCTATGTATGCACCTGCTCCCCCATTCTTTACTGCATTCTGCGCTAATCCATCTGTGTACACACGGACCCATAGGTCTTGTGGGTAATCTTCATCCAAGAAATGGAAAGTTATTGTTTTTCGCTGTAGACTATTCTGTTCCTCTTTGTCAACTATCCCTTTCACTTCTGTCCGTATTTGAACTGATAATCCTGATTCCTCTGTCCAGGGAGTCTGTTCTGGTATGGGCAGTAGGGGATTAACAACTCTTGGCATGTCTGGTGTTTGTCTACTAATACGCTTTGCTTGGTGGATAAAGCTGCTTCTCTTAAGTCGTCCAAATGCAAGATTTTGAAATCGGTCCTTCATTGAATGTCTCGGCATGCATGCACATTTTTCTGCCTGTATCAGCACCTTTGTGTCTCTCCGTTCTCTCAGTGCTGGTATCCTCCACAATTTCTCCATCTCCAATATTGGTGTTGATTTCATTGCTCCTGTGATGACCCTAAGTGCCTGGTTTCGTTCTTTATCCAGCTCTTGCAGTGTGGTGTTTGATGCTGAGCACCATTCAGATGATCCATATTCTAAATGTGGGCGCATACTCTGTTGGTAAACTTTACTGAGTATTTTCCCACTCGCACCCCATGTGGTTCCACACAGTTTTCTTAGAATAGCCAACCATCCTCCTTGCTTTTTGGGTTTTCTTATTTATCTGCTGTTTCCAAGATAATTTGTTATCAAATGTAACTCCGAGATATGTAGCTTGTATGTCTTCTTTCACAGGCTCTTTGTTTATGTAGATGGCTCCTGCTTTTTGTTTTGGGGAGAGAGTGAAAAGTGTAGTATTGCATTTGTCTGTATTGATGCTGATAAACCATCTATTTGTACATGAATTCAGTGCATTCATAGCTTTTTGCAACAAATTGGAGGCCACTGTTGCATACTCCTCTGTGCACCACATTACCAAGTCATCTGCATACATTGCTACTTTGATACCCTGAGGTAGTTCAGTAACTAGGTCATTGATGTAGATCAGAAAAAGTGTTGGAGATAGTACCCCTCCCTGTGGAACGCCCTGGCGCAGTAAGACCTTCTTACTCTTTAGATCATCCAGTTGCACTCTGGCTCTCCTATTATGCAGGTATGCTTTGACCAATTTGTACATCCTGCCATTTACTCCGTAATTTATCAGTTTCTTGAAAAGCTTTTCCTTCCATACATTATCACATGCTTTCTTTAGGTCTATCCATGCTGCTAGTACCAGTTTCTTTTCTTGAAACGGATCCTCAATTTCCTGGGGAAAGATAAGTTGTCTGATCTTCGGTAGAGTAACACTGTCTAAAGCATGTTTGCTCTGGGACAAGGAGATTTTCACTTTCCATGTACTACTGCGGTCGGAGATTGATTATACGTTCCATTTGTTTTACACAAAAGGCGTGTAAGGCTGATTGGTCTATAGCTGGATGTCGTTGAACCACCTTTTCCTGGCTTTAGTAATGGTATCGTAATTGCTTCTCTCCATGCCTGTGGCACTCTACCAGTGATCCAGCAAATATTGTAGATCTGCAGTCGCTTTGTTTTAGCTGCAGTCCCCAAGTTCTTAATCATTTCATTGGACACTATCAGTACCTGGTAACATTTTACTATTTTATTTGGATATTGTCAGCTCTAGCTCTCTTTGTGTAACGGGAATTTCCATGACTTTATGTGTTTTCTCTTCTCGTCTTGCATTTTGTTGCTTTAAACGTGTCTCTTGTCGTTTCTCTAGTTTCATTTCAATATTGTTGTCATTTGCAGCCTTCTTACCTGTTAGGCAATAAGTCTAATGTTACAAAAATCTTGCTAAAAGTTATACAAGGAAGGATTCAGAATAAAAAAAAATACTGAATTAGATGAGCAACAATTTGGATTTAGGAAAAATAGTGGGGCAAAAGAAGCCATATTCTGCATGAGAACACTAATTGAAAAGTACACAGAAGAAAAAAGCTAATATATGCCTCCTTCATAGACTACACCAAAGCTTTTGACAGAATACACCACAAACAACTTATAGATTGCCTAACGCGATACCTATAAATAGCATTGACATACAACTAATATGTAATTTATACTGGGAGCAAACAGCAATAATAAAATATAACAAAGAGAACTCTACACCCATTGAAATAAAAAGAGGAGTAAGATAATGGTGCATCATATTACCAAGCTTGTTCAATCTATACACTGAGCAAATCTTTAAAAACATCTCAGAGATACCAGGCCTAAACATTAATGGAAAGATAATCAATAACCTGAGATATGCTGATGATACTGTACTACTAGCAGAAAATCCTAAAGACCTACAATTAGTTAATTAAATAAACAGGACAGGCAAAAAATATGGCTTAGATATGAGTATCAAAAAGACTAAAACTATGATCATAAACAAAGGAAATACCCAAAACCCACAAGTGGATATCAAAATTGAAGGAATAGACCTGGAGACAGTTCAGAACTACAACTACCTTGGACATACCAATGATGGAAAATATACAACTGAAATAAACAAAAGAATAGGAATGGCAAAAAGTAACTTTAATGTCATGAAGAACAGACTAACAACAAAACAAATAACACCAGGGCTAAAACTAAGAATAGCACAATGTTATATCTTCTCAACATTCCTATATGGTGCAGAAACATGGACATTAAACGAGAAAACAGAACACAAAATTGAAGCCTTTGAAATGTGGATATACAAATAAATAGGTAGAATTGAATAGAAATAAAAGAAAACAAACGATAAAGTCTTAGAACAAATAAAAATTAAAAGAGAACTACAAAATATAATTCAAACAAGACAAATGCGATTTTTGGGTCATGTTAAAAGATACAACAGCCTACTAAAAGTATTCTTGGAGGGGAACGTACAAGGCAAAAGAGGCAGTGACAGACCAAGACTAACATGGACGAGTAACAGCAAAAGATGGACAAGTCAGCCTATGACAACCTGTACCATCAAAGCAAGAGACAGAGCAGAATGGCGCTCCGTGGTAGCCAACCTTCGTTGTGGTGATGGCACTTAATGATGATGCTTACCTGTTAGGATGTTTCTATCCGTTCCATCTTCAGTATAATTTTTGTGTTCCTTTCTGTACCCTCATCATTCAGCTGTTTTACGAGCTTCCACACTTTTCTCATGCCTCGTTCAAGATTCAAGGACTCTGTTTTCTCTTTTCAGCTTCTCCGTCTGGCTTGTAGTTTAGCCAATTGAAATTTGCCTTAGTATGGTGATAATTATTGTGGTGTTTCTGTGAAGAATTATTTACTGCCTGCTTTCGAGATGTTTCCATGGTATTGCGCAGTTGCTCTAGTTCACTACTCCAGTATAGTTTGCAGTGTTTCCGTGCCCCTCTAGGTATTGTTTCACTGACAGCTTGTATGACTAATTTTCTGAATTCATAATCTATTTTGTTGATGTCTCTGTCTGTATTTAGATCTTTAGTTAGTACACTGGTGTAATGTTGATACATTTTCCAGTTTTTTTTTTTGTAATTCCATCTAGGGAGAGTGCTGCTCTCCCTGGCGACCTCACTTTTCCCCACTAAAAAGACAGGTCGGTGGTCGCTGCCTCCAAGTTGTTTCCCAACAATACGTGTAATATTCCAATCCAGGTCTGGTGATTGGAAACCAAGGTCTGGTGTAGATATGGTATGCCATGATCTGGAATAGAATGTTGGTGGATCTGTTTTCTCATTTGTCCATTGTCGCCCAGCTAATTTTCAAGTTCTTCACCTCTGTTGTCAATATGTTCATAGCCCCAGCTCTGTGAAGGGCTGTTAAAGTCTCCACATACAATTATTCTTTCTTTTAATGTAATTGTGTCTAGTGCTAGTGGGCAGTCGCTCAGACAGTAATAGTTAAGTAGATGAAAGCCTGTATTTACTAACCTGAGGTGCAGTATTTGATTTTCAGCCCCATCCATATACACTTCAATCTGACATTCACTGATGTTGTTCTTCAAAAATGTCAATAATCCGCCCTTTTGTCTGTTTTTTTTTTTTTTTGGTTCTGTCAGATCGGTAATACTAGTATCCCCTAATCTTCAAGGCTATGTTGTTGTTTAGACGGGTTTCCTGCAAACAGAATATGCATACTTGCTCATTATGCAGAATATTTTCTAACTCTATCATTTCACTGTACCCATCTCTTTTGCTGTTGATGCCTTCAGCATTCCAGTCCATTATTTTAAGTGGTCTTAGTTTGGATTGGCTACTGTACCCATCTCTTTTTTTGCCCACAGCCCACTAAGTTTCTCGTGTCTGGCTGTGACCATCTTAACTCCTATCTCTTGGATCCGAGGGAGTGATGTGGACTCATGATTGTCGAATTCCTGTGCATTTCCCACATCTCGGAGGGCATTGTTGACGTCAACATGATCCCTGACAATGTTTGAGTTTAACCGATGATCCTAGCGGCTGTGTTAGCTATTAGCTTTTCCTCGCAGGTTGTCATACCTACTTCATGGACGTTGTATTCAAACTGATGCTATCTCAACCCGCATCCTCACTGATTGTCCTGACAAAGTCTAACATTCAATCGTTGAGGGACGTCAAACCTCCGCCCTCAAGTGTTTATACTATCTCCAACATAGGCGGACCCAGAGCAAGTCTAACAGTTCTTTCATTGTCACATTTCCTCGCTGAATGTATGTCTATATGACGTGTATCACACTTTGGTCATTTGTTTATGTCACCTGGCCATGGCCTGACATAGGTTCTGTACCTACCATAGCTCTAACCGAGAGGTCGGTAATTCCCCATTTTAACTACGTGACCCAGCTGAGTTCTGCAGTAACTGTTTCCATCTATGTCTTCATAGCTTGCTCGGCTCTAATCGTATCTACAATTAGTATGCCCCTGGCTTTAGCCAAGAACCCTCCACCACCTCCCCCATCCAGACTTCTTGAAATGAAGCATAAACTCATAAGTGAGTATAACAACAGCAAAAAAATGTCTTAAATTCACATCAAAATATATCATAAATCTAAGCAATAGCCTGACATTTGTTGCACACTATCTAGTTACTTCTATGCCATGTGCTATAATTCTATAATGAATATTAAAGGTGGGGGATTGACATGACATTTGAGTGAAGAGACACAACTGACAATATTATGAAAGAGGATTAACATGATATTTGAGGGAAGAGATACGACTGACAATATTTATGACATGGAATTGACATGACATCTGAGAGATGAGATACAACTGACAATATTGTGAAAGGGGATTGGCATAGCATTTAATAGAAGAGATACAATAGACACCATTATGAAAGGAGATTGACATGACATTTGAGGGATGACATGCAACTGACAATATCTAAGACAGTGTTGACACAAAAGTAGAATTCAGACACAGATGCTAAGGTAATAAAAACAAAGATCTATCAAAAATAAAATAACAAAAACAAAGATCTATCAAAAATAAAATAAGAAAACACTGTGACCCGTCCAACACAGAACCTGAACTTAGAGAAGTAAAGAAAACATGACAGCAAATCAATACGTTCTGAACGTGTCAGACGGTCAGATGGTCTGAGACAAGACAGAATTGTGAGCAATCTGAAGAAGTTCACATTAAGATGGTGATCTGAGGTCAGACGGGCAATGTAGCCAGACGTACATGAGATGAACTCAGATGTGGTTGGTAATGACTCATTCATCATCATCAAGTACCGGGCCTAATGGCGTAGGTGATCATGTATCTCCACAACTTTCGATCTCGGCAGCTATTTATCATTTCTGTTGTTGACCTTCTGCCAAGCCATTCTCTTAAGCT
This sequence comes from Megaustenia siamemsis, assembly GCA_032433765.1. Taxonomy (NCBI): domain Eukaryota; kingdom Metazoa; phylum Mollusca; class Gastropoda; order Stylommatophora; family Ariophantidae; genus Megaustenia; species Megaustenia siamemsis. Next base: position 6,012,513 of record JAVIAB010000073.1, read on the forward strand.
GTCTGATATTTTTTTATCTTTGCTTCCCTCTATCTCTTCGTCCCTCAATGTTTCCAGTTGTTACAATATATTCAAGTTGTTCTCTTCTCATTACATGGCCAAAAAAATGATGATTGTTTCTTCCTAACATTGGAAATTAGCTCTCTTTTTGATTTGACATCTCTCAGAACCTCTTCATTACTCTTCTTAGCTGTCCATGGTATTCTCAATATTCTTCTGTAAAACCACATTTCTACAGACTCCAATGATTTTTTTGTCTGTTGTCCTATTGTCCATGACTCGCATCCATATGTTAAGACTGGCTCGACGTAACATTTAAGAACTCTTTTTCTTGTTTATTGGGTAAAAGCCTTTCACTGTTCTTGTCCTTTCTGCATCCAAGATGATACCTACTCCTCTTTGGTGTTCAGTACCTCCAGAATATATTATTCTATGTTTATCATAATATATCTCCCCTGATCCGGTGTATCTCATTTCGCAAAGTTGTAATAGATTTCAATACATTACATTGACTCTCGTTGTAACTTGTTAAAGGTCACAGCACGTCACAACATTGATGTTACAACAGGTAACAGGTAAATTCATGACAGAGTCTTCTTTCTTCAATATATAATGATAATCAAGTTTATTGTTTTCGGCTCGTGATACAATATTGTAGATGCACTTATATTAAATTAATCATTCATTAATTCGGGACATGTCGGAGGCAATCGCCGGTGTCTTTGACAATGTCCCAAGCGCTAAATTGGCATATAACTTATTCATCAACATTATTCCTTGGTCTACTCACTGCTTGTAGAACATACATATTTACAGTTCTTGGAGCACTTCACAACACTTGCTGATTACTAATTTTCATATTCTCATCAATTTCTACTAGTAACTTCTCTACTGTCTTACTAATCTATCAACTGACTTATACTTGTAACTTGAAAATTCCTAACTGACTTCTCTACTACTGAATACTCTAGCTGTGTAGGTCCTAACTGACTAAATTATTCTGAACTATCTGTTACTTCATCTTGAACTCTGCTTTTAACTGTTGTGTAGGAGTCTTATATACTCCAACACTCTCTTCGTGGGGGGCCTCGGTAGCCTAGTTGGGAAAACCACCCGACTAGACTACCGACGTTCGGACAACCCGTGTTCGATTCCCGCTGGGAGCAGTGTGAATTGTACTCGTGGTTGGAAATTTTAAAAAAAAATTACCCCCACGGTCGACCCAGCCGTTGGCAGAAATGGGTACCAGGGTATTATCCTGGGAAGGTGAGGAATGTCGCTTCGCATCTGAATTTCGATGCTTGAGACGACACTATACAGAAATATCCGAACATTTCTGAATAGGCGGCCGAGCACATATGGGTGGAAACTCGCGTGCTAAGACGCCGGTTCATGTCTCGTACTTTACCTTTACCTTTACCTTTACTCTCTTCGTCCTAAGGCTCAGCAGCCAATCAGCTGCTGCTAAGTGCCCCATGAATTACATGTATTCCATGATCAAGTGAGTTGGTCACTCTTATGGTCACTCTTCGTTTTCGTGTCCACCATCTGTGACTCAACACCTGAATTTCCTCAGATTGGCGAAACATCATGTTTTCGCAAACTCTCCATGACCTTTTTGGAATAATATAACTTCATGACACTGACCTCTCTTGGTAGCTATTTACCTGACTGAGTAACACCATGAGTAAAGTGCATGCTATCCGTATGATAATGGTCACTTACAATAACAACTTGTTGTTGTGAACCTGCATGGACAATCGTGGAGATCTGACGGTAACGCCATGAGGTCACTCTCACAACAACAGGGCGAGTGGAGATTGTTCATTCACTTCTGTCCAGGCTACTTCTGGACCCTCTCCTTCCTCCTTCTAATTTCCACTTCTGTTGCATGGAAAATTCCATGTAACTAAACTTTTCCATGTAGTTAAACATTGTGTCGTCCAACTATTCTGGACCTCTCCTTCAGTGGGTGTCCACTACCCACTCTCTACAACTTATTATCCTAACTTGTTTTATTTCTGGAAAATACCATACTTAAATTTTGCTGGTCGCCACTATATGATACTGTTATCGTCCATTCAAAGAGCGGGAGCGACTAAATTACCTGCTCCCTATGCTTCCTTAGCTAACTCTATAACATTCCTCCCTTTAAACATATCAGATTTATTTCTCAGTGAATAAATCTTTGTACCATCTATTACAAAAATAATAATAGAGTAATGTATGGAAAATCATTATCTACATGTATATATGGCCCTTTTCGTCTTGTCAGACGGTCTAGTGGAGGCTATTGCGTACTTTTTTGAGGTATTGTTTTTGCCGAACAGCTTCTCTCGTGGCTAATTCTACCAATGTTTGACAAACACACGCGGTCACATAACGAACAGGTCAGGCTCGCTGGTCCACAGGGTTTACCATCCTTTTTCATGAGTCTCTTCTCTTCTAAGTCCTGTCTTAGAACAGTCTCAAATGTTGTTATACCGTTCCTTATACGTGCTCTCCATGATGTGCGATCACTTGCCAGATGTTGCCAGTCGTTTTCACAGATGGCGAAGTCTTTCAGAGATAATTTGCAGATATCTCTATATCGTAGTTTAGGTCTGCCGATTTGTCGTTTTCCGTGTTTTAGCTCGCCATATAGTATTTGCCTAGGAATGCGTTTTTCTTCCATCCGTTGGACATGCCCCAGCCATCTTAGCCTTCGACTTCTGAGCATCGACATGATTGTTAGGGCCTTAGCACGTTGCAGGACAGTTAAGTTGGTTATTTTGTCCTGCCATTTGATGTGCATTATTTTGCGGAGACATCGCATGTGGAAGACATTTAGTCTTTTTTCCTGGTTTGAGTATGTTGTCCAGGTTTCGGATCCATATAGTAGTGTGCTAAGCACACAAGTTTGATATATTAAGAGTTTAGTCTTTTGAGTTAGTTTCGTGTTGTTCCATGCCCGTTTTGTGAGTTTGCCGAAGGTCGTAGCTGCCTTACCAATTCGACAGTTATTTCTTCATCAAGAGAGATGGTTTGCGTAACATCTACATGACTATTAATCATAATAGTTAATCCAAAATTCTAAGTCACCTAAAAAAATTCAGTACAATGTTCCCTAAATAATTGTCACAATAACAACATTCACTCTTTAATAATAATTAAGCATCAATAACATTGTGGAGACAGGAGACAATAAGGTACTGACCAAGAAAAAATTCTTTTAACCAAAAATTTCTTAAAATATTTTACAAGGCAAGTAATTATCTATATATGTCCAGTTGTGTCCCTTGACATTTATAAACTACAATTTAATTTTAAAAAAAAACCTCACATCTTATTGAGAATATATCTTAAACTATTATTAGTAAATTAACTTGTAGACTGTACTCTTGATAGTACATGCGTCACCACAACATCTGTCGACTGGCATCTTGTGATCCCAGTATCACAATCTAAAAATAAACTCATAAGAACAAACCATGTACAAAATTTATTACAATGCATTATTATTACAACTTAGTTAATATAATTATATCTTGGTAGCAATACTTTGAAGGAATTACTAAAATATTACAAAATCTCTTTATAACCTTTCTCATTACAAATGACATCTGTGACAGATGTCTAACTATAAGTCTGAAAATAGAAAAATGTTAATTATTACAAATGACATCTTCATGCATTAGAACATATCCTCTCAATTCACATAGAACATATATTGAAAATACTTAGACAATTCACAAATCTCCGGAGACCACGGAATACAAACAACACTTAGTTTGAGCAACACAGATAGATATACATACATATTTCAGACTTAGCTCTATTTACAACATAATTTCTCTTAGCACTTCATTTTCTAGACTATCTTTCTTATGATACTCTTGTAGTATCTTCTATTTATTATCAAATCAGAATTATATCTGGATACAGTCCATTTGACAGTGTATCTTATCAGCCATTTATTTGACTCAGAATAATTTGCATTCATATCTTGTACTCACATGACTACTATTTAGTCTCAATAAATTCTAGAAACTCTCTCTCAAGTTTCATCTCTCTCTATTCGTTATAACGCTCTATTTCAGTGTACATACCCTCTTGATATTTGTACATACTTAGTCGTTCGACTACAGAATATATATAGCATCAACCTCAAAGGTTCTCATTAATCCTCTTTATTACTCTCATATAACTTATACTTCTCTCTTCATGTAACCTTCCATGAATTATCACTCCGTTACATTAGTAGTACACATGAGTCTCATCCTTTAGACTCATTTACTTCAATTTAAAACCTAATTATTTTAGGTCAACAAACAAACACAGGTTATCACCTTGTTTCTCACATCTCATTATTCTTCAACAACTACTAAGTCTCAATAATTCTTCATCTCGTTATCTTATATGACTTTTCTTCATGTAACTTTTCATGAGTTATCACTCCGTTACATTTTATTATTACACATGAGTCTCCTTTCCTAGACTCAATGTCTTCATGATACTTATCTTAGTATCACATTTATCACCTAATTTCCTTAGGTCTCAATAAGCACAGGTTATCATCACCTTGTTACACTTATATTGGTCAGTTGTTCCTTTGGACTTAATAAACCACAAAACAGCATCGTTATAAGACTAAACAAGTCAGAGATGGCCAGAGCAAAGAAGCTGATGTTTGTGGTGCTGGCAAAACCTTGTTTGTAGAAAACCACCATGTTCATCACGTTGGCCACCACACCAAAGAGGCTGATGAGGCTGGCAATAGTTGCATAAGTGATGCTGTTAAATACGTCCTTCTGCCAGTCATTCACAAGCACTCCCATTTTGCTCCTGTTATTTTTTTTACCTGTGTTGATAAGAAAACGTATTTGAGAGAGAAACATGTTAATAGAGAAACGTGTTAATAGATAAACGCGTTAATAGAGAAACGTGTTAATAGAGAAACGTGTTGATAAGGAAATGTTTTTATAGAGGAACACAAAATGCATGTTACTTCTGAAATAAATGCCCGGCTTATAGGGCGGCTGTCATGACATCATAGAAGCTTATTTTGAACCTGATCTACATTTGTCAATTAATTTAAAAGAAAAACGAAGTAACAAAGAAAAGTGACACCCTTAAACTGTAGTATACTATTTATCTGATATGAGTCAGTGAATAACAACAAAACTTACAAAGTGGTTTTTCCAATGGTCTTGTCAATGCCATGAATATAAAATAACATTCGAGAACGCACGCAGGAAGGTAAAACTTTATTTTTAGACTGAAATCTCCAGACAATTGGCATGTAGACTGAGATGTGGATGAATGACATTTACAACACACGTGCAAACATAAAGTTAGTGATCGTTGGTCATGTGACCAGTCTGTCGAACAAAGCAGAAACTATGTCCAGTTCCCTATACAGGTACTACAAGGAAGAGACAGGGTAAAGATATTGGTCTTGCGATCCTACTAAATGAAACAGGACTCTCACCCCAAGCCTTCACGTGGACCCCTGTGTAGCAAAAGAAATCAAGACAGACCCCTGGTAACGTGACCCCACCCCAAACCCTCACGTAGACCCCTATGTAGCAGAAGAAATCGAGGTAGATCCCCGGTAACTTGACTTTCAAACAGCCAAAACATGAAGGTCTCAACTGTAGCCCTGACAAACTACGCGATATAAAAGACGTAGCAGTGATATGTCATACAGGGAGCCTCTATGACCCATGAGGATCTAATAATGTAATGAAGTACCAGGAGGATAGTTCGTTGTTGACAGACGGTGCTGTTTAGTGAATAAGTTCACTGACGTGCATTGATGGCGTTTATTTGAACGTCTAGTATAGTCAACAGAACAATGTCAAAGTAGATAACGAAGAATAACCAGTCAGGTCTAATCTTTTCCAAAGAAACTATTATCCGAACCTCCGTGATTATTTTCTGACATCGGTACGAGGACAACAAGAATTTGATCTCATAAAATATTATGTTCCCATATTTATTTAGAAATAATAATAGATAATTAGTTCCCTCCCCTGCCTTTGTTATAGAGTAACCTAATGGACGCATAAGGGGCAGGTAACTCAGTTGTTTACCAAGGGACAAATGATAGCGACCAGCAGAATAACAAGTTAGTCAGAAGTTAGGAGTATAAATTCATGTAAGGGTGGCACACAGAAGTGGGACGGAAGGAGGTAATGTCCGGGATTGGGGACGACTGTCCGAATTGTTGGACGACACAGAATGGTTGGGTCCAAGGAAAATTCCACTCGGGTTTTCCAATTCTCAGTTGTTCTTGAGAGTGACCACCACACGAATAGCAAGCGTTGACCCCATGACTTTAGTCCGTCTGATAAACAGCTACCAGTAGAGGATCAGGTTATGGGTTGATGTTCACAAACAGTTTGTTGTGACAAAATTTAGACTAAAGTCAGGAAAAGGTCAAGTAATTGGACACGAAAACTGCAAGTGACCAACTCAAGTGACCAAAAGAGCGCTGCGCGACGATTTTGATTGGGTGCTGATCTTGAGACGAAGAGAGTGGTTGGAGTATATAAACTTCAACACAATAGGTTTAGACAGTTCAGTTCAAGTTCAGGGAGAAGCGGTTCAGGATGAAGTAAGTTTAGTCCGGCTTCGGCCGAACTGCCAAAGGCAGTTAGTAAACAGAACAGAAGAAGTTAGAACAGAAGAACTTAGATAGTGCAGTAGAGAAATTCAGGATGAATTAGTTCAGTTCAGGATGAAGCAAGTCAGTGTAGAAGTTGTTATTGATAGAGACTTGATAGAGATTATGATGAACCTTATATGAACATTAGTGTTGTGAAAGAGTTTTAAAGTGTTCTAAGACTGTGTGCTTCATACATTCTACAAGTTCGTAAGTTGATAAATAATGTTATATTAAAATGTGCACTTGGAACAGACCATAGTCATCGGCGAATTGCCTCCGGGAAGTTCCGAATTAATGAACATTAATTAAAATAAGTGCATTCACGACTATAGATCATGTGCACGCAGAAATCAACAAACTGATTATTATTATTGTTCAAAAGAAGACTCTGTCATGAATTTACATATTGCCTGTTGTAAAGTCAATTTGATGTGTTGTCAAGTTACAAGAAGTACAAGTCAATAAAAGAACATCACAAGAAGTACAAGGATAATATAAACAACATCACGAGTCTATAACACTTTAATATATGCCTTATAATGTTAGTGTTCTCATGTTCCAATGAAAGCGGCAATTTTATTCTTAAAGTGCTTGGTAGCACGTCAGACAGTTTTACCGCCAAGAAAAATCATGTACCCATTTAGGAGTGGGTGAAGATAGGGGCCATAAATCAGGATTGAACCGTCCTCCTGGGATTAATTATTTAGTTCTCTAACTACTGAGTTATCACAGCTTCCCATGTTGGTAATTACTCAACTCAGATTTATGTCAACTTGTTTAACAGTTGCTGAACTACCTACAATAGTCCATTGAAATATATCATTTACTCATTGTCATTTCTTTGTTGATAATTTTAGTATTGTAACATTACATTCATAATAAGGTCAGCTTAAAGAAAATGTGATTTCCTTTCTTACTCGACACCCCCCCCTCTCTCTCTCCCCCCACCCCCGCGGGGGGCATAAATAACCCGTTTTAGGAAACTAGGCAAGCGACTTTTTAATCAATAATCACGTGACAGAGCTACCATTTTTGCCATCTTTGTCCAGGTCATCATGAGACGAGTATTTTCATTTCAGATCAGGGTAGAGTTGGTCATAGCCTCTGTTTTGTACTGCACATAATTGGTTAATTATTGGACATTTCATCTTGTGACTCAAATATACTAGCACTTGCAGCTATTTTCTGGATGTTAAACCAGATTTTGTTTAACAAGTACGGTATTAGATATCAGAGTATGTCATTGACGTACATTATTTGATATCAGAATATGTCACTGACGTACATTATTTGATATCAGAGTATGTCACTGACGTACATTATTTAATATCAGAGTATGTCACTGACGTTATTATTATAAGTCTGTTGCTCGGGTCTAGTTAAATCAAACGGTCAGACACTGTGGTAAAATCGTTGGACAGACTTGGGCTGAACTGCGATTACAAGTCAGAGATAGAAAGACTGAAGATACCTAGAACACTCCTGTCCCTGTATATGTTATTGAGTTATTTGCGAGTCATCATCATTGCATTCCGAACATGTCCATAGGTGCTCTGATATCCTCTTCAACATGTCCCGCAGTGTCCAGCGACTGACGACTCCAGTCTATATAAACTGTATAAAGCTATTTTCTTGTCCCTGTAGATGTGTGGTCTACTTCAAATCTGCTAAACATGGGTTCTATTTGCTTCAACAGATTATTCTTCTTTTTAATTTATAGGGGAGGTTGTTTTCTTTCTGTTTCAGGACATTATTTATCTGGTCAGTTCCAAGAGATTTTCGGTGAAAATAATTATCAGATTGTCCTGTCCAAATAAAATAAGCAACAAAGAAATCATCAAGGAGTACATTTATGTGCAGCTGCACACACTGATAACAGGAAGGAGATGAAGTTGGAAATGTCAAGCGTTTAAATAGACAGAGGAACTGCTGGAAAAAAGACTGCGAAAAGCAGACAAAGGTTAGCAGACAAGGGGCATACTGTTTGAGAAAAAAGGATACAGAAATGATTAGTGTGAGCCACACCTGGGACACTGCATGGAAGGACCGCTGACTACAAGAAATTGAGAACATTAGTGATTGTCTACAAGATAACACAAGGAGGACCACTGATTATAAGGTTGGGTTTGTGACTGTCCTACAGGACTACATAAGGAGGATCACTACAAGTGAGATTGAGTTTGTGATTGTTAGCAGGACGACATAAGGAGGACCAGTGACAGTGTGGTTCATCTGAAAGTAACTGTCCTACAGGACAACATAAGGAGGACCAGTGACAGTGAAGTTGATCTGAAAGTAACTGTCCTACAGGACAACATAAGGAGGACCAGTGACAGTGAGGTTCATCTGAAAGTAACTGTCCTACAGGACAACATAAGGAGGACCAGTGACAGTGAGGTTGATCTGAAAGTAACTGTCCTACAGGACAACATAAGGAGGACCAGTGACAGTGAGGTTCATCTGAAAGTAACTGTCCTACAGGACAACATAAGGAGGACCAGTGACAGTGAGGTTGATCTGAAAGTAACTGTCCTACTGGACAACATAAGGAGGACCAGTGACAGTGAGGTTGATCTGAAAGTAACTGTCCTACAGAACAACATAAGGAGGACCAGTGACAGTGAGGTTGATCTGAAAGTAACTGTCCTACAGGACAACATAAGGAGGACCAGTGACAGTGAGGTTGATCTGAAAGTAACTGTCCTACTGGACAACATAAGGAGGACCAGTGACAGTGAGGTAGATCTGAAAGTAACTGTCCTACAGAACAACATAAGGAGGACCAGTGACAGTGAGGTTGATCTGAAAGTAACTGTCCTACAGGACAACATAAGGAGGACCAGTGACAGTGAGGTTGATCTGAAAGTAACTGTCCTACAGGACAACATAAGGAGGACCAGTGGCAGTGAGGTTGATCTGAAAGTGACTGTCCTACAGGACAATATAAGAAGGACCAGTGGCAGTGAGGTTGATCTGAAAGTGACTGTCCTACAGGACAATATAAGAAGGACCACTGACAGTAAGGTTGAGGTTGTATGTGTTTGTCGCACACAGAGTAGACAATAAACAAAGAGGATAATCGTCACAGTCTGTCTTACTAGTCTGTTACAAGTGAACGAGGAAGAATAAGAATATTTGAAAGCAGCAAATTTTCTCATAAATGCAACTAAAGTGCCATGTGTATGTGTGTAATGCTGTAATATCAGTTTTAACAACAATTAACGTTCTTTAGTGGTCATCTAAGGCTTATTATTTTATTAAGCAACTGCTATTATTTCTTGTTCACTATTTTGATTGTATCTATCTAACTCCGTTTACATTGTCCAAAACTTTCGTTGAACGTTTGTCTGAATTTATTGCTCATCCTGTAGTAGAGAAAGATGTTGACGATGGAGTTGATGACGTCAAAGATGTAAACAAATGACCACATGGCATGAAAGGCATTGATGTTGACGTCACCAAGTTTCATGTCCGGCATTGTGAGTGTAACGATTGAGGCAACAACACCTGGCATGTAACACACAATCAGGACTGTGGCTATCATTACCACCATCTTCATCGTTTTCTTGTCCCGTGTTGATGTCGTGTCATGTTTTGTTTTATCGGCGTTTGGTTTGAGCTGAAAATCAGAATTGGTGAAAGTAAAGGAAAGAAAAGAACTAACAAAGTAGTTCTTCAAATGGTCGCAAGCAAATGATCATGGGGCATCTGTGAGAATAACCTTCTGCAACCTTCAAACGATAGGTTCAACTGACATTTTCACTCAGATCTTTATATAATGGAAATTTAGACTAATATCTTGATACAATGAACATTTAGAATGAGATCTTGATACAAGGGACATTTCTACTTAGATTTGGATACAATGGGCATTTTGACTGAGATCTTAATATAAATGGCATTAATACTGAGATCTTGATGCAATGGACATTTAGACTGAGATCTTGAAACAATGAACATTTAGACTGAAATCTTTATACAATGGACATTTAGACTGGGATCCTGAAACAATGTGATTTATACTGAGATCTCGATGTAATTGCATTTGGACTGAGATATAGATCTCGATATAATGGAAATTTGGACTGAGATGTTGATACAGTGGACATTTATACTGAGATCTTTAAACAATGGACATTTAGACTGAGATCTCGTTACAATAGACATTTAAACTGAGATCTTGAAATAATGGGCATTATACTGAGATCTCGATATAATTGACTTTTAGAATGAGATATTTATATCGATATAATGGACATTTGGACTGAGTTCTTGATACAGTGGACGTTAATACTGAGATCTCGTTACAACGGAAATTTAGACTAAAATCTCTACAATAGATATTTAGACTGAGATCTCAATACGATGGACATTTAGACTAATCTCTTTATACAATGAACATTTACACTGATATCTTGATACAATAGACATTTAGACTGAAATATTGATACAATGGGCACTTAGACAGATCTTTGAAGCAATGTACATTCAGACTAAGATCTCAATACATGGATATTTGGACTGAGATATCAATACAATGTACATTCAGACTGAGAATTTAGAATAAGATCTTGATACAATTAACATTTATACTGAGATCTCGGTACAATGGAAATTTAGACTAAGATCTTGATCATCATTATCAAGTACCATGCCTGCTGGCGTAGGTGATCATGTCTCTCCACAACTTACGATCTCGACAGTTATTTATCATTTATGTTATTGACCTTCAACCAAGTCTTTCTCTTAAACTGTATGGTATTTTTCCTTTTTGCTTCCCTCTATCTCTTCGTCCCGTCTTTTCCCAGTTGTCAGAATGTATTCAAGTTGTCTCATTACATGACCAAAAATGATGATTGTTTCTTCCTAATATTGGAAATGATATATCTTTTTGCTTTGGCCTCTTTCGGAACGTTTTCATTACTCTTCTTAGCTGTCCATGGTACTCTCAACATTCTTCTGTCAAACCACATTTCTACAGACTCCAGTTATTTTCTTGTTTCTTGTACTATTGTCCATTATTCACATCCATATGTTAAGACTGACTCATCATAACATTTAAGAACTCTTTTTCTTGTTTCGATTGTCAAAAATGGATTGCATAGTATCTTCCTCATTTTTTGGAAAGCTGCTTTTGCCTGAACAATTCTGCATCTCACCTCTTTGATTTTCTCTACATATCTCACATAATCTTTCTCTGACCACTTTTCATGTTTCTCTATATACCATTCACATAATTATAAATGACCACTTTTCATATTTTCTCTATATATCCTACATATTCATCTCTGACCACGATTCATATTTTCCCTATTTATGTTATTTCACCATCTCTGACCACGATTCATATTTTCCCTATTTATGTTATTTAACCATCTCTGACCACGATTCATATTTTCCCTATTTATGTTATTTAACCATCTCTGACCACGATTCATATTTTCCCTATTTATGTTATTTCACCATCTCTGACCACGATTAATATTTTCCCTATTTATGTTATTTAACCGTCTCTGACCACGATTAATATTTTCCCTATATATGTTATTTAACCATCTCTGACCACGATTCATATTTTCCCTATTTATGTTATTTAACCATCTCTGACCACGATTCATATTTTCCCTATTTATGTTATTTAACCATCTCTGACCACGATTCATATTTTCCCTATTTATGTTATTTAACCATCTCTGACCACTTTTCTCATTTTTAAAAATATTTTTTCTTGTTGCGGACGCCGATTCAACTACAGTTCACACTACCATCCTTTTTCATCGACCTGTTTTGGGTCAGTTTCTATCTTTACCGCCCATACACACGCCTCCGATACCATTCCGTCCCATAAAATCACTAAAAATGCACCAGAATTCCTCAAACTCCAGTCAAAAGTCAGCCAAATATCATTAAAAATAACACCGAAATCAGCCAACTCCCACCAAATTCAACTAACATACACTAAATCGGTCAACTTTGGTTCTTATATTTATCGACCAGCTTTATTTATTATACATCTTTACCACACTTCACTATCTACCCCTACAAACACTAAGATTCCATTAAAAATGTCATTAACAAACAATTTCGAAAGAAAATCATTCGGTCAGCTATGAGTCAATATTTTATAACCTTTTACAACCCCCACCACCCATCCCTACAACCCATGTACCCTTCTGGTAGTATCCCGCCTCTTTCAGACCCATCAAAAACCATTCAAATATAAGTTTAAAATGTTTAAAAATCAGTTGGTCAACTATGAGTCGGCCACATTTTATTTTTCTTCTATATTTATCGGTTACACTGTACCACCACGTACTTTCACAACGCATACCTTCTGTTACTATTTGGTCCCAAAAAGAAATATCAGGAGACATTAACATACACATTTACAAAATCAGTCGATCCCCTATGAGTCGGCCATATTTCATTTCCCCTTATCTATTTATATCCTCCCTCCACTAATTACCTCTCCCCTTTCAACGAATATCTCTTGTCTTTGTTATTAATCATATATTGTGGCTGTTTTAATTGATTCCATTGTTATATTGATTGATATTATCTTTATAGTTTTGAATGACTTTGTTATTGATATACATGTATATATATATATGTCAAGCGTTTTAAAAAAAAGTAAACCTCGCAGTTAAATAATTAATGTAAAAATGGTGATATATATATATATATATATATATATATGTGTGTGTGTGTGTTGAGTGTGTTGTGTGTTGTGTGTGTGTGTGTATGGATACTTCCACACCCCCCCCCCACAACCCCTCTCATAAAGCTAACAAAACGGAGATGATACCATATGCTGATGTCAAGGTGTGATTTTACCATATTATACTACTTTCGTGTCCTTAAGTCAGGCATCATATTATCCTGCTGAAACTCTTTACTGACTCCTTGCAATTGTTGGAATCCCCCATTTTGCTACACTCAACGTATTCCCCTTGTTTTCTCTCGGCCTTATCTCGGCGTTCGAGCTTTCTTCAACTATGGGATTCTCCTAATACATGAATCGTGGTATTATCCATGAGTTCTTTCAGTGGCGGAATATGGCATCCATCTTCAAGGTCTCCGCTGCTTTCAGAGTTAGTTACATCGACATCATAGAAGGTATGGGTGAAATCGTACATCATGTACAATACAGAAGTACAGTTAGATCCAATCTGTCGTGTATTCTCTGATGGAGAAACGCATAATGAGGCAGGAAAATACAATTTGAGCATCGCTGTCACACTCTGGGACGCACGGTACTTTTTTTTTAAACTAGGAAAAGAATCTGGTGTTGGACAGATCTATGATAAATCATCTTACATCTAGCTTCAGCTTCCCCGTGTTTATTCCTTTATATCGAATCTCATATCATTGTTGCGTGCCAGTGATTTTCTTTTGAATATTAATGTTTTCTCTTGTGTATCTTGTTTATATCTTAGGATATTTAATAAGTTTTGAATATCAGCGAGATGTCCGTGCCCTTCCTCCTCCGTTCTCGCCAGGGGTCGAGATAGTAAATACAGTTCTTCTGAACTGGGCAAGCTGCCTGTGTGTATGTTGGCTCTGTTGATGGAAGCGTTCACCTGATACCAATGGATGTCATGTCTGATTATATGTCACGTATCATAAACAGTATAAATATATGTAACAGATTCCTAAAAATAACAATTTTTTAACAACAAACAGAGTTTATGATGTAGTATTTCATCATTTCTAGGATCTTATTTCAAATAAGACAAATCAAATGTGATGTACATATATATATATATATATATATATATATATATATATATATATATATATATACACATATAAAAGAGACATGAAACTAGTAGAGAAGAATGCAAGGCAAACGAGGTAGAGACATACAAAAACTTAGTGTACTACCAACACCATGAGATGGACACATGAACATTATATGGTGGTATGTTGAATAAAGCCAAGAAAGAAATGGAAAAATGACACTCCATGATGATTAATTTCTTTTATTATGGATGTTCTCACATTGTTCATAGTGTTTGAGGTGACACTATTACATATAAATGTGCATATTGTCAGGTAAAGCGAATTTAGCGTCTTTTCATCTTAATATGTCTCTTCAATATGATCCAGACATGTTGCTTACAGTAATTCTACATCAAGTCACTTTGTTTTCGGCAATTCTAGATAAAATCACTTTGAAATAATATTATTTCATGTCACATTGTTTGTGGTCACATAGGATCGAGTCACGTTGTTTTGTTGTCGTCACAGATACACGTATCATCTGTGACCTGTTCGCCCTGTATAAGTGGCCACAGTGAATGTGTTCCATTTTATTCTTTCCATTACAAAAAAAAAAATAATAAACTAGTGTCTGTTGTGATGTTTTCAGGGCCAATGTTTATCAGTTCATTGAACTTTTCACCTCCAGCTGATTAATTTCTCATTCAAAAACCAAATATTGCGGTAAACGTCTCTCTGTACTTAGAGCTCATCTTGTAATATAGAAAGACGTTCACACTCGAGTTGAGGGCGTCAAAGATAAAAACAAAGGACCACATCACATGGAAGGCATTAACGTCCACACCTCCAACTTTAATTTCCGGTTCAGAGAATGAAACTATAGAAGCAGCGACACCTGGTGTGTAACACACAATCAGGACTGTGGCTATCATCACTACCATGTTCATGGTTTTCCTATCACGTTTTGAGATCGTGTCCGAGTTTGCTTTGTCGACGCTTGCACCTCTCCGCCATTTTGATTTTTGTTTGAGTTGAACAACCAGGACAACCGTGAACACAATCACAACAATAAACGAGGCTGATCCTAGGCACGTGTAGAAGATAAATATCAAACTCTCCAGTTTAATCCTGTTTTCTCTAAACATAACCCCAATCAGAGTTGTATTTCTCTCTGGGTAGAACTTCCAGTCTAAATAGGATGTGAGGTATTGAGGCAAGAAGGAAGCCACCATTACCAGGAATATCACACAAATTGTTATTGTGGTCGTGGTTGGCGTAACAATTTGTTTTATCTTCAGCGGTAACGCGATACACAAACATCTTTCCGCCGTTATATAAACGGTTATCCAACCCGTGATACGGACAAAAATGCAGTGAGGGGTGGCCGCTACGAGATATAAGACATCTGAACATTCAATCGGTACGGTCGAATGAATAAACAGAGGGTTTGATAATAAACCACAAAACAGCATCGCTATAAGACTACACAAGTCAGAGATGGCCAACGCAAAGAAACTGATGTTCACGTTGCTGGCAAAACCTTGTTTGTAGAAAACCACCATGTTCATCACGTTGGCCACCACACCAAAGAGGCTGATGAGGCTAGCAATAGTTGCATAAGTGATGCTGTTGAATACTTCTTTCTCCCAGTCACTGACATGCTCCCTCATTTTGCTGTTATTGATTTTAATGTACCTGCGATATTAGAGAAACAAAATGTCTGTTATCACTTGATTACATGACTTGATTTAATGATGGCTATTCATAACAACGACAAACTCAAGAAAGAAATGGATGACAGGTGATATTTTGCAGCTAATGGATACAAGAAGAATAAATTTTCAACAAATAAAACAGGGTGTTAGACAGGGTTGTGTGCTGTCACCAGATTTGTTTAATATTTATAGTGAGATTATTTTAAGATCCATAAGGGTATGCCTGGAATAACAACTGGAGGTCATAATATAAATAATCTTAGGTATGCTAATAATACATAAACTGAAAGATGAAGCCATAAAGGAAAAGTTTAACATAGAGCTAAGTAATTGTTATACAGCACTCGGTGAAATAGACTTAGATATCAATGAGATGTGGGACTCACAGAGCAAAATACTAATGACAGCAGCAGAAGCAAGTGCTGGACTGAAGAAAATGGAAAAACGAGCTTGGATCTCAGACACCACGTGGAAATACATCAAAGAAAGAAGAGAAGCGAAGAGAGCCATGACTAATGTAAAGACAGATCTTGGAAAGGTTCTGGCAAAAGCAACATACAAAGAATTAGACAACAAAGTGAAAAGTTCAGCAAGAAGAGATACAAGAGCTTATATAGACAATTTGGCAGAGAAAGCAGAGGCAGCTGCAATCACAGGAGACAGCAGAACTCTGTATACTGTACAAAAGATGCTGACAAACACCTTTACATCCAGTGGAACACCAATTCTAGACAAATCTGGATTAATGCTAACAACAAGCGCAGACATAAAAGCCCGTTGGGCGGAACACTTCAAAGAAATTCTTAACCGTCCACTACCTCACAGTTTAATAGATTTTGAAGCTGAAACACCAGCAGCAGAATTAGACGTAAATTTAGATGACTTCACCTTGAGTGAAATAGAAACCACCTTAAAGCTTATGACCAATAACAAGGCTGCTGGAGAGGATAAGTTAACAGCTGAGATCCTCAAGGCAATTGATAGCCATAATCTAATACATCTACAAAAAATGTTCAACATCATTTGGAAAACAGAGAAAACGCCTCATAAATGGAAAAAAGGAATCATTGTTAAGATCCCAAAAAAGGGCAATCTTAGAGATTGTAACAACTGGAGAGGTGTGACACTTTTGTCAGTTGCCTCAAAGTTATTCTGCAAAATCATCCTAAATAGATTAAAGGATTCAATAGATACAGTAATGCGTGAAGAACAGGCTGGGTTTAGAAAAGGGAGAAGCTGTATTGACCACATTTTCACTCTACGACTTATATTGGAGGAACACATTGAAAAGCAAAAACCTTTTGTACTTAACTTCATCGACTTCAAAAAAGCATTTGATAGTATTCATAGAGATTCTTTGTGGAAAATTCTGAAGCAATATGGTTTACCATCAAAAATCACAAATATTATCAAAGACATGTATGATGGTTACACATGTGCAGTTCGAACAGAGGAAGGACTGAGCGAATGTTTCCCAATAGAAACTGGGGTTAAACAAGGATGTATTTTATCGCCCTTGTTATTTGGAATTGTTATGGACTTCATAATGAAGAAATGCTGCACTGGTAATAAAGGCATCGAATGGATACAAGGAGACCATTTGGAGGACCTCGACTTTGCTGATGACATAGTTCTCATCAGCAGTCAGATAAAAACGATGCAGGAAAACACAAATGAACTATCATCAATAGCCAGCAAAATTGGGCTTGAGATCAATCATGAAAAGACAAGGTCATGACTAGTTTAATTCCAACAGGTGACAAAATATACATGGAAAACAAACCAGTAGAAGAGAACGATCACTTTATCTATCTTGGAAGTCACATTGATCGAGAAGGGGATACGAGCAAAGAAATTAGAATCAGAATAGCTAAAGCAGCAATGTCTTTCAGAAGCCTTGAAAAGTTGTGGAAATCAAAACTTATCAGCACAAACACAAAACTTAGGCTATTCAAATCAAATGTACTATCAACCCTTACGTATGCGTGTGAAAGCTGGAAAACAACAAGAGATATAGAAACAAAGTTGAACGCTTTCGAAAATAAATGTCTAAGGAAAATACTTGGTATAGCATGGAACGAATTCAAAACAAACGAGGAAATTAGAGAAATCGCCAATCAACCACTAATATCTTCAGTAATAAAGAAAAGACGATGGTCATACGTTGGACATGTGATGAGAAGAGATAATAACCGAATAGCAAAGCAAGCCCTCATATGGGAAACAACAGGTAAAAGAAAAAGAGGAAGACCCAGGGAGACACTGAGAAGAACATTGATGAGAGAGGCAAGAGCAGCAGGAATCGGCTCCCTCAATGAGATAGAACTGCTTGCACAGAACAGAGATAGATGGCGAGATCTGATAAAATATCTTTAAAAGAAAACTGCTAGAACAAAAAATTCATATAGGAGAAGGTGTATCTTGGTCTACGCCCTATGGGCCGGTTACGGCTCGAAAGGTCAATAGATAGATAGATGCTAATAATACAGTCTTAATAGCTAAGAGTGAAAATGAGTTACAAGAAATGTTGGACATTCTAGTGAAAGAAAGAAAAAATAAAATACTCAGTCTTAATAGCAAAAGGACAGAGGTAATGGTTACAACAAAGAAAAAGACATCACCACAGTGCAAAATAAAGACAAGTAGAACAATATTAAAACAGGTAAATGAATTTAACTATTTGGGAACGGCTCATACAAAGGCAGCTTTCCAACAAATGAAGAAGATACTATGTAATCCATTTTTGACAATCGAAACAAGAAAGAGAGCTATTAAATGTTATGTAGAGCCAGTCTTAACATATGGATGTGAATCATGAACAATAGAACAACATACAAAAAAATGACTGGAATCTGTAGAAATGTGGTTTTACATAAGAATGTTGAGAATGCCATGGATAGCTAAGAAGAGTAATGAAAACGTTCTGAAACGAGGCCAAAGCAACAAGAGAGTTAATTTCCAATATTAGAAAGAAGCAATCATCATTTTTTGGCCATGTAATGAAAAGACAACAACTGGAATATACTGGTAGGGTTGGGGGGGGGGGCATCACACATCAAATGTAAGATTAAAGCCTGAGCTAAAACCCAGACTTGATGGATGTAAGATTAAAGCCTGAGCTACAAACCAGACTTGATGGATGGATGTAAGATTAAAGCCTGAGCTACAAACAAGACTTGATGGATGTAAGATTAAAGCCTGAGCTACAAACCAGACTTGATGGATGTAAGATTAAAGCCTGAGCTACAAACCAGACTTGATGGATGGATGTAAGATTAAAGCCTGAGCTAAAACCCAGACTTGATGGATGTAAGATTAAAGCCTGAGCTACAAACCAGACTTGATGGATGTAAGATTAAAGCCTGAGCTAAAACCCAGACTTGATGGATGTAAGATTAAAGCCTGAGCTAAAACCCAGACTTGATGGATGTAAGATTAAAGCCTGAGCTAAAACCCAGACTTGATGGATGTAAGATTAAAGCCTGAGCTAAAACCCAGACTTGATGGATGTAAGGAATAAGTTTCATTTTCAAGATAGGTCGAGAATTCCTTCCCCTTCTTTTGACATAGGTCGTCAGAATAAAGACCTAACCATTTGGATGATCATCAGCGACAGATACATCCATTCCCACATTACGTTTGGCTCACTTGAATCATCAATATGTATTCTCTTCATAGTCTTTGTAATCCTAACAACATAACAAATGGCGTCACTTTGGTTTCGTTTTTAAAAAAAATCTGAGTTATTTCCAGTCAATGTTGACATTATTTATTTGTTTATTTCTTGAACGAATGTTGCCATGTTTACAGAGGGACTTCTTAGCTTGGACACACCTTCCAAGTGCGGACAGTGAGAGGCTGTAACTGTTTGCTGTTGAATAAAGTCCACAATGTGTACGATGAGAAATAAGTACTACCTCGTTTGAGATGCACCTTACAACGTTGAAAACATCATGAGATGCGTAGAGGAGCTCTTCAGTTCTAAATCTGTTGTTTTGGATCAAGAAATGTTTCAGAACAGTTGACGTAGAGCAGGGACGGCAATAGCGGGCCCGCCGGCCACTTGTCGTCAAAACGTCTTTTTCTTTTCTCTGTGAGCTAAAAAGGCATATTAAAATATGTACATGACCATCTATTAGCAATGTCTGACTTTGTGATAAATATGCTTGTTGTATAGGTTGTGTTATGTCAAATGTTCAGGGTGATATTTATTCTAAATGTTTCAGATGAACTTACTTCAGCAGAGAAAGCTCAACTCAAATGTTCCCTTAGTTATAAGTCGCACTTCCCACTTCCGTTCGATCATCCTTAGATCTACAGAAACAAAAGAATTCGTTGATAAATAGAACATCACCTACTGATTACTCGCAGCTCTCTGAGTTTTCTCGTCGACCTTCAACTTGGCGCGGGGCCAGTAACCAACAAATGCAGTCATCTAATTCCCCCCCACCACATCCCAACCTTCCCCTTCCATCAGCTACTGCCCCCCCCCCCCCCCCCCCACACACACACACAGGTAACAGTTATCTTCTTTGTTTCTTTTTTTTTAAAGCTTATTTTCCACCCAAGCCGATTTTAATTCAGTCAAAATTATATCTGATTAGTCTCATTGCTCTGGTTACAGTGAACAGTCTCATTGCTCTGGTTACAGTGAACAGTCTCATTGCTCTGGTTACAGTAAACAGTCTCATTTATCTGTTTACAGTGAACAGTCTCATTGCTCTGGTTACAGTGAACAGTTTCATTGCTCTGGTTACAGTGAACAGTTTCATTGCTCTGGTTACAGTGAACAATTTCATTGCTCTGGTTACAGTAAACAGTCTCATTGCTCTGGTTACAGTGAACAGTCTCATTGCTCTGGTTACAGTGAACAGTCTCATTGTTCTGGTTACAGTGCACAGTTTCATTGTTCATAGCAGACAGTGTTGCTGTCCTTTGTTTTGTCAGTTCCCTCCGTCGTCGTGTATTGTCAGTAACAAACAATATTTAACAAACGTCAACGTGTTTTCATGAGAAATTGGAAAATTATTTTTTATTTGCCAACAATAAGGATGACAAACCGGAGTGCCTTGTGGGTTTACAAGTGTTGTCTGTACATAAAGAGTATAATACCAAACGCCACCACAGGCTCACAGCACCAAGCCGCTAAATACAAACAAAGAATACATTGGTCAGGTACGTACTACACATACATGTGATTTGAAGAAAAAAGTTACTGTTCTGAAATCTATTTTTACCACATCAACAAAACAAAAATGTTCACTATTGGCATTGTTTGTTGTAAGCGCAGAGATAGCAACAAGGAGAAAAAAAATCATGACATGAGGGTGAATTTGTAAATCGCTGTTCTGTGAACATGGCGAGTGAATTTAGTGAAGTAAAAATTGCCAGTCATTAAGAGAACGTTCCATTATTAAAACAGTCACAGGAAGGGTCGACGAAACCAGTTCTCATTTATCAAGTAATTAAAGTGTTGTTCCGACTACCTTTTACTAGCTATGAATGAATACACTGACATATAATGAAAAGCTACTGGCTTTAGAAACATTGCATAACACGACCAGCGGTGAAGACATTCATGGCTCAGTCATGAAGATTGTCAACGCTATTGCGGACATCAACAGTCTTTCAGCTATAGCGTTTGGTAAAGACATATGCTCCACATGGAATTGAAAGAAGGATGACGTACAGTGAAAGTTCACAGATAAGACGATTAAGTATTAATCTTGATCCTGACCACACCGTTAGACGTCACAAAGACCTACTACTGTTTGTTGCCACCCATCTCTATTCTTGACGAGATGCTCGATCTTATTAAACGAATCTGTGCCTGCCAACTTTGCTTCTTTTACAATTGTTCCTTTCAGTGTCTCTCCAGGTCTTCCTCTTTTTCTGTATCCTAATGTTTCCCATAGAAGAGCCTGTTTTGGAATTATTTTGTTGTCTCTTCTCTGATGTCATGTCAGACATATGTCCATCTTCCCTTCCTAAATGTAGATGCGATCTTTGGTTGCATGTCCATTTATCTTATCTCAATATAAGTCTTGAATTCATTCCAATGTGCATAGAGTAACCTTCGTAGGCATTTGTCTTCAAAATCATTTAGTTTTTTTTTCTCAGTCTCTTTTGTTGTTTGTCCGCTTTCACGTGCGTAGTTAAGCGTTGATATTACATTTGAGCGGAATATTCTAAGTTTAGTTTTCTTGCTGAGTATTTTTTATTTCCATATTTTGTCTAGACTTAAAATTTCTTGCTGCTTTCGCTATCCTGCTTCGGATTGTAGATTGTCTGATTAAAGTGATTGAATATAGTGTTTCCAACGGAATACAATTTTCGAAAAGTTGTGTAAAGTTTTCTACCAAGGAGGAGGATAAGAACTGATAAGTGCTTTTTAAAATGTAAACAGCTAAAGATTTATATTTAGATCGTAAAAGATCGCATGTGAGACCTTAGCGATCAAACACGTGGGGGGAAACATCAGTCGGGCTAAACCCCCAACGTGTGTTTTTCTTAAGTTAAGCCCTTAACTTACCACTGACTCAGCAGGTCGGTAAGGGATAAATGTTTTATATTCAAAGAAATACACAGAAAATATTCTCAGGAGTCGACAATACAGAAAGAGCAACATATGGAGTAGGTTTTATCATCGACCCAGAATGCGCAAAGAACATTCTAGAAATAAAATACCATTCAGAAAGAATTATCACAACTAAACTACTAGAAGACGATCGAAAAACAAATTACATTCAAATCTATGCACCATGCAACAACAATGAAAGAGACAGCGAAGAATTCTACGACACGCTGAGTGAAATCATTAACAAGATTGACGAAAGCGACGACATTATAGTGATGGGAGATTTTAATGGAAGGCTTGGGAAACGCAACAGTGAGAACAGTGATATCTTAGGACCCTTTGGCGATAAAACGGCTGAAATAAACGAAAATGGAAGCAGACTGCTGGATCAATGCAATCAAAATAATTTATTTATCACCAACACATTCTTTAAACACAGAGAGTCGCAAGTATACACCTGGTACAAATCGAATGACACAACATGCAGAAGCCAGATAGATTTTATACTAACAAGAAAACAGACAAGAAAAGAGTAACCGACAGCAGAGCAATCCCAAATATTACAGCCGGCACGGATCACAAGATGGTTATGATCACACTAAGACAGCCAAAAATAAAGAGAATATACGAAAACAAACAAAAGAAGCGAAAAGAACAGACAATAAAAATAAAACAATTAAAAGATCAAGAAACAAGGAAAACCCTAGACGAAAAACTAACATAGGAATTCAAGAAACTCCCTAACGAAATATGCACAGTAGAAGAAGAGTGAAAACAGTTTAAAGAAACAGTAACCAACATCTCTAAAACAGTGTGTGGAACTAAGCTAAGAACAAGAGAAGGGAAAAAGAGCACCCCGTGGTGGAACGAAACAATCAGAGAAGCAATTAAAGAAAAGAAGAAACTGTTTAAAAATTGGAGGGAGAACAAGTACCAAGAAAAATATGAAAAATATGCCTTAGTTCGAAAAAGAGTTAAAATGTTGATCAAAGAAGCTAAGCAAAAGAATTGAACAGAATTCGGACAAAACATGAGCAGGGACCTCAAGACAGCCACAAGAGATTTCTACAAAGCCGTAAAAGCCACAAGAGCGAGAAAAGAAAACCATGATCCTACTGAGCTGATAAATGACAAAGACGGACAGCCAATATCAAATAACCAATATATGCAACAGAGATGGAAAGAATATTTTTAAGACCTGTTAAACATACCAACCACCAACAAGACAACAAAAACCACGCTAGAACTCACAAATACTGAACCCAACATCATGAAAGAGGAAATCGAAGAAGTAATCAAATATGCACCAAGAAACAAAGCACCGGGGATAGATAACATACCAATAGAAATAATAGTAGCAGCAGGAGAAACAGGAATGCAGTGGCTGCACAGAATATTTAATGCAGCATAGCACCAACAACAAGTCCCAGAAGACTGGCAACAGGCAATCATCATACCAATGTGGAAAAAATAAAGGTAGCAAAAGAGACTACAATCAATATAGAGGTATATCTCTTCTCAGCCATGTAGGAAATCTATGCGCTAAAATCTTGGAAAAAAAACTGAGACCAATAATAGAACAACAGTTAAGCGATTCTCAAATGGGGTTCCGAAAAAAACAGAGGATGTACCGACGCACTATTCACATTAGAACAGTTTGCAGAAAAAACAACAGAACACAATCAAAACTTATGCATAGCCTTCATTGACCAGGAAAAAACATTCGACAGAGTAAACAGAGAACAACTGTGGTAGATACTAACAACATACGGAGTAAGCCAACATCTGACAACCCTTATAAAGGGTCTCTACGTCAACAGCAGCTGCAGGGTCAGAACAGCAGCAAGCTACACAGACCACTTCGAAGTTAGATCAGGTGTAAGACAGGGGTAAGTACTATCCCATCTGCTGTTTATTACATACATGGACAATATATGCAAGCTAGCCAACCCATCAGAGACAGAGGAGATCAACGAGCTTCTATTTGCAGACGATCAGGCACTAATACATGAAACAATAGAAGACCTACAAGAACACTTAAACAAACTCAACATCTCAGGCACAAAATACAACATGAAAATCAACATCAACAAAACAGAAGTCATGAATGTCGCCAAAAATAAACAGAACGTCAACATAAATATAGAAGGCACACAACTAAAACAAGTAGAGGAATTCAAATACCTAGGAACTCTAATGACAAACTATAATTCTCAAACAGCAGAGATAGAATCAAGATGCAACAAAGCGTGTCAAATCATCGGACAGTTATCACCACTATTGTCCAACAAGGAAATAACTCTGTAGGCAAAACGAGCACTATATAATACAATCTTCATCCCAACGTTGTGCTACCAATGCCAGACCTGTACCCTAGATACAAGAACAATAAGAAAATAACCTCTACAGAGATGAAATGTGTTAGACGAATGACAGGAAACAGTCTGCGAGATAAGATCAGAAATGAAAAACTGAGAAAATAGCTAGGAATAGCACCGCCATAGAATATATAAGGAAGCAACAGATAAAATGGTTTGGCCACGTGTCAAGGCAGAAAGAACAAAACACAACACAACGAGCCTTCAACAAACGTTGTGAGAACACCAAACCCAAGGGTCGACCACGAAAAAGATGGGTCGATGGAATATTAGAAGCACTAGGAAACATAACAGCAGCAGAGGCGAACAAAAGAGCAAAAGACAGCAAATTGTATCTCCACTCGACGCTGAAAGGCAGATGAGGAAGAAAAGGAGAAGAAGAAGGGAAGAAGTTCAATGTGATACGTACAGTGGTCTGCTTGGAAAGTGTTTGTTGAAGACATATGCTCCACATGGAGCTGAAAGTGTTTGTTGAAGACATATGCTCCACATGGAGTTGAAAGTGTTTGTTGAAGACATATGCTCCACATGGAGCTGAACGTGTTTGTTGAAGACATATGCTCCACATGGAGCTGAAAGTGTTTGTTGAAGACATATGCTCCACATGGAGCTGAAAGTGTTTGTTGAAGACATGCTCCACATGGAGCTGAAAGTGTTTGTTGAAGACATATGCTCTACATGGAGTTGAAAGTGTTTGTTGAAGACATATGCTCTACATGGAGTTGAAAGTGTTTGTTGAAGACATATGCTCCACATGGAGTTGAAAGTGTTTGTTGAAGACATATGCTCCACATGGAGTTGAAAGTGTTTGTTGAAGACATATGCTCCACATGGAGTTGAAAGTGTTTGTTGAAGACATATGCTCCACATGGAGTTGAAAGTGTTTGTTGAAGACATATGCTCCACATGGAGTTGAAAGTGTTTGTTGAAGACATATGCTCCACATGGAGTTGAAAGTGTTTGTTGAAGACATATGCTCCACAATGACTTGAAAGAAGGATGACGTACAGTGAAAGTTCACTGATAAGACGATTAAGTATTAATCTTGATCCTGACCATGCCGTTAGACGTCACACAGACCTACTACTGTTTGTTGCTACCCATCTCTATTCTTGACGAGATGTTTGATTTTATTAAACGAATCTGTGCCTGCCGACTTTGCTTCTCTTATAAGTGTTCCTTTCAGTGTCTCTCCAGGTCTTCCTCTTTTTCTGTATCCTAATGTTTCCCATAGAAGAGCCTGTTTTGGAATTATTTTGTTGTCTCTTCTCTGATGTCATGTCAGACATATGTCCATCTTCCCTTCCTAATTGTAGATGCGATCTTTGGTGCATGTCCATTTATCTTATCTCAGTATTAGTCTTGAATTCATTCCAATGTACATAGAGTAACCTTCGAAGGCATTTGTCTTCAAAATCATTTCGTTTTTTTTTTCTCAGTCTCTTTTGTTGTTTGTCCGCTTTCACGTGCGTAGTTAAGCGTTGATATTACATTTGAGCGGAATATTCTAAGTTTAGTTTTCTTGCTTAGTATTTTTTATTTCCATATTTTGTCTAGACTTAAAATTTGTTACTGCTTTCGCTATCCTGCTTCTGTTATTGTATTTTGTTTCACCTTCTTGATCTACTTTGCTACCAAATATATATATATATATAACGGTCTCCTCTTCTAATGCCTGGCGATTGAGATATCTATTGCCCTCTGGAGTATTGTTATTTTTTATTATTCTTGTTTTATCCCTGTTGATATCGAGTCCTATTTTAGCGCCTTTATGATAAGGTGTCTGCGATATTTTGAATCTTGTTGATATTGTCACTGAGGGACACTATATCATCAACACAATCTAGATCTTCCAAGTAATTCTTGCTGTAACATATACTGCCATTATTACCTTTGCAACATGTACTCGTTATGTAATCAATGGTCATTCCAAATACATCCCTGTTTTACTCTGTTTTCCCTCATCCTGAGCAACTAATTTCACTAATTCCTAATATATCAGAGCTGATGTTTCTCCATTTCGCTGACACCTTGCACTAGTTTGGTCGGAGCAGCCATTGTAAAAACATTCCAGTAGACTATTCGCGATAGCGCTTTTTGGCTAATGATATTCGCCGTACTACTAATTTGATGATATTCCCCGCCCTACTAATTTGATGATATTCGCTGTATCACTAATTTGATGATATTCGAAGCATTACTAATTTGATGATATTCACCGCACTACAAATTTGATTATATTAGCTGTATTACTAATGTGATAATATTCGCCGCACTACTAATTTGATAATATTTGCCGCACTACAAATTTGATGCAATTCGCTGCACTACTAATTTGATGCTGATAAGCCGCACTACAAATTTGATGATTTTCGCTGCACTACTAAATTGATGATATTCTCCGCCCTTCTAGATTGATGATATTCGCTGTACTACAAATTTGATGATATTCATTCGCCACACTACTAATTTGATGATATTCGCAGCACTACTAATTTGATGATATTCGCTGCACTACTAATTTAGTGATATCGCCGTACTAATAATTTGATATTTGGTGTACTACTAATTTTTGTTATATTCGGCGCACCACTAATTTGATTAAATTCGCTGTATTACGCAAGCAATTACGCTCTGTACGCAAGCAATGGGTAGAATCATTGCAATAGTCACAAATACGTAAGGTCACCTTTGTCTACGTCCCTGGACATGCTGTGGTACGGGGAAATGAAATGGCGGACAGGTTGGCTAGCTGCGCTCTAGTTGAGGACGGTCAATCAATGAATCGGGCGGACATCATCAATGCCCTCCGGGAAGTTGGAAGAACACAGGACTTCGACAACCATGAGTCCACGTCACTCCTTTGAATGAAAAAAATAGGAGTTAAGATGGCCACAGCCAAAAACGAAAAACTTAGTGGGCGTGTAAGAAGACTAATCAACCAAAACAGGACTGGAGTCATCAGTCGCTGGACACTTCGAGACTTGCTAAGGGGGGGGGGGGGGAATCTGAGCACCTATGGACATGTTTGGAGTGCAATGATGATGACCCGCTAATAATTCATTAAATTCATGAAAGTTAAAAAGATTATGTTTAATTTTTTTAGATACCGGTTGATTGGGATGTCTGGATAGTCGAATATGATTGATTGCCGAAATGTAAAATGTCTTCATTAGAAAATTATTTCAATAAATTGAAAGCCTGCTTGGGACTTAAAGTGGCTGATGTGATGTGAAAATGAGATATTTTCAGAAATTTGGTGTACATATTGAGAATATTGATGTGAAGAATTTGCTAACTTGTTTTGAGATTTTATGAAGCCGTGATGTCAGGATAGGATGAGAGATGTGTAAAGTAAAGATGTCAGAAACTAGGTAGAAATTAATGGAAAAGTTGAATATATTTTTATAGAATTAATGTATAGAATTAGGATTTAAGCCAAGAATGGTTGAATTTAGGACGCGTTGAATGTATATATTGAAAATTATGAGTGATGTGATTGTTGAGTTGCAGTGCTTCTTCATTCTATAATAAATGCAATTAAATCCCATATTTATTCATTGATTTTTGTTATGACATTACGTGCCTAGCTCTGTCATTGACTGCCAACGAAATATTAGTAGACCATCTAAGTGAGCTGACAAGAGAATCATTCTAGTTCTAGAAATATCTTTCCGCGTCTAGATAGACAGACTGACTTAATGCAATCCCCCTTCTGCCAATCGAACATTTATTGTTATATTGTGGGTACAGAGATAGAGTTACCTAACAAAAGTCAACATTATGTTATAACAGATGAGACTCTATTGTGTTATAAAATCTGTTTTTCTTACGATGACTCAGAATTAATAATTAGTTATGCAGTCACGCTTGTCTAATACAACTGCCACATGTTTGTTGAACACTCAAATAAGATTCCGTTTAAAATAATATAAGAAACATTGAAATCTGCGGATTTCAGCTTACGAATTTTATTAAAATGCCCAGTAACGTGTTACAGCCTTAAATCATCATAATCATTATCATCATTATCACCATCATCATCATCAGTACCATGCCTACTAGCGTAGGTCATCATGTCTCTCCACAACTTTCGATCTCGACTGTTATTTATCATTTCTCATTTCTGCAAAGCCATTCTCTTAAGCTGTCTGGTATCTTTTCTCGTTACTTCCCTCTATCTCTTCGTCCCTCATTTTTTACAATATATTCCAGCTGTTCCCTTCTCATTGCATGCCCGAGAAACGATGATTGTTTCTTCCTAATATTGGACATTCTCTCTCACTCTCTTTCTTTGCTTTGGCCTTTTTCATAACTTTTTTTATTACTCTTCTTAGCTGTCCCTGCTATTCTAAACATTATTCTGTAAAACCACATTTCTACAACCTGCAGTGATTTTCTTACAGCCTTTATTTACAATATCAATATTCTTTACTCTGCCCCCCTCCCTCCCTTCTTCTCTCTTTCTTTCTGTCTATCAGTATATCTCTACATAGTTTATACTAATAGCGAACACTTGCACTTGTAGACGAGTTTTTAGAGACACGGTTCTTCTACCGCACTAGCGAACCAAGAGTTATGTACCTATTTCTAAAGGATTAAAAGGAATTAATCTTAATTTAAAATGGATTAAAACACTTCGGTACCGTTCAGATATGACTTAGTGTAACTCTCTGTACAGTTAAGTCACATTTCGAATAAGCATGTTCTCTTATCTGTATTGATGAAAAACTGTTCATTAAAATATTTCTAGAGATGTGCAAAACACTTCTCATCTGTAATTGTACATTCAAGAGCATGGCCACACCCCCTCCAGAGCAGTCACGTGGTGTAGGCGTGTCATGGTTATGTCGATCAATACTAGCGGTGTCGTCAGTTAGCAATTATCTGTCATCACATAGTCAAGACATCCTGGCCTTGACATTGTTGTAAACACAGAGAACGTGACAGTTGACCATGTCTTCTACCCTGTAACTTTTCATTTAATGAGATAATTCTCATGAGTTGATGTCACCATCAAATTATTGTTTACACAGGCAGCCATTTACCTTTTAAAATGAAGCAGCCGTTTGTTAACAAGAGAACAAAATGTACACAATTTAATCTCAGCAATTTGTGGCTGCCATTATCATAATTAGATGTCATCATCATCAAGTACCGGGCCTGCTGGCGTAGGTGATCATGTCTCTCCACAACTTTCAATCTCGGCCAGCAATTTATCATTTCTGTTGTTGACCTTCTGCCAAGCCATTCTCTTAAGCTCTTTGTTATTTTTTTCTCTTTGCTTCTCTCTATCTGTTCGTCCCTCAATTTTTCCAGTTGTTACAATATATTCCAGATGTTCTCTTCTCATTACATGGCCAAAAAAATGATGATTGTTTCTTCCTAATATTTGAAATTAGCTCTCTTTTTGCTTTGACCTCTCTCAGAACATCTTCATTACTCTTCTTAGCTGTCCACGGTACTTTCAACATTCTTCTATAAAACCACATTTCTACAGACTCCAGTAATTATTTTGTCTGTTGTCCTATTGTCCATGATTCACATCCATATGTTAAGACTGGCTCTACATAACATTTAAGAACTCTTTTTCTTGTTTCTATTGTCAAAAATGGATTGCATAGTATTTTCCTCATTGTTTGGAGAGCTGCTTTTGCCTGAGCTATTCTGAATCTCACCCTCTTTTGTACATCTTCCGTCTGAGGTTAACAAACTTCCCAAATATTTAAATTCATTTACCTGTTTTAATATTGTTGTCACTTGTCTTTTTTTTTGCACTGAGGTGATGTCTTTTTCTTTGTTGTTACCATTACCTCTGCCTTTTTGCTATTATGGCTGAGTCCTTTATTTTTGCTTTCTTTCACTATAATGTCCAACCTTTCTTGTAACTCATTTTCACTCCAAGCGATTAAGACTGTATCATCAGCATTTCTTAGAACTCTTTTTCTTGTTGCTATTGTCAAAAATGTAATGCTAAAAGAATCAATGCAACAAACATCAAAAGAGTTCATACCACCAGTAAGGACAAATTCAAGAAAGAAATGGATGACAGATGACATTTTTCAGCTAATGGATACAAGAAGACGAAATAAAGAAAATAAAGATGAGTATAAGAGATTAAATAAAGAAATTGTAGTAAAATGCAATGAAACAAAAGAAGCATGGCTAAAAGAGAGATGCAAAGAGATCGAATTGCAACAAAAAGGCGATGCTAACTCTATATACAAAATAATAGAGGAATTAACAGGAAGAAAAACGCAATAAAAAACTGGATGACTAAGATCAAAGGAAGGAGAACTGTTGATTGATCAAAAAAACATAAGGGAATGATGGACAGAATACATTAAAGATCTTTATAATGATGAACGAACGGAAGTAAATATTAAGGATAATGGAGAAGGACCAGAAATACTCAGAGAAGAAGTGGAAGACGCCTTGTGCAATATGAAAGCAGGCAAAGCTCCTGGACCAGATAATATAACTAAAGAAGAGATTGAAGCCATGGGTGATTTTGGAATAGAAATTATTAAAAAAATATTGAATGATATCTACAACAGCGGATATATACCAGACGACATGCTCAAATCAATATTCATAGCCCTACCAAAGAAATCGGGTGCGATTGAATGCGATGATTATCGCACAAAAAGCCTTATGAGTCATATGACTAAGATAATACTAAGAATCATCATGCGAAGAGTGCGAAACAAAATCAGTTCAGAAATTTGCGATGAACAGTATGGTTTTGTTGGAGATAAAGGAACAAGCAATGCCATTTATATCATAAGATCTTTAGCAGAAAGAGCCATAGAGGTGAAAACAGATCTATACGTATGTTTCATAGATTACACCAAGGCATTTGACAAAGTAAAGCACCAAGAAATAATCAAAATTTTAGAAAGCATAAACGTAGACAGCAAAGATCTCATAATAATAAAGAACATGTACTGGCAACAAACAGCGGCCATAAGAAATAGAAACCGATTGGGAATGTTTCAACAAATAAAGCAGGGTGTTAAACAAGGTTGTGTGATGTCACCAGCTTTGTTTAATATTTATAGTGAGATTATTTTAAGATCCACAAGAGGCATGCCTGGAATAACAATTGGAGGTCATAATATATTTAATCTAAGATATGCTGATGATACAGTATTAATCGCTAAGTGTGAAAATGAGTTACAAGAAATGTTGGACATTTAGTGAAAGAAAGCAAAAATAAAGGACTCAGCCTTAATAGCAAAACGACAGAGGTAATGGTAACAACAAAGAAAAAGACATCACCTCAGTGCAAAATAAAGACAAGTGACAACAATATTAAAACAGGTAAATGAATTTAAATATTTGGGAACTTTGTTAACCTCAGACGGAAGATGTATAAAAGAGGTGAGATGCAGAAAGGCTCAGGGAAAAGCAGCTTTCCAAAAAATGAGGAAAATACTATGCAATCCATTTTTGACAATAGAAACAAGAAAAAGAGTTCTTAAATGTTATTTAGAGCCAGTCTTAACATATGGATGTGAATCATGGACAATAGGACACCAGACAAGAAAATCACAGGAGTCTGTAAAAATGTGGTTTTACAGCAGAATGTTGAGAGTACCGTGGACAGCTAAGAAGATTAATGAAGATGTTCTGAGAGAGGTCAAAGCAAAAAGAGAGCAAATTTCCAATATTAGGAAGAAACAATCATCATTTTTTGGCCATGTAATGAGAAGAGAACAACTGGAACATATTGTAAAAACTGGAAAAATTGAGGGACGAAAAGATAGAGGGAGCAAAAAAAAAAAATAGCAGGCAGCTTAAGAGAATGGCTTGGCAGAAGGTCAACAACAGAAATGATAAATAGCTGCCGAGATCGAAAGTTGTGGAGAGACATGATCACCTACGCCAGCAGGTCCGGTACTTTATGATTATGATGATTGTCAAAAATGGATTGCATAGTATATTCCTCGTTTTTTGTAAAGCTGCTTTTGCCTGGGCCATTATGGATCTCACCTCTTGTGTACATCTTCCGTCTAAGGTTAACAAAGTTCCCAACCCTATAAATATTAAACTAATCTGGTGACAGCACACAATTTTGTCTGACACCCTGTTTTATTTGTTGAAACATTCCAAATTGGTTTCCAGTTCTTATGGCCGCTGTTTGTTGCCAGTACATGTTCTTTATTATTATTAGATCTTTGCTGGATGCTTTCTAAAATTTTGATTATTTCTTGGTGCTTTACTTTGTCAAATGCCTTGGTGTAATCTATGAAACATACGTATAGATCTGTTTTCACCTCTATGGCTCTTTCTGCTAAAGATCTTATGATATAAATGGCATTGCTCGTTCCTTTACCTCCAACAAAACCACACTATTCATCACTACTTTCTGTGCTGATTTTGTTTCGCACTCTTCGCATGATTCTTAGTAATATCTTAGTCATATGACTCATAAGGCTTATTGTGCGATGATCATCGCATTCAATCGCACCCGATTTCTTTGGTAGGGCTATGAATATTGATTTGAGCATGTCGTCTGGTATATATCCGCTGTTGTAGATATCATTCACTATTTATGTTATTATTTATATTCCAAAATCACCCATGGCTTCAATCTCTTCTTTAGTTATATTATCTGGTCCAGGAGCTTTTGCTGCTTTCATATTGCGCAAGGCGTCTTCCACTTCTTCTCTGAGTATTTCTGGTCCTTCTCCATTATCCTTAATATTTACTTCTGTTCGTTCATCATTATAAAGATCTTTAATGTATTCTTTCCATCGTCCCCTTATGCTTTCTTGTTCAATCAACAGTTCTCCTTCCTTTCATCTTAAACATCAAATTTTTTATTGCGTTTTTCTTCCTGTTAATTCCTCAATTTGTTTGTATATAGCATCTTTTGCATCTCCTTTTTGTTGCATTTCAATCTCTTTGCATCTCTCTTTTAGTCATGATTCTTTTACTTCCTTGCATTTTATTTCAATTTCTTTATTTAATCTCTTATACTCATATTTATTTTCTTTATTTCGTCTTCTTGTATCCATTAGCTGCAAAATGTCATCTGTCATCCATTTCTTTCTTGAATTTGTCCTCACTGGTGGTATGAACTATTTTGATGTTTGTTGCATTGATTCTTTTAGCATTTCCCACTGTTCATCAATGCTTTGTTTCTTCTCTATTGCATTGTAACTCTTTAGATGTACTTTGGCTGTAATCGTATAACAGGTAATTAAACGAACAGACTATGGCCAAAAAGTAGGTCAAAGTCATGACTAACTGTTGCGCTTCATATCTGAGGTAGAGATTTGGAAGAGACATCGAAAATCTATATATCTATCTTTCGTTCGCCTGAAGTATACCGACCATGTGTGCCCCCGTTGAGAAAATAATTATTTGTTTGCTAATCTAGAACAAAGAATAGAGATTCCTAAAAGTGTCAGTTCCAGCTCTACATAAAAAATCAGTGTTTTCACTTCAATGTTTTTCTTGGTTTTGCTGTAGTTGTCTGGTGTAGTTGTCTGTTGGTGTTGTCTGCTGTAGTTGTCTGTTGATGTTGTCTGCTATAGTTGTCTGTTGATGTTGTCTGCTGTAGTGGTATGTTGATGTTGTCTGCTGTAATGGTATGTTAATGTTGTCTGCTGTAATGGTATGTTAATGTTGTCTGCTGTGGTGGTATGTTAATGTTGTCTGCTGTAATGGTATGTTAATGTTGTCTGGTATAGTGGTCTGTTGATGTTGTCTTCTGTAGTGGTCTGTTGATGTTGTCTGCTATAGTGATCAGTTCATGTTGTCTATTGTATTGATCTGTTGATGTTGTCTGCTATAGCTGCCTGCTGTTGTTGTCTGTTGTGTCTGTATGTTGTTTTGTCTGTTTCCTGTAGTCTGCTCTCGTTGTCTGTTGTAATTGCCTGCATTAGTTGCCTTCCCAGAACTATATTAGCCTTTCTGTTCCTGTACATGTGATAAAAACGCTGTGAAATTTGTTTTTGTGTTTTTACTTTTTCATATCATCTTTGAGGTAGTGCCTTAGGAGTCGTAATTGTGTATGAGGCCATCTCATATAATCTTACATTATATGTGATCATTTTATATAATATCAATGTTTACGTAATCATTTCAAATCATTCACTCATACATTTCATTACTCCATACTCTACTAGTTCTGTGACCAAGTTTGCCTAGAGCCAGATTTGACTTTTTCTTGGGCATGCTCCAGGAACCAACAGAAGAAGATTGAAACATCGCAAACTGTTCCACCAGGAAACCAACAGAAGAAGATTGAAACATCAAAAACTGTTCCACCAGGAAACCAACAGAAGAAGATTGAAACATCGCAAACTGTTCCACCAGGAAACCAACAGAAGAAGATTGAAACATCGCAAACTGTTCCACGATGATACCAACAGAAGAAGATTGAAACATCACAAACTGTTCCACCAGGAAACCAACAGAAGAAGATTGAAACATCAAAAACTGTTCCACCAGGAAACCAACAGAAGAAGATTGAAACATCACAAACTGTTCCACCAGGAAACCAACAGAAGAAGATTGAAACATCACAAACTGTTCCACCAGGAAACCAACAGGCAAATCAAGAGAAAAAGAAGATCGATCTAAGGACGAGTGTGCTCTACTCTTATCAATGAATCGTTTCAAAGGAGGAGGTATGTACTCGGTAAAAAAATACACCAATAATCAACAACAGAAAACAAAAATGTTAATAGACAACCCGAAGCAGAACTAAACCCGTACTCCTCGACACAACACCTTAACGCGAGAGACAATTCACTTGGTACATTGCCAACTAAGCAACATAACAAATGTTGCAATGGTTACCGCTGTCTCTATCCTTGTTCTTAAAGAGAAAATACAGATATTCAAATAGACTATAATCACGCGTAGTCATGCGTGTAAGATATCGCCAAACATAGCAACTTATTTTTAGTTTGTTTAGTTGGTGGTGTACCAAGCGCATAGTCTCTCGTGACAAGACGCTGTGTCGATGAGTACGAGTTCGTCGTTCTTGTCTAATAACATTGTTTTTTTCCTGTTGTTGATTATTGGTGTATTTTTCCGAGTGTTGTAAACATACCTCTACGCCTGAAATGATTGCTGATCTGCCTCCTCGGTAAAGTTTCCATTCATTATAACACTCATTTATTATTATTTGTCTGTTATTCTTATATTTCATCAATTTTAATGTGTTCATTTCAAACCCTTTTTGTTATTAAATAATTATTTTCCGGGTCATTCAATCGATCAGGTTTTCTAAGCACAACGCCACAGCTGTCAGGGAGCACGGTATCTTGTCACGTCACATATTTCAATTCAGGTTGGAAGGAACGAATATTTGCTGTGGCTCGCTGGTTACTGCAACTATAAGTAGACATACATCTCATTATCTCTTGAAATCAACTGAAAACCTATGGGTTTGTCCGAAGTTCACACATATCTGTTGTAACAAAAAATCATTTCCTTTATTTGTCGTCTTAGAATTAGCATGTTTATTAGTCTAAAGATGTTATTGTTCTATTTTTTTTTATTATATCTAACTAACTTCTTTTACATTGTCCAAAAACTTCGTTGAACGTTTGTCTGAATTTATTGCTCATTCTGTAGTAGAGAAAGATGTTGACGCTGGAGTTGATGACGTCAAAGATGTAAACAAATGACCACATGGCATGAAAGGCATTGATGTTGACGTCACCAAGTTTCATATCAGGCATTGTAAGTGTAACGATTGAGGCAACAACACCTGGTATGTAACACACAATCAGGACTGTGGCTATCATTACCACCATCTTCATCGTTTTCTTGTCCCGTGTTGATGTCGTGTCATGTTTTGTTTTATCGGCGTTTGCTTCTCTCCGCCATCTTGATTTCTCCTTCAGTTGACTGACCAGAATGACCGTGAACACAATCACAACAATAAACAAAGCGAATCCCAGCAGTG
Source organism: Megaustenia siamemsis (assembly GCA_032433765.1). Classification (NCBI taxonomy): domain Eukaryota; kingdom Metazoa; phylum Mollusca; class Gastropoda; order Stylommatophora; family Ariophantidae; genus Megaustenia; species Megaustenia siamemsis. The sequence goes on from JAVIAB010000073.1 coordinate 6,049,486, forward strand.
CGAACAAGATAAACATCACACCCTCCATGTTTTTCCTGGTCGGAGGAAACGTCATCCCAATGAGAGTTCGATTTCTCTCCGGGTAGAACTTCCATTCCAAATAAGCTGTGACGAACTCCGGCATGTAGAAAGCCACCATTAGCACAAATGTCACAGAAAGTGTTACTACAGTCGTGGTTGGTGTAACAATTTGTTTTATCTTCAGCGGTAATATGATACACAAACATCTTTCCGCTGTTATATAAACAGTTATCCAACCCGTGATACGGACAAAAATACAGTGAGGCCCGGCCGCTGCGATATAAAACATATCTGGAAATACAATCGGTACGTCCGAGTGAATAAATAATGGGTTTGTTAATAAACCACAAAACAACATCGTTATAAGGCTACAGAAGTCAGATATGGCCAGCGCAAAAAAGCTGATGTTCACGTTGCTAGCAAAACCTTGTTTGTAGAAAACCACCATGTTCATCAAGTTAGTCACCACACCAAAGAGACTAATGCTGCTAGCAATAGCTGCACAATTGACGTAGTTAAATAGTTCCTTCTCTCGTTCACTGATAAGCTCCTTCATCTCGCTCCCGTCGTCTTTCTTTACCTGCGATAAAAGAGAAAGAGCAAATATAAGAGAAATACATCATTTTTTGTCAACACTGGAATAGATACCTTGTTTTAACTCCGCCTATTCATGACAACATAGAGAGTTAGTTTCATTATTTTGTTCTTGATATACATTCCGCAAATAATTTAACAGAAGAAAAAAATCAATTTAAAAATAAATCTAAATTCTTTAAACGCTGCAAGACATTTGGTCTGAGCTGAAAATCAGATTTGGTGAAAGTAAAAGAAAGAAAAGAAGAACTAACAAAATAGTTCTTCAAATGGTCGCAAGCAAATGATCATGGGACATCTGTGAGAATAACCTTCTGCAACCTTCAAACGATAGGTTCAACTGACATTTCGACTCAGATCTTTATATAATGGAAATTTAGACTAATATCTTGATACAATGGACATTCAGACTGAGATCTTGGTGCAATGGACATTTAGACTGAGATCTTGGTGCAATGGACATTTAGACTGAGATCTTGGTGCAATGGAAATTTAGACTGAGATCTTGGTGCAATGGTCATTTAGACTGAGATCTTTATGCAATGGTAATTTAGACTGAGATCTTGGTACAATGGACATTTAGACTGAGATCTTGGTGCAATGGACATTTATACTTAGATCTTGGTACAATGGACATTTATACTTAGATCTTGGTACAATGGACATTTAGACTGAAATTTTGGTACAATGGACATTTAGACTGGGATCTTGATGCAATGGACATTTAGACTGAGATCTTGATACCATTATTTTTGGTCCGAGATCTTAATACAATGGACATTTATACTGAGATCTTGATACAATGGACATTTATACTGAAATCTTTATACAATGGACATTCAGATAGATCTTGATACTATGGACATTAGATTAAGATCTTGAAACAACGGACATTTAGACTGCGATCATGATACAGTGGACATTTATATTGAGATCACGTTACAGTGGAATTTTAGACTAAGATCTTGATACAATGAACATATAGACTGAGATCTTGATATAAATGGCAGTAGTACTGCGATCTTGATACAATGGACATTTATAGTGAGATTTACATACAATGGACATTTAGACTGAGATCTTTATACAGCGGGCTTTTAGACTGGGATCTTGAAACAATGAACATTTAGACTGAGATCTTGAAACAATAGAAATTATACTTAGATCTCGATATAATTGACATTTAGACTGAGATATAGATCTCGATATAATGGGCATTTTGGCAGAGATCTTGATACAATGCACATTTAGACTGAGATCTCAATACAATGGACATTTAGACTGTGATCTTGATACAATAGACATTGAGACAGATGTTTAAACAATGAGCATTTTACAGAGATCTCGATATAATTGACATTTAGACTGATATCTTGATACAATGGACATGTTGACTAAGATCTAAATAAAATGAACATTTATAATGAAATCTTTATACAATGGACATTTAAACTGAGATTTCAATACAATGCACATTTAAACTGAAATTTCAATACAATGATCATTTAGACTGAGATCTTTATACAATGGACATTTAGACTGAGATCTCAGTGCAAAGAACATTTATACTGAGATCACGATACAATGAACATTTATCCTGAGATCTTGATACAATAAACATTTAGTCTGAAATATTGATACAATGGACATTTATATAGAGATCTTGATACAATAGACGTTTAGACTGAACTATTGATACAATGGACAATTAGACAGATCTTGATACAATGAACATTTAGACTGAGATCTTGAAACAACGGAAATTTAGACTGAGATTTGGATACAATGGGCATTTTGATTGAGATCTCGATATAAATGACACCAATACTGAGATCTTTGATGCAATGGACATTTATTCTGAGATTTTGATACAATAGACATTTAGACTGAGATCTTGATAAAATGAACATTTAGCCTGAAATCTTGATACAATAGGCATTTAGACTGAGATCTAAATAAAATGGACATTTAGAATGATATCTTGATACAATGGACATTTAATCTGAAATTTCAATAGAATGATCATTTAGACTGAGATCTTTATACAATGGACATTTCGACTGGGATCTTAATACAATGGACATTTTGACTGAGATCTCGATACAATGCACATTTCGACTGATATTTCTACACAAAAGGAGTTTACCTCACGCGTGCAAACCTAAAGTTATTTATCGTTGTCGTGTGGATAGTCGTCAGAACAAAAGCAGAGGCCATTTCAAGTTTCCTATACAGTTAAGGATATGCACATTACAAGGAAGAGATAGAGCAAGCATTTCGGTTTTGCTCTTATTAAACAAAAGATGACTCCTACGCAAGACCTTCATATAGACCTTCGTATAGACCTTCATAAGACCTTTATATAGACCATCATATAAACCTTCGTATAGACTTTTATATAGACCTTCATGTTGACCTTCATATAGACCTCCGTGGCAGAAGAACTCGGGATAAATCAAGAGAATCTTTAACTAGAACAAATAAAAAAGAGAGCTCAACTGTGGACTTAAGAAAAATAAATGTGTAAGAGACGTTGTGTTGAATGTCTCATAGACAGAGAACTAAGGTTTCTGTCTACGGCTCGTGATGACGTAACTAATAAAATTAAGTGCCAAACAAATTGTAGACTATCTATTTTTATTGCTCCCTTTAGAGAATAAATGGTTCAGTGCATTCCTGACAATTTGAGCGTCTAAAGTACTCAACAGAAGAGTCCCGGCAGAGATAATGTAAAGGACCAAGAGGAAGCAGAGGGTCTTATGTTTTCCATAATAATTTACTATCTGACAAAGACTGCATGAACCTCGTCAAACATTAGACAACAAGAATCTCACAAATTATCAGATTGTCGTTTAAATTAAATCAATAAACAGAATGAAATGTATTCATCATCATCATCAAGTACCGGGCCTAGTGGCGTAGGTGATCATGTCTCTCCACAACATTCGATCTCGGCAGCTATTTATCATTTCTGTTGTTGACCTTCTGCCAAGCCATTCTCTTAAGCTGTCTGTTATTTTTTCTCTTTGCTTTCCTCTATCTCTTCGTCCCTCAATTTTTCCAGTTGTTACAATATATTCAAGTTGTTCTCTTCTCATTACATGACCAAAAAATGATGATTGTCTCTTCCTAACATTGGAAATTAGCTCTCTTTTTGCTTTGACCTTTCTCAGAATCTCTTCATTACTCTTCTTAGCTGTCCATGGTATTCTCTACATTCTTCTGTAAAACCACATTTCTACAGACTCCAGTGATTTTCTTGTCTGTTGTCCTATTGTCCATGATTCGCATCCGTATGTTAAGAATGGCTCTACGTAACATTTAAGAACTGTTTTTCTTGTTTCTTTTGTCAAAAATGGATTGCATAGTAATTTGCTCATTTTCTGGAAAGCTGCTTTTGCCTGAGCCATTCTACATCTCACCTCTTTTGTACATCTTCCGTCTGAGGTTAACAACGTTCCCAAATATTTAAATTCATTTACCTATTTCAATATTGTTCCACTTGTCTTTATTTTGCACTGAGGTGATGTCTTTTTCTTTGTTGTTACCATTACCTCTGTCTTTTTGCTATTAAGGCTGAGTCCTTCATTTTTGCTTTCTTTCACTATAATGTACAACATTTCTTGCAACTCATTTTCACTCTTAGCGATTAAGACTGTATCATCAGCATACCTTAGATTATTTATATTATGACCTCCAATTGTTATTCCAGGCATGCCCCTTTTGGATCTTAAAATAATCTCACTATAAATATTAAACAAATCTGGTGACAGCACACAACCTTGTCTAACACCCTGAAATGAATTAACGATCCTAATAAAGTGGTTCACAAAGTGAGCGCCCTAACTCCCAATGTGGCCGCCAAACATTGACAACGCCGCCGCGCTGGAAATATCATCATGTGCCTATTTTGTGGTCAGAAATCATAAAATGACAACATCTATGTAGGCCTAATATTTTTGTTGTACATAAACAAGGTTTCTTTTTATAACAATATTTGTAAAACTGTTTGTATTGTGTTTTTTAAGAGATGCATTCTATCAATATGATGTGTTTTCTGAGCAGGTGATGAATTGTGTGTTTATGAAGATTTGAGAAATGGTCATTTGTAAACATAAGTAGGATGTAGGTTTTTTAATTGCTGCATTAAATCACTTGTATTTCTTTGTTGTTAATTTACTTCATTTGTGCTTCTAAAGTAGTAACCTAATCAAAAATTAATACAAGAATCAGACTTTACCCGACCTTAAGGATTGTAAATGCATGAGGCCAAGTTGGTGTGACGTGATCAGCAAGGAAAGCGAGCCGCGGGTGTCAACAGTTTAGGAGCCACTGCCTGATGGCGGAACATGCTGCTAGTGCTCGTAATTTATTGTTTCATATTTATATCATGTTAAAATAGAAGGATAAACACAATATATTGGTCTCAATTTCGTGTTTATAAATATAAATCATGTCCGGACTTCAGCAGGATTTCAAGATGTAAAACTTACCAATTTAATTCTACAATCATAGGGGAGGGAGGGGGAGGGCAATGCCATTGTAATTTATGTTATGAAGTGAAGCAAAGAGCTTTAACACCAAACAGTACTGATTGCACAATAGAGAAACATGTACGGTTGATGGTGTGATCAGTAGGTGTTACTACAACAGGTACATGCAAATACAAGGGAATGCAAAAGTAAGCTTTGTAATTATCCGGTAAGTTAAACAAAAGTAAGTTTTGCAATTAACCTGTAAGTTAAACAAAAGTAATTTCAGTAAAGACGCTGCTTTTTTTAGAAGTAATTTTGCTTCTTGCTCTCTCAGATCACGTGATTTTGGTTTCCTATATTGTAAGTGGTCACGCGACCTCGTGTATTGACATTTTACATTTCCATCTGTTAATGTTTAAACTTCTGCCGTTTGTTTTCTACGACCGAAACGTTTATAGAAAACGCAGTTGCTGTTCTGTTCTGCCATCAGACCAATCGTTAATGTTCTGTTCTGCCATCCGACCAATCGTTACTGTTATGATCCGCCATCCGACCAATCGTTACTGTTCTGTTCTGCCATCAGACCAATCGTTACTGTTCTGTTCTGCCATCCGACCAATCGTTACTGTTCTGTTCTGCCATCCGACCAATCGTTACTGTTATGATCCGCCATCCGACCAATCCTTTAATTTTTATTTTACACCATAAAAAGTGGACTACTTTTGTTTTCAAAAAATACCCTCAACAAATTTTAGACGAAGAATCCACAGAAGATGAAAATGTTTAAATGAAATTAACAAACACAGAAACGCATATAGGTTGTGAAATGTAAAACAATTCGTCGTAGGAAGCTCCCGTTTTAGATCCAGGATCTAGAGTTTTACCCCTTTTATTTACGTAAGTCACAAGAATTACAATCATTTTGATGCTCATCAACCACAGATGCATCTTATCATCCTGCATTCATGACTTGTGGTCCTCACATAAATCTATATTCTCTTTATAGTAACAGTAAAGTACCCCCCCCCCCCCGTCACACCAAGTGGTGTATAGGGAATATGGTGTTAGTGATGATACATTTGACAGACCTTTGGCACATGATTTGTGGGTTAATGTTGTCGGTATTACGCACGTACCGCTTTACTTTCCCAGAAAAAAATCCGGTACTCATTAAAGGCTGGGTGAACCGGTAGCCGTCAGTTGGGATCGAACCCTACCTTTTGTCCTTTATAGTCCAGTTCACTAACCACTAAACTATCGTGGCTCCCGTATTCTCTTCATAGTTTAAATAATTCTAGCAACATCGAAAAATACTCAGTAGTTATGTGTTTCCGAAAATCTTCGAATTAATTTTACTCAGTTCTGACAAGATTTTTTTTTTTTATTTCCTGAAAGGATGTTGTCATTTTAAAAATGAGACCTCTTACCTTGATACACCTTCCAGGTGAGGATAGCGAGACGCTATAACTGTTGACAGAAGTCCACAATGTGTAGATAGAAAGTAGGTACTTCCTTGTTCCAGATGTACCTTAGGACAATAAAACACCATATGCCTAGAGGAGCTGCTCTTAAATTGTTCTTTCTCTGGTGAAGAAACGTTTAAGAACTACTGAGGTATAAAATAATCACTGCAACACTTACGTTGTATGGGTCCTGTGTTTCAAAGAAAATCACACAAACACATACAGTTTCAGCCATATCGTACATTTGAACCTGGAATTTCATGTTTTGATGATCATCTTTCTGGCACATGCGGTTAAGCTCGTGGAGGTCATCTATTTGTACACGTGATCATGAAGGTGACACATCAAGACTACACAAATAACTCTGGCAAGGTGTCAAGTTTTCAACAACAAGAGTAGCTACAATGTCTATCATTATTATCGACAATTGAAAGAGTCAGTGTCAGATATTACGATCTATAGTAGTTTTAATTTCAGGAACTTGTCTAAACCAAGTTCTGAGTCTGGAGGTCTCAGATATCAATTTAAAGAAGTGTCAAGCTTCGGGGTAAATGAGTTAACAGTGTTGGGAGACATGTTTGTGGTTAGCATGAGTTCACATTCCGAACCGGATGTGACATCAAGTTCCAGGCTAAGAGAGACACCAACGTCTGAACTATAAGAGCAAAGTTACAAGACGTAACATACAGTTAGCTCATTTATCGCTTGCACATCTCTGAATATCCAAATGAAATAAATCACGAATGTTACCGTATTACTTCAAGTAATTTGACAACAGTTGTGTCATGTAGATGACTACCACTGTTTTATCCATTAGTTCATCATCACAGCAACACTTGACGTTTAATAATCTGCATATAATCATCACAACAGAAAAACGCACAAGCTGGTGAGATTTCACAATTGCAAACTCGTGCTACCACGAAATGCATGTAATAAAATAACAACCACCTGGAAGTTTACAAGACAATAAAAACATAGAATGTCCGTATGCTGTTCAATTCTGACTAATTCTTCTGACAAATGTTTGGGGCAACCTGACATAGACACAAGACAAGGACTCTTTCAGATAAGAAGGTCACTAAAACTGTTCAAATAGAAAAGGGAAAATTTTCAACAACAAAAATGCATTCGTGACGAGACTAAGAAAGGGTTTATGGCAGGGATGGGCAACCTTTTATTTTATGTTGACTTTGAAAACGTAGAGGTCATATGACATTATATACATTACCTAGTCTTCATTCACAGCCATTGCAGTGCACACATTTTATTAGTGAAAGAGTGCGGAAGACAGAAAAGGGAGTGGAATGAAAGGGAGAAGGGGTGAGTCCAAAATTAAAAAAAGGGGCTGAGGGAATTCAATAATGAGTAGTATGTTTTCTAAATTTGTGTCAGTTAATCCATTTTCGCTTTGATTAGCCACTTAAGTTGTAGCTCACATTCTATTTTATATATTATATAAACTAGCAGTGTTATTTATTATAAAAGTGGTCTCCCTCAATAAAATAAGCAAAATATTACTTCCCCTTATAATTAATTATGCAGCTTGCCTTTAGATTTCTGAGCTTGTAAAAAAATATTGAGCAATCCTCAAGATTCTATGACATAATCATCAACAGGTGCAAGATACAATTAGCATACCTCACGAGAGTTCGCACACCTGGGACTGAAATAAATAGAATTAAACAAACATTATGAGAATTATGTATTTAGCAATAAACAAATACATTAGGGACATACCTCTACTAGATGTACATCTTACATAAACTGGGCAGTAATATAGATAAAGAGGGAGGAACAGAAAATGATACCAAAATAAGGATACAAAAAGCAAGAGGAGTTTTTGTTGCTCTTGGAAGAAATGAGGTTAAATACAAAAATAAATGTTCAGCTCCAGTCTTAATCAGCCCAATTTTATGGCTGTGAAACATGGAGAACAAAAAAATAACAATAACGAAGATACAGACTTTCATTAATGGATGCTTGAGTGGAATCAAAGGAAGAAAATGGCAGGACAAAACCACTCACGTAGATTATGGAAAAGTACCAGAGAATTACCAGTCGAAAAATATATACAACGAAGACAAGGTGCGAAAGCCAACTCAGAGTAATATTACACGGCAAGCACTTTTTTGGAACCTCTATGGGAAGAGACAAAGGGAAGACTAAAATATTCATCCGGAATATAGGTGGAATCATAGCTGAAGATGATGGCGAGGACAAGGAATACCTTCATCAAATGACAAGAAAGAGATGTGCTTGGAAAGTGTTTGTTGAAGACCATAGCTCCACAGGGAGTTTAAAGTGTTTGTTGAAATCATAGCTGCACAGAGAGTTGAACGTGTTTGTTGAAAACCATAGCTCCAAGGAAGTTGAAAGTGTTTGATGACCATAGCTCCATCCGGAGTTGAAAGTGTTAGTTGAAGAGCATGGCTCTACAGGGAGTTGAAAGTGTTTGTTGAAGACCATAGCTCCACAGGAAGTTGAAAGTGTTTGTTGAAGACCATAGCTCCACAGAGAGCTGAAAGTGTTTGTTGACCATAGATCATCGGGGGTTGAAAGTGTTTGTTGAAAACCATAGCTCCAAAGGAAGTTGAAAGTGTTTGTTGACCATAGATCCATTGGAGTTGAAAGTGTTTGTTGAAGACCATAGCTTCACAGGGATTCAAAGTGTTTGTTGAAGACCATAGCTCCACAGGAGTTGAAAGTGTTTGTTGAAGACAATTGCTCCACAGGGAGTTGAAAGTATTTGTTGACCATAGCTCCATCGGAAGTTGAAGTGTTTGTTGAAGACCATAGCTCCAGAGGAGTTGAAAGTGTTTGTTGAAGACCATAGCTCCACAGGGAGTTGAAAGTGTTTGTTGAAGACCATAGCTCCACAGGGAGTTGAAAGTACTTTTTGAAGACCATAGCTCTAGAGGGAGTTGAAAGTGTTTGTTGAAGACCATAGCTCCCCAGGGAGTTGAAAGTGTTTGTTGAAGACCATAGCTGCTCAGGGAGTTGAAAGTGTTTGTTGAAGACCATAGCTCCACAGAGAGTTGAAAGTGTTTGTTGAAGACCATAGCTCCACAGAAAGATGAAAGTGATTGTTGAAGACCATAGCTCCACAGAGAGTTGAAAAGTAGAAGAAAAGAATCCGCGTGATTAAAAAAACATAACTAACAAGAATAAAACAAATTTAACTTCTTCATAGTAGCACACACACACACGCAGGCACAAACACACATACACAGTTTAACTTTTCTCTACACTAAGTGGAAACTACCAACAATTGACATCTTTCTATAACTCTAAGTGACTACCAACTGACATCGCTCTACAGTTCTAATTGACTACCAATAACTGACATCTCTCTACAGCTCTAAGTGACTACCAACAATAGACATCTCTCTACAGCTCTAAGTGACTACCAATAACTGACATCTCTCTACAGCTCTAAGTGACTACCAATAACTGACATCTCTCTACAGCTTTAAGTGACTACCAACAATTGACATCTCTCTACAGCTTTAAGTGACTACCAACAATAGACATCTCTCTACAACTCTAAGTGACTACCAACAATTGACATCTCTCTACAACTCTAAGTGACTACCAACAATTAACATCTCTCTACAACTCTAAGTGGTGACTACCAACAATAGACATCTCTCTACAACTCTAAGTGACTACCAACAATTGACATCTCTCTACAACTCTAAGTGACTACCAACAATTGACATCTCTCTACAACTCTAAGTGACTACCAACAATTGACATCTCTCTACAACTCTAAGTGACTACCAACAATTGACATCTCTCTACAGCTCTAAGTGACTACCAACAATTGACATCTCTCTACAACTCTAAGTGACTACCAACAATTGACATCTCTCTACAGCTCTAAGTGACTACCAACAATTGACATCTCTCTACAACTCTAAGTGACTACCAACAATTGACATCTCTCTACAGCTCTAAGTGACTACCAACAATTGACATCTCTCTACAACTCTAAGTGACTACCAACAATAGACATCTCTCTACAACTCTAAGTGACTACCAACAATAGACATCTCTCTACAACTCTAAGTGACTACCAACATTGACATCTCTCTACAGCTTTAAAGTGACTACCAACAATTGACATCTCTCTACAACTCTAAGTTACTACCAACAATTGACATCTCTCTACAACTCTAAGTGACTACCAACAATTGACATCTCTCTACAGCTTTAAGTGACTACCAACAATTGACATCTCTCTACAACTCTAAGTTACTACCAACATTGACATCTCTCTACAGCTCTAAGTGACTACCAACAATTGACATCTCTCTACAGCTTTAAGTGACTACCAACAATAGACATCTCTCTACAACTCTAAGTTACTACCACAATAGACATCTCTCTACAGCTCTAAGTGACTACCACAATTGACATCTCTCTACAGCTCTAAGTGACTACCAACAATAGACATCTCTCTACAGCTCTAAGTGACTACCAACAATTGACATCTCTCTACAGCTCTAAGTGACTACCAACAATTGACATCTCTCTACAGCTCTAAGTGACTACCAACAATTGACATCTCTCTACAACTCTAAGTTACTACCAACAATAGACATCTCTCTACAGCTCTAAGTGACTACCAACAATTGACATCTCTCTACAACTCTAATTGACTACCAACAATTGACATCTCTCTACAGCTCTAAGTGACTACCAACAATTGACATCTCTCTACAGCTCTAAGTGACTACCAACAATAGACATCTCTCTACAGCTCTAAGTGACTACCAACAATAGACATCTCTCTACAACTCTAATTGACTACCAACAATAGACATCTCTCTACAGCTCTAAGTGACTACCAACAATAGACATCTCTCTACAACTCTAATTGACTACCAACAATAGACATCTCTCTACAGCTCTAAGTGACTACCAACAATAGACATCTCTCTACAACTCTAAGTGACTACCAACAATTGACATCTCTCTACAGCTCTAAGTGACTACCAACAATTGACATCTCTCTACAGCTCTAAGTGGGGACTACCAACAATTGACATCTCTCTACAGCTCTAAGAGACAACCAACAATAGACATCTCTCTACAGCTCTAAGTGACTACCAACAATAGACATCTCTCTACAACTCTAAGTGACTACCAACAATTGACATCTCTTTACAACTCTAAGTGACTACCAAAATTTACATCTCTCTACATCTCTAAGTGGTGACTACCAACAATAGACATCTCTCTACAACTCTAAGTGACTACCAACAATAGACATCTCTCTACAGCTCTAAGTGACTACCAACAATTGACATCTCTCTACAGCTCTAAGTGACTACCAACAATAGACATCTCTCTACAGCTCTAAGTGACTACCAACATTGACATCTCTTTACAACTCTAAGTGACTACCAACAATTGACATCTCTCTACATCTCTAAGTGGTGACTACCAACAATTGACATCTCTCTACAGTTCTAAGTGACTACCAACAATTGACATCTCTTTACAACTCTAAGTGACTACCAACAATTGACATCTCTCTACATCTCTAAGTGGTGACTACCAACAATTGACATCTCTCTACAGCTCTAAGTGACTACCAACAATAGACATCTCTCTACAGCTTTAAGTGACTACCAACAATAGACATCTCTCTACAACTCTAAGTGACTACCAACAATAGACATCTCTCTACAACTCTAAGTGACTACCAACAATAGACATCTCTCTACAACTCTAAGTGACTACCAACAATAGACATCTCTCTACAACTCTAAGTGACTACCAACAATAGACATCTCTCTACAACTCTAAGTGACTACCAACAATAGACATCTCTCTACAACTCTAAGTGACTACCAACAATAGACATCTCTCTACAACTCTAAGTGACTACCAACAATAGACATCTCTCTACAGCTTTAAGTGACTACCAACAATAGACATCTCTCTACAACTCTAAGTGACTACCAACAATAGACATCTCTCTACAACTCTAAGTGACTACCAACAATAGACATCTCTCTACAACTCTAAGTGACTACCAACAATAGACATCTCTCTACAACTCTAAGTGACTACCAACAATAGACATCTCTCTACAACTCTAAGTGACTACCAACAATAGACATCTCTCTACAACTCTAAGTGACTACCAACAATAGACATCTCTCTACAACTCTAAGTGACTACCAACAATAGACATCTCTCTACAACTCTAAGTGACTACCAACAATAGACATCTCTCTACAGCTTTAAGTGACTACCAACAATAGACATCTCTCTACAGCTTTAAGTGACTACCAACAATAGACATCTCTCTACAGCTTTAAGTGACTACCAACAATTGACATCTCTCTACAGCTTTAAGTGACTACCAACAATAGACATCTCTCTACAGCTTTAAGTGACTACCAACAATTGACATCTCTCTACAGCTCTAAGTGACTACCAACAATATACATCTCTCTACAGCTTTAAGTGACTACCAACAATTGACATCTCTCTACAGCTCTAAATGACTACAATTGACATCTCTCTACAGCTCTAATGACTACCACAATTCGAAGTCCACAAAATATTTAAACTTTGAAAATAGTTTTTTCTTATCTCTTTAAATGTTTAATGGAAGAAACTTGAGGGTTTTATTTTTTTAAGACATACTCGTACATTAGCAAATAAACTTAAGTATTATTAACAAACAGCTGGGTTATAAGCAAAAAAAATGTCAAGCCAAAAACATAGCTACCCATCATTAACCGACCGAGTTAATTACCCGGTATAAACAAATCTTTACCATGATTTGTTAGTTACGTCATTAACCGACCGAGTTAATTACCCGGTATAAACAAATCTTTCCCATGAATTATTAGTGATGTCATTAACCGACCCCGTTAATTACCCAGTAGAAAAAAATCGTCCCATGATTTGTTAGTTACATCAATTACCGACCGAGTTAATTACCCGGTATAAACAAATCTTTCCAATGATTTGTTAGTGACGTCATTAACCGACCGAGTTAATTACCCGGTATAAACAAATCTTTCCCATGATCTGTCAGTGATGTCATTAAAAGACCATCCAGTAATTACTTTGTTTTTGATTGCATAAAATAGGACCTAACCTGCTGCAATATCACTTGACTACAACAGCGGACGATCAAGCAACAGATGATATTTATGCAGTAGAAACAACGTATCGACAAATATTATATTTCTACTAGAGGATAGAGGTTCCATGAAATATAATTGTATTAGTCTGGATGACTACGACCTTATGACAAGCGTGTTTTGATGGGACTGCTAACAAATCACAGCCCTGTATATTTGAAAAAAAACGCTAATTCACAAATGATATCCGAGCTAAACATAACTATCAACGATGCTAAAAAAGAAGTGTACACATTATGAGATGGTATGTTAAGGAAAAATTACTGGTCTGTGTACCATAGAGCTGGACTATAATTACCATTCCGGTCCCGTTGAACGGCAAGTGTACAAACGTTCTTCATTTTGTGATGTTACTAAGTTGTGTGTACAAGGGTTAGGTATCCCATACTTTCTAAGTTAAGACACAATGTAAGTTCCATCTTTAGAGTTTAACATGGACGATGTTTTGGGGGGCACACCACTGTCCCGGCACACTTGTACAGACTGTAACTGGGAGCCAATCTTATAGGGTCTCATACTCCCTGCTTGCGGGAATTCCCATAGGATCGGACCAGTTTGGGCCCAAAAGAACTTCTTTCCTTTTACCGCTTCAACAATCCGAAGAAGTGGTACTCGAGGATAAGTACCTCCGCACACGTCAATTACTTCGAGGGAATGACAGGAAAGAGCCTGAGAGATCAGATCAGAAATGAAGGACTGAGAAAAAAAAGCTAGAAATAACCCCTGCCATAGAATATATAAAGAAATAACAGATAAAATGGCTTGGCCACGTGACAAGGCAGAAAGATCAAGAAATAACACAACGAGCCTTCAATAAACGTTATGAGAACAGCAGACCCAAGGGCTGACCACTAAAAAGCGTCCACAGAAACTACTATATTAAACACCAACAAATAAAAGCCAAAGTTTCAGTCAGTAAAAGAATAAAAACTATTGATGCCGACAATAATCAAAGTCTTTGTTTAAAGTTGACGCTGTAAAACTGTTTTTCTCTCAGTGTCACGTGATAGCGTGCAAACTTTATTATTTATGACTAAATCACATCATGTCATTTTTGACGAGACTCTAAGTTTGGCTCTCTGTTCCTGAACAGGGCTATAATGCTACCCTCAGTCAAACTTTACTTGGTTACCACTGCCTTAGCTGTTCTGCTAGTTTGTGTATTTATGTCGATATCACCATGTGCTATACCGGTTGCAGTAGGTGATCATGTTGTTCCACAATCTTCTATCCATCGTGCATCATATCAATTCTGTTATTGGCTGTTTTCCATCCCATGACACAAAGCTATCTAGTATCTCCTCTTTTTGCCGTCCGCGATCTCTCATTCCCTGTATTTTGCCACTTTTGTATTTCCAGTAGGATAAAATGCATGTGATTTGTCTAGAACACAATTAAGATGATTAAAAGAATATGTCTCTCGAAATTTTACCAAATTGTGAAGAGTTGAATTCTGCATTCCTGGAAAGCCTCAGATTTGCATATTTTAAAAATATTTTATTTTTATTTTGTGCAATAAATACTAAAATGTCATTCATACATAAATAGAGTGGCTCATCGTGTGTCCCTAGGCCGACCGTACGCTAGTCTTACGGTCTGTTGTTTGATGTGCGACGGGGATGGTCTGATGACTAACTGTGTGTTAATTGTTCGGAATTAGAGTCAACAACGATGGCCTAACATCATCAAGCGCTATACATTTTTTTTTAAAATATGACGATCATCAATTTCAGGAGGACGTGAACTTCCGGTATATGGTGGATAGGCGGCAGGAACCATTGAAGGCTAAGCATGAAAAGTGTTCCTTGTTACAGTCTCCTCATATTCCAAGTCCGACTTGTTGCAGGAGCTACTGAGTTAAGTGCTCTGTGCACACCATGAGCTGTGTGTCTCATCCGGTTTGATCATGTTTCGATATTCCAATTGTTCACAATGAATGATGATATCGTATGACAGGGAACAGTTGGCTGTGTTCACTTTCTGCGCGGTTTCGCCTTATGTTTTTTAGCGTGTACTGAGACTGCTAAGATAGGGACTACAGTTACTTTTCTTTTTTTTGGGAGATGAGATATTGAATAGGATGGTTACGTTGGCACGGGCGGTTGAGCAATTATGGATTTTAATTCGTTTGCAGTGATATCGGGGCCTTCCATAACCAAATTAACAAATCATACATAAAGCAAATTGACTGTAACTAAAAAATGTCACGCCTTGTGTACAATGTCATCATTTTGAAACCACTTTCATCAAACATCAGTCTCAAGAATCAGTCCAATATACTAGACTCAGGATGACTTCATCTATGAACGCTGCGATTTTGTGGAACTTAATAACTGAGATGCCACTCGGAAATGGAAAAAAAACCAGCTATGCTAGAGATAGTTGCTATTACACGCTATGTTTGTCCTGTAAGTATGTCTTCTGTTTCTGTATTTCCCTTTTGCAAGAAATATTGAGCCCAACTGACAGAGATATTTTGTCGAAATTCTAGAATTATTACTTTAAAACCATTCACCTCCACATACTGATCTCACTTATCATCTAGAAGCTACAAGTGCCCACCATGCCACGAAGCGTATGCGAATCTCATGTTATTGTCCATATGTTTTTTTTAATTAACGGCCCATGTTATGAGAGATGTTGTCAGTATTACAACAACAGTCTAATTTTTCCAGGAAAATCAAAGAATAAATTAGTTCATATTCAGAGTCTGTGTGAGCCCTGACGTTGGTTAGTTCATCTTCCCTTCCTGCACCCCCCGCCCAAAAAAAAAACAACCCACAATTGAGTACGGATCTAATGACTTCGCCACTGCAGCTTGGCTAGCAAGAACTAAGAGACCTACTTCAAGATTCCCTAAGTCTCTTCCATAGAAGCCAAAAGAAACTGTAGACGCCTCATTTTAAATCCTATGTAGCGATACATATATTAGTGACTGCCCAACTTCGAATAATAACAAATATGTTTGCCAGCTTCTACACTAATTACAGTTGGTGTATCTCAACTTTAGAACTGTCACTTCTCGATTGATTCAAACAATCGTTTTGTCACAATAATTGAAGAGTTGTTGAAAAACGTGTTCATAACGACTCGGTGACGTGTGCTTTCCCCTCCCTATCACCCTCTCTACCACCCCCACCCTGTAATCACATATTTCCGTTAATAGACGTGTGACTTATGTAATTATGTAAACAAGAATTGATAGTGGTATGCTTCTCTGTCATCGTAGGTTCTGGCTCTCGCGTCATTAAACCATTTTCGTCCAAACAGAGCGATAATTGAATCATTATTGGAAATTGCAGGTGATAGTTACAATGTTCCGGCACGTGCAATTATGTTCTTCATTTTAACGCGCAATTTGAGTAACAAGATCAGTATTTAGTGTTAGAATGTGTCTCTGATGATGTGATCATAATTAGCTGTTACAGGGCTAGTCTTAAAGGTCACACAGGTCACAAATGTGAATAGATTGAGCGTGAATTCGACATTAAGCCTCATATTTAGAAGGGTGAAGATACATATAATTGTTGGTCTCACTGTAGATGGGATATCTGCTTTTGTTTTATAAACCTGGGCCATGTATGCATAAACAGATTAGTTCTTTGTTTACTTTGTTACGGAAGCTCTTTTCGTATTGTTGCCTGGTCAATTCTGATAGTCTCTACGTGAAAACAATACACATATTGTCTACTCCAAACAAAATAAGCAACTAACAGTTGCTCAAGAAGTACAAGAGGAGTTGCACACACTGATAATAGGAAGAAGATGGAGTTCAACAGGTCAAATGCTCAAAGCGACTTCTGATACCGTGAGGTTGGGTTCGAAATGCAGAATATTGGATGGGGAAATCATGTAAGAGAAAGAAGAAACATAAATGACTAGTGTGAGCCCAGCAGGCTAACGTTAGGACGAGACTAGTGTGAGCACAGCAGGCTAACGTTAGGACGAGACTAGTGTGAGCACAGCAGGCTAACGTTAGGACGAGACTAGTGTGAGCACAGCAGGCTAACGTTAGGACGAGACTAGTGTGAGCACAGCAGGCTAACGTTAGGACGAGACTAGTGTGAGCACAGCAGGCTAACGTTAGGACGAGACTAGTGTGAGCACAGCAGGCTAACGCTATGACGAGACTAGTGTGAGCACAGCAGGCTAACGCTATGACGAGACTAGTGTGAGCACAGCAGGCTAACGCTATGACGAGACTAGTGTGAGCACAGCAGGCTAACGCTATGACGAGACTAGTGTGAGCACAGCAGGCTAACGCTATGACGAGACTAGTGTGAGCCCAGCAGGCTAACGTTAGGACGAGACTAGTGTGAGCACAGCAGGCTAACGCTATGACGAGACTAGTGTGAGCACAGCAGGCTAACGCTATGACGAGACTAGTGTGAGCACAGCAGGCTAACGCTATGACGAGACTAGTGTGAGCCCAGCAGGCTAACGCTATGACGAGACTAGTGTGAGCCCAGCAGGCTAACGCTATGACGAGACTAGTGTGAGCCCAGCAGGCTAACGCTATGACGAGACTAGTGTGAGCACAGCAGGCTAACGTTATGACGAGACTAGTGTGAGCCCAGCAGGCTAACGCTATGACGAGACTAGTGTGAGCACAGCAGGCTAACGCTATGACGAGACTAGTGTGAGCACAGCAGGCTAACGTTAGGACGAGACTAGTGTGAGCACAGCAGGCTAACGCTATGACGAGACTAGTGTGAGCACAGCAGGCTAACGCTATGACGAGACTAGTGTGAGCACAGCAGGCTAACGCTATGACGAGACTAGTGTGAGCACAGCAGGCTAACGTTAGGACGAGACTAGTGTGAGCCCAGCAGGCTAACGTTAGGACGAGACTAGTGTGAGCCCAGCAGGCTAACGCTATGACGAGACTAGTGTGAGCACAGCAGGCTAACGCTATGACGAGACTAGTGTGAGCCCAGCAGGCTAACGCTATGACGAGACTAGTGTGAGCCCAGCAGGCTAACGCTATGACGAGACTAGTGTGAGCCCAGCAGGCTAACGCTATGACGAGACTAGTGTGAGCACAGCAGGCTAACGTTATGACGAGACTAGTGTGAGCCCAGCAGGCTAACGCTATGACGAGACTAGTGTGAGCCCAGCAGGCTAACGCTATGACGAGACTAGTGTGAGCCCAGCAGGCTAACGCTATGACGAGACTAGTGTGAGCCCAGCAGGCTAACGCTATGACGAGACTAGTGTGAGCCCAGCAGGCTAACGCTATGACGAGACTAGTGTGAGCACAGCAGGCTAACGCTATGACGAGACTAGTGTGAGCACAGCAGGCTAACGCTATGACGAGACTAGTGTGAGCCCAGCAGGCTAACGTTATGACGAGACTAGTGTGAGCCCAGCAGGCTAACGCTATGACGAGACTAGTGTGAGCACAGCAGGCTAACGCTATGACGAGACTAGTGTGAGCCCAGCAGGCTAACGCTATGACGAGACTAGTGTGAGCCCAGCAGGCTAACGCTATGACGAGACTAGTGTGAGCCCAGCAGGCTAACGCTATGACGAGACTAGTGTGAGCCCAGCAGGCTAACGCTATGACGAGACTAGTGTGAGCCCAGCAGGCTAACGCTATGACGAGACTAGTGTGAGCCCAGCAGGCTAACGCTATGACGAGACTAGTGTGAGCCCAGCAGGCTAACGTTAGGACGAGACTAGTGTGAGCACAGCAGGCTAACGCTATGACGAGACTAGTGTGAGCCCAGCAGGCTAACGCTATGACGAGACTAGTGTGAGCCCAGCAGGCTAACGCTATGACGAGACTAGTGTGAGCCCAGCAGGCTAACGCTATGACGAGACTAGTGTGAGCACAGCAGGCTAACGTTATGACGAGACTAGTGTGAGCACAGCAGGCTAACGCTATGACGAGACTAGTGTGAGCACAGCAGGCTAACGCTATGACGAGACTAGTGTGAGCCCAGCAGGCTAACGTTATGACGAGACTAGTGTGAGCACAGCAGGCTAACGTTATGACGAGACTAGTGTGAGCCCAGCAGGCTAACGTTATGACGAGACTAGTGTGAGCCCAGCAGGCTAACGTTATGACGAGACTAGTGTGAGCCCAGCAGGCTAACGTTAGGACGAGACTAGTGTGAGCACAGCAGGCTAACGTTATGACGAGACTAGTGTGAGCCCAGCAGGCTAACGTTATGACGAGACTAGTGTGAGCACAGCAGGCTAACGCTATGACGAGACTAGTGTGAGCACAGCAGGCTAACGCTATGACGAGACTAGTGTGAGCCCAGCAGGCTAACGTTAGGACGAGACTAGTGTGAGCCCAGCAGGCTAACGTTAGGACGAGACTAGTGTGAGCCCAGCAGGCTAACGTTAGGACGAGACTAGTGTGAGCCCAGCAGGCTAACGTTATGACGAGACTAGTGTGAGCCCAGCAGGCTAACGTTATGACGAGACTAGTGTGAGCCCAGCAGGCTAACGCTATGACGAGACTAGTGTGAGCCCAGCAGGCTAACGCTATGACGAGACTAGTGTGAGCCCAGCAGGCTAACGCTATGACGAGACTAGTGTGAGCCCAGCAGGCTAACGCTATGACGAGACTAGTGTGAGCCCAGCAGGCTAACGCTATGACGAGACTAGTGTGAGCCCAGCAGGCTAACGCTATGACGAGACTAGTGTGAGCCCAGCAGGCTAACGCTATGACGAGACTAGTGTGAGCCCAGCAGGCTAACGCTATGACGAGACTAGTGTGAGCCCAGCAGGCTAACGCTATGACGAGACTAGTGTGAGCCCAGCAGGCTAACGCTATGACGAGACTAGTGTGAGCCCAGCAGGCTAACGCTATGACGAGACTAGTGTGAGCCCAGCAGGCTAACGTTAGGACGAGACTAGTGTGAGCCCAGCAGGCTAACGTTAGGACGAGACTAGTGTGAGCCCAGCAGGCTAACGCTATGACGAGACTAGTGTGAGCACAGCAGGCTAACGCTATGACGAGACTAGTGTGAGCCCAGCAGGCTAACGCTATGACGAGACTAGTGTGAGCCCAGCAGGCTAACGCTATGACGAGACTAGTGTGAGCCCAGCAGGCTAACGCTATGACGAGACTAGTGTGAGCACAGCAGGCTAACGTTATGACGAGACTAGTGTGAGCCCAGCAGGCTAACGCTATGACGAGACTAGTGTGAGCCCAGCAGGCTAACGCTATGACGAGACTAGTGTGAGCCCAGCAGGCTAACGCTATGACGAGACTAGTGTGAGCCCAGCAGGCTAACGCTATGACGAGACTAGTGTGAGCCCAGCAGGCTAACGCTATGACGAGACTAGTGTGAGCACAGCAGGCTAACGCTATGACGAGACTAGTGTGAGCACAGCAGGCTAACGCTATGACGAGACTAGTGTGAGCCCAGCAGGCTAACGTTATGACGAGACTAGTGTGAGCCCAGCAGGCTAACGCTATGACGAGACTAGTGTGAGCACAGCAGGCTAACGCTATGACGAGACTAGTGTGAGCCCAGCAGGCTAACGCTATGACGAGACTAGTGTGAGCCCAGCAGGCTAACGCTATGACGAGACTAGTGTGAGCCCAGCAGGCTAACGCTATGACGAGACTAGTGTGAGCCCAGCAGGCTAACGCTATGACGAGACTAGTGTGAGCCCAGCAGGCTAACGCTATGACGAGACTAGTGTGAGCCCAGCAGGCTAACGCTATGACGAGACTAGTGTGAGCCCAGCAGGCTAACGTTAGGACGAGACTAGTGTGAGCACAGCAGGCTAACGCTATGACGAGACTAGTGTGAGCCCAGCAGGCTAACGCTATGACGAGACTAGTGTGAGCCCAGCAGGCTAACGCTATGACGAGACTAGTGTGAGCCCAGCAGGCTAACGCTATGACGAGACTAGTGTGAGCACAGCAGGCTAACGTTATGACGAGACTAGTGTGAGCACAGCAGGCTAACGCTATGACGAGACTAGTGTGAGCACAGCAGGCTAACGCTATGACGAGACTAGTGTGAGCCCAGCAGGCTAACGTTATGACGAGACTAGTGTGAGCACAGCAGGCTAACGTTATGACGAGACTAGTGTGAGCCCAGCAGGCTAACGTTATGACGAGACTAGTGTGAGCCCAGCAGGCTAACGTTATGACGAGACTAGTGTGAGCCCAGCAGGCTAACGTTATGACGAGACTAGTGTGAGCACAGCAGGCTAACGTTATGACGAGACTAGTGTGAGCCCAGCAGGCTAACGTTATGACGAGACTAGTGTGAGCACAGCAGGCTAACGCTATGACGAGACTAGTGTGAGCACAGCAGGCTAACGCTATGACGAACTAGTGTGAGCCCAGCAGGCTAACGTTAGGACGAGACTAGTGTGAGCCCAGCAGGCTAACGTTAGGACGAGACTAGTGTGAGCCCAGCAGGCTAACGTTAGGACGAGACTAGTGTGAGCCCAGCAGGCTAACGTTAGGACGAGACTAGTGTGAGCCCAGCAGGCTAACGTTATGACGAGACTAGTGTGAGCCCAGCAGGCTAACGCTATGACGAGACTAGTGTGAGCCCAGCAGGCTAACGCTATGACGAGACTAGTGTGAGCCCAGCAGGCTAACGCTATGACGAGACTAGTGTGAGCCCAGCAGGCTAACGCTATGACGAGACTAGTGTGAGCCCAGCAGGCTAACGCTATGACGAGACTAGTGTGAGCCCAGCAGGCTAACGCTATGACGAGACTAGTGTGAGCCCAGCAGGCTAACGCTATGACGAGACTAGTGTGAGCCCAGCAGGCTAACGCTATGACGAGACTAGTGTGAGCCCAGCAGGCTAACGCTATGACGAGACTAGTGTGAGCCCAGCAGGCTAACGCTATGACGAGACTAGTGTGAGCCCAGCAGGCTAACGCTATGACGAGACTAGTGTGAGCCCAGCAGGCTAACGCTATGACGAGACTAGTGTGAGCCCAGCAGGCTAACGCTATGACGAGACTAGTGTGAGCCCAGCAGGCTAACGCTATGACGAGACTAGTGTGAGCCCAGCAGGCTAACGCTATGACGAGACTAGTGTGAGCCCAGCAGGCTAACGCTATGACGAGACTAGTGTGAGCCCAGCAGGCTAACGCTATGACGAGACTAGTGTGAGCCCAGCAGGCTAACGTTAGGACGAGACTAGTGTGAGCCAGCAGGCTAACGTTAGGACGAGACTAGTGTGAGCCCAGCAGGCTAACGCTATGACGAGACTAGTGTGAGCCCAGCAGGCTAACGCTATGACGAGACTAGTGTGAGCCCAGCAGGCTAACGCTATGACGAGACTAGTGTGAGCCCAGCAGGCTAACGCTATGACGAGACTAGTGTGAGCCCAGCAGGCTAACGCTATGACGAGACTAGTGTGAGCACAGCAGGCTAACGCTATGACGAGACTAGTGTGAGCCCAGCAGGCTAACGCTATGACGAGACTAGTGTGAGCCCAGCAGGCTAACGTTATGACGAGACTAGTGTGAGCACAGCAGGCTAACGTTATGACGAGACTAGTGTGAGCCCAGCAGGCTAACGCTATGACGAGACTAGTGTGAGCCCAGCAGGCTAACGCTATGACGAGACTAGTGTGAGCCCAGCAGGCTAACGCTATGACGAGACTAGTGTGAGCACAGCAGGCTAACGCTATGACGAGACTAGTGTGAGCCCAGCAGGCTAACGCTATGACGAGACTAGTGTGAGCCCAGCAGGCTAACGCTATGACGAGACTAGTGTGAGCCCAGCAGGCTAACGCTATGACGAGACTAGTGTGAGCACAGCAGGCTAACGCTATGACGAGACTAGTGTGAGCCCAGCAGGCTAACGTTAGGACGAGACTAGTGTGAGCCCAGCAGGCTAACGCTATGACGAGACTAGTGTGAGCCCAGCAGGCTAACGCTATGACGAGACTAGTGTGAGCACAGCAGGCTAACGCTATGACGAGACTAGTGTGAGCCCAGCAGGCTAACGCTATGACGAGACTAGTGTGAGCCCAGCAGGCTAACGCTATGACGAGACTAGTGTGAGCCCAGCAGGCTAACGCTATGACGAGACTAGTGTGAGCCCAGCAGGCTAACGCTATGACGAGACTAGTGTGAGCCCAGCAGGCTAACGCTATGACGAGACTAGTGTGAGCCCAGCAGGCTAACGCTATGACGAGACTAGTGTGAGCCCAGCAGGCTAACGCTATGACGAGACTAGTGTGAGCCCAGCAGGCTAACGCTATGACGAGACTAGTGTGAGCCCAGCAGGCTAACGCTATGACGAGACTAGTGTGAGCCCAGCAGGCTAACGCTATGACGAGACTAGTGTGAGCCCAGCAGGCTAACGCTATGACGAGACTAGTGTGAGCCCAGCAGGCTAACGCTATGACGAGACTAGTGTGAGCCCAGCAGGCTAACGCTATGACGAGACTAGTGTGAGCACAGCAGGCTAACGCTATGACGAGACTAGTGTGAGCCCAGCAGGCTAACGCTATGACGAGACTAGTGTGAGCCCAGCAGGCTAACGCTATGACGAGACTAGTGTGAGCCCAGCAGGCTAACGCTATGACGAGACTAGTGTGAGCCCAGCAGGCTAACGCTATGACGAGACTAGTGTGAGCACAGCAGGCTAACGCTATGACGAGACTAGTGTGAGCCCAGCAGGCTAACGCTATGACGAGACTAGTGTGAGCCCAGCAGGCTAACGCTATGACGAGACTAGTGTGAGCCCAGCAGGCTAACGCTATGACGAGACTAGTGTGAGCCCAGCAGGCTAACGCTATGACGAGACTAGTGTGAGCCCAGCAGGCTAACGCTATGACGAGACTAGTGTGAGCCCAGCAGGCTAACGCTATGACGAGTGATCACCGAGTACGAGAAGTGGAGAGCCTACTAAGTGATTATACAACAGACGTTAACAGATCAACACGGTCACTGTCTCTAGTACTGGCCAGTGAACAAGGAAAGGTGGATAAGAATATTTTTGGAAGGAAGCACTATTTTGCAGTGAACAAACGGGAAACTAAATAACCGCGGTCATAAACAGACCAAAGATCTTCTCACATTGACACCGTAACTACTATGTAGGGAGAACGAGAAACAGACCAAAGATCTTCTCACATTGACACCGTAACTACTATGTAGGGAGACTGAGAAACAGTCGAGATAGATACCCAGCTAGGTGTCTTTTGCCATTTAGGGTTCTGATCCTACCCAACAATTGTAGACCAGGAAGCCGGTATGATTTGAACATCAACTAGCGAACGACGATTATCTACCAAATTAAATTTTGATAAGCCATTTTCTTCTCTCTAATGTATTATTGTTAAAATAGGATGAAAATCCTGTAATATATTCATTTTATTTTTGTATCGCCACATAAATTTTGATTTATTTATATATGTTAATCTTATAAATCTTTTTATGTGCCTTGCATGTTTGGTAATTGTAAATATGCGAACTTAGTGGATGTTAATGAAAAAACAACATAATGCAACGCTAATTAAAAGAAAATAACCACGTTAAAGAATTAGCGAGGGAAGTCGACACGATGATCAAACGATGCTCTTGTGGAGATCTGTGCGCTTCAACAAACCTCAACATGTTCAGGAATGTGATCTCTAAGAGTGAACAAAACTACAAATACAAACAAGGAAACATCGACTTTAGTTCAGAGTTGAGAGTAGAGCGTTGCCAGTTTTCTGTTCATGTGCCAGTTTGTGGCAGATTTCAGTTGTTTCAGAATTTAGAAGGTTTCAACTCTCGCAGTTTTACAGTTTTATGGTTTATCAGCTTCAAATGGACAGTTATGAAGTTTGGAGTTGAACAGTTTTGCATTGATCAGTTTAGAGTTGTTCACTTTTGTGTTGCTGGAGATTAAGAAAGAGTTCCGATGATGACGAGATTCTAGTCTTGTTCGTGAGAAACTTATGGACGAAACGGAACCGTGACAATCTAGACGTTCGTCAAATCAAGGTGATAACCTTTAAGAGAATATTAATCACTGGTCGAACGAAAATAACCTCGACTTTTCTTATCATGCTCATCGAATAATTCAGTACACAGGCGTGGGTTTAGTCTTGTGACTCTAACCAGATGAATGCCATTTCAGTAAGGACAACAAATTTGAGGCCGCGGAAACGGTGCGCAACTTCATCATTATTGCGGATGTCTGGGATGTTTCAATTATCGTCGCTCATGATGTCAGAAGTTGCCTCAAAGTCTGCAAACAGCAGGGTATCATAAACAGAAACAACTAACAGGCTCCTCTGTATCAAGTGAATTGGCGGGAGGGGGGAGTGTATGGTCTCGAGTCTATACGCCGGTCTCGAGACAGAGAGGTTCAATTCCTGGCTGAATCAGTTGGGATTTTTATTTGTGATGTCGCTCTGCGGCAGTCACCCCTGGTCTTAGCACCGAGGCCCGGCTTGAAAAGTCAATTACACATCGACGGAAAAATATGGGTACCTCCGAAGACGGAATTATCTGCCTGTGCGGCGAGGGACCCGTGTTTGCATACGGTTGCTATGGAAAAACGGATTAACTTGGAAAAGTCAGTTCCTAGTTTCTATTCTAGGGACTACGCTAGAGGTGAAAGCTGGCGAACGCAAACAACAAAAATAATCTGTCATGTATGGCGGAAAGAATATGGCTCTAAATCAACATTATGAAAGAAAATAATGACAAATAAAATTATCCCAGAGGGTAATAAATCTTTATGTCTCGGCAGCAATCTAGTTCAAGAAGGTAAAACAAAGAAAGGTATCATAAGCAGTATAGCAAAAGCAGCAGCAAATTAAAAAAATTAACCCTGGACAGTATAAGGAAATAAAAATTCTAATCAAGAATTAAACTTAGATTATTCAACAAACGTAGCCGCGATAACTCAGTGGTTAGTGAACTGGGCTACAAAGGACAAGAGGTAGGGTTCGATCCAACCGACGGCTTCTGGGTTCACCTAGCCTTAAATGAGTATCGGATTTTTTTTCTGGGAAAGTAATGCGGCACGGGCGTAATACCGACCACATTACCCTAAAAATCATGTGCTGAAGGTCTGTAAAATTTATGGTCACTAAAACCACATTCCCTATACGCCACTTGGCGTGACGGGGGCTCTTTACTTACTTTACTTATTCATCAAACGCATTATCAACGCTTACGTATGTGAAAGCTGGAAAATAAATGAGATTGAAAGAAACTAAACGCTTTTTAAGACAAGTGCCAAATAATACTCTGTGCACAATTGAATTACTTCAAGACTAGTATTGAGATAAGAGAAGTGACAGGGCAACCAACGATCACATCTACAATTAGGAAGAGAAGAGGACCAATGTCAGACATGTGTTGGGAAGAGACAACAAGAGAATTTCCAAACAGGCTCTTCTATGGGAAACATCAGGTACAGAAAAATGAGGTAGACCGAGAGAGAGACACTAAAAAGAACACCTATAAGAGAAGCAAAGTTGAAAGGCATAGACTCAGATAAGATAGAACTTCTTGGCAAGAATAGAAATGGGTGGCGAGAAACACAACATGCCCTATGTGTGGTCACGCAGCCCTGGAAGGTTCAAGTCAGGATCATGTCAGCTGATGTTGTCTACCCACAGCACGCTCTTTTTGTGACATCAGGTGTGCTGTTAAGATGTTTCAATTAATATGTTCTTAAAATATCTCACCATTATGTTCTTAAACATATCTCACCATTATGTTCTTAAACATATCTCACCATTATGTTCTTAAACATATCTCACCATTATGTTCGTAAACATATCTCACCAATATGTTCGTAAACATGGTAAAGTAAAGTACCACTGTCCCGCCAAGTGGCGTATAGGGAATATGGTTTTAGTGACCATATATTTTACAGACCTTCGGCACATGATTTTTGGGGTAATGTGTATGTTCGTAAACAGATCTCACCAATATGTTCATAAACATATCTCACCAGGGATCGTGCGAACTAGATAATAAAGAAAGAATTATATATGTTTTCATCAAGTAGAAAGTTGATGACATTTAATTTAATTGATGGACTTCCCAGAAGGTGGCGCCAAAGTTAGCCCCTCTGCCAATTAGAAAGTGTCATCACTAAACTTACATTTTTGAACGGATTTTTCCGATTTATTCCAGTGATGTAGTGTGGGAAGCGACTACCACCTATTTTGGTGATCTTATCTGAGCTTGTTGTCAACGCTGCTGGTGTGGCTCGCTTTGGAATTCGATCTTGTTAATGACCAACAATACAAAATGGCTGCCTGTCGTTCATTTGTTTTCCAGATAGTAACACTAGCTGTCTAAACCGTAGATATTGTGTTGTTTATTTGTGTGTGTGTGTGTTTTTGAAGAAGTCGGAGTGAGGAAATGGTTGTTCACTCTAGTTTCTACGGAAGTCGCTAGGAATCGTCGCCTATGCCGCCTGAAAATGCTACACGGACGTCGACCTTGTCAACATAATTTGTCACCGCGCTTTGTCGGTATTTGTGATATTCCGTGGAGTGGATATGGGGAATTCCCTGTTGTTGTAAAGCTGATGCTATGACAGAATAGAACACAATTAAATGTATGATTGTCATCAACTTGATAAGGAAAGGCCTTGAAAAATTAAAACCTGGGTAAGATACTACCACTAATGGAAGAACTAGGCGTCAAGAAGTCACATTCTCATACCACTCTACAATTTCTGAAGTGAATTACGGAACTTTACCAAATATGGGCGTACTCTCAGTGTCATAACTTTACTATCGTCTGTTCAAAAATACAAAAACATAAAATATTTACATAGTAACATGACCTTGTATTGAACAATATAACAAATCTTAATTTACTTCAAGGACATGTCTGTGTGCGTACGTGTGTGTGTACATGTGTACGTGCATCAGAAAGATTCATTATAATTAGACTATTAGAAGCAGGCAGAAAAAGAACGACTTACAGTTAAATGTATGCACTATGTTATAACAACGATAATAAATGAAGAATTGCCATCATCATCAAGAACCGGGCTAGTGGCGTAGGTAATCATGTCTCTCCACAACTTTCGATCTCGGCAGCTATTTATCATTTCTGTTGTTGACCTTCTGCCAAGCCATTCTCTTAAGCTGTCTGAAGAATTGTAAGAGAACTAAATATAATAATCAGTAAGACTGATAAAAGTTATTGATGGAAACACCAAAGGAACGTTAGGGAAACGCAACAGCGGAAATCGAGAAATCCTGAGATACTTTGATCAGAAAAATGAAAGAAAGAAATATGGAAACAGACTGTAAAAAATATGTTATTATTATTTATTATTATTATGGTGATATGTGCATCACCAATATATTCTTTAAAAAGAGAGTTGCAAAAATACACTGATACACCTGATACACCTGGAACAAAGTGATCGACTCCCTCTGTAGAAGCCAGATTTCATACTAACAAGAAAACAGAACATGAAAACAGAACAAGAAAAGAATAACCGACAGTAGAAATGTCCCAAAATGTTAGACGATACAGACCATAATATAGTTATTATCACATTTAGAAAGCCAGCAACAAGAATGAGATACATAAACACACAGGCACAAAGAACAGACAATAACAATGAAACAGTTAAAGAATAATCACGGAGAAGTCTCGAAGAAAAACCTAAAAGAAATTCAAGAAACTTTTGAGCGAAGTAAAGATACACAAATGTGATGGTACATGACGTTCAATAACACATGATGTATGTACTTACTTGAATTGCACTTGAAGATTGACTGAATTTCTAAGATGGTAAGTGTCTCTACTACGATATCTCTAATGTCTCCAACTCAGCAACATTACATCCGCCTGTATCACTTCGTTTCACAAGATTTAACAGTTGTGTACTTTTATTCACTTGCTATACATGGATCTGATTGAACGTAGTTTCTTCAATCACTTCTTGAAACTCGTGTTTCTAGGGTTCTCAGAATATTCCCAGGTTAAAAGAACAAATTGTCTATTTCTTTAAAGGAAAAAAGATTTCCTTGTTTGTCAGAAAAAAGGAAGATTGACATGATTAATCGCAAACCATTTATGGTAGTTTATGTCACTGACACTGCACGTGATATGTAATCTAAAGCACTGCTGCCTACTACCACTACTACTAATACTACTAATACTACTACTACTACTGCTACTACTACCACTACTACTGCTACTACTACTACTACTACTACTACTACTACCACTACTACTACTGCTACTACTACTACAACTACTGCTACTACTACTACTACTACTACTGCTACCACTACTACTACTACTGCTACTACTACTACTACTACTGCTACCACTACTACTACTACTACAACTGCTACTACTACCACTACTACTACTGCTACTACTACCACTACTGCTACTGCTACTACTACCACTACTGCTACTGCTACTACTACCACTACTACTACTGCTACTACTACCACTACTACAACTGCTACTACTACCACTACTACTACTGCTACTGTCACTACTATAAATACTTCTACAGCTACTACTACACCTACTACTACTACTACTACAACTACTACAACCACAACCACATCTTCTACTACAACTACTGCTACTACAACTACTACTATAGCTACTACTACAACTACAACAACTACTACTACTACCACTACAACAACTACTGCTCCTACAGCTACTATTACTACTATAACTATTACTACCACAACTACAACCACTAATGCTACAACTACTACTACTACTTTTATAGCTATTACTTCCACAACTACAACTACTACTTGTAAAAATATTACTACTACTACAACTACTGTAATTACCACAACAACAACAACTACCACTATTACAACTACCACTACTACAACTACTATCACTATTACAACAACTACTACTGCTACTACCACCACAATTACTACAAATACTACTACAGCAAAACTGCTACTACTACAACAACTGCTACAACTAATACTACTACAACTACTACTACTGCTACTACTGTGTGGCCCTTTTCGTCTTGTCAGACGGTCTAGTGGAGGCTATTGCGTATTTTTTTGAGGTATTGTTTTTGCCGAACAGCTTCTCTCGTGGCTAATTCTACCAATGTTTGACAAACACACGCGGTCACATAATGAACAGGTCAGGCTCGCTGGTCCACAGGGTTTACCATCCTTTTTCATGAGTCTCTTCTCTTCTAAGTCCTGTCTTAGAACAGTCTCAAATGTTGTTATACCGTTCCTTATACGTGCTCTCCATGATGTGCGATCACTTGCCAGATGTTGCCAGTCGTTTTCACAGATGGAGAAGTCTTTCAGAGATGATTTGCAGATATCTCTATATCGTAGTTTAGGTCTGCCGATTTGTCGTTTTCCGTGTTTTAGCTCGCCATATAGTATTTGCCTAGGAATGCGTTTTTCTTCCATCCGTTGGACATGCCCCAGCCATCTTAGCCTTCGACTTCTGAGCATCGACATGATTGTTAGGGTCTTAGCACGTTGCAGGACAGTTAAGTTGGTTATTTTATCCTGCCATTTGATGTGCATTATTTTGCGGAGACATCGCATGTGGAAGACATTTAGTCTTTTTTCCTGGTTTGAGTATGTTGTCCAGGTTTCGGATCCATATAGTAGTGTGCTAAGCACACAAGTTTGATATATTAAGAGTTTAGTCTTTTGAGTTAGTTTCGTGTTGTTCCATGCCTTTTTGTGAGTTTGCCGAAGGTCGTAGCTGCCTTACCAATTCGACAGTTTATTTCTTCATCAAGAGAGATGGTTTGCGTAATTGTGGATCCAAGATATGTAAATTTCTGTACTGATTCTAGTGGACAATCTTTTAGAGTAATAGATATAGGTTTGAAGTCACCTTGATTTAGTATTACTGTCTTCTGAACATTAATTGACAGTGAAAAAAGGTCGCATGCTTTATCCAGGTTGTTGATCAGCGACTGTAGGGTGGCCTCACTATGAGCGACTAGGGCTGCATCGTCAGCAATAAAAATTATTTAAGTAGGGCAACATTTTGTTTTGGTTTTTGCTCTTAGTCGTGCTAGGTTGAACAGTGAGCCATCTGGTCTAGTGCGAATGTAAATATCTCCTGAGCTGTTTTCGAAGGTGTAATTTAGGAGGGCAGCAAAAAATATACCAAAAAGGGTGGGGGCGAGGACACATCCCTGTTTCACTCCTTTGTTGACTTTGAAATTCTCTGATGGACTCCCATCAAAATGGACTTTGCCATTCATGTCTTCATGGAAGGAAATTATCAGCCTAAGTAATTTAGGAGGGCAGCCTATGCCTTCTAACACCTTGTAGAGACCATCTCTGTTTACTGTGTCGAATGCCTTTGTGAGATCCACAAAGGCAATATAGAGCGGCATATTTTGTTCCCGGCATTTTTCCTGCAGTTGTCTAAGAGTGAAGATCATATCTATGGTTGATCTCCCGGGTCTGAAACCGCATTGGGACTCGGGAAGCACCCGTTCTGCAAGTCTATGCAGGCGATTAAGTACGACTCTAGCAAAAGCCTTGCCGGCTGTGCTAAGGAGAGAAATGCCTCTGTAATTATTGCAGTCGCCCCTGTCTCCTTTATTCTTGTACAGCGTTATAATCTTGGCATTTCTCATATCATGAGGTATTTCTCCGTTTCTCCAGCATTTAATTAGCAGTTTGTATAGGTGTGGAAGTAGTACGCTTAGGTTGTCCTTTAGTACATCTGTGGGAATGTTGTCATTTCCTGCAGCTTTTCCTCTTGAGAGGGCATTTATAGCGTCAGCAAGTTCGTTCATAGTAGGCTCAACATCCAGTTCAAACATTGTAGGATATTTGGGTATTGATTGTGCTAGAGCTGTGTTTGCTGGTCTGTCGTCACTGTATAGATTAGAGTAGTGTTCAACCCATCTTTGCATTTGTTGTCCCTTGTCAGTAATAGGTTCTCCAAACTTGATTTTAGGGGGGCTAATTTGTTATTTTGGTCCAAGGGCCTTTTTTATATTGTCATGCATGGTTTTTGAGTCGCCCCTGTCTGAGGCTTTCTGTATTTCAGAGCATAGATTGTTCCAGTATTCTTTTGCGCATCTTCTTGCTTCGCGTTGTAGGGCGGCCTGCGCATGTTTGAGCTGATCCTTGGTGATTTGATTGGGATTATTATTGAAGTTCAGTAGAGCCTTTTTCTTATTAGCTATTAGTGGGTCTAGTCTTGCTGCATTTCTTCGACCCAGTCGTTCTTTGAGAACCGTTTTTGGCCGTAGGTAGATAGAGCGCAGTTATAGATGTGTGTTCTCAGGGAGCACCAGTTGTCATCCACACTTGATGCATCTTCTACTTCTTCTACCAGTTCATCAAACTTGGATCTAAAAATGTCTTCGGTTGGTGTGGTTTTTGTCGCTGTGATGTTGATCTTGGCTGCTGCAGGCTCTCTTGATTTGTAGATACGACTACTTCTGGCTTTGATCTTGCTAATGACTAGAGCGTGGTCTGTGTTGCAGTCTGCACATATCACAGTGCAGACTGCTACTACTGCTACTAATGATATTATGACTACTGATATTACTGATACTACTGCTATAACTACTACTACCACTACTACTACTAAAACTACTTCTCCAACGACTGAGATGATAAGTCTCTGCTACGATATCTCTTATGTCTCCAACTCAGCAACATTACATTCGCCAGTATTACTCCGTTTCACAAGATTTAACAGTTGAGTACTTTGATTCACTTGCTATGCATGGATCTGACTGAACGTAGCTTCTTCAATGGCATGACTTCTCGAAACTCGTGCTTCTTGGGTTGTCAGAATGTTTCCAGGATAAAGAAAGCTTTGTCTGTTTTTGAAAGCAAAAAAAAGATTTCCAGGTTTGTCAAGAAAAAGGAATATTGACATGATTCATCGCAAACCATTTATGGTAGTTTATGTCACTGGCACTGCACATATATAAGATATGTAATCTAATAGCACTGCTGCCTACTACCACTTCTACTACTACCTCTACTGCTACTACCACAACTATAACTACTACTAATACTACTACCACGTCTACTACTACAACTATCACTACTGCTACTCCCACCACTACAACTACTACAACTGCAACTACTACGACCACTACTACAAATACTACTACTACAACTCCTACAGCTAGTACTACTACTACTACAATTAACACTACTACAATTACCACTACTACAATTACCACTACTACATTTACTACTACAGCTGCTACTACCACTACAACAACTGCTACACTACAACGACCACTACGACAACTACTACTACTACTACAACTACTACAACTACTACTACCACAGCTACTACAACCACAACTTCAACCACTACCACTACTTATAACAGTACTACAACTACTACAATTACTACTACTACAATTACTACTACCGCTACTATAATTACAACTACAACAAGTACTACTATTACTACAATTACTACTATTAAAACTACTACAACAACTACTATTACTAAAATTCCTACAACTACAACTACTACTACTACTATAACTACTATTACAACGACTACTACAACGACTGCTAATATTACCACTGCTACTACTACTATAACTAATACTACAACAACAACTACTACTACAACTAATGCTCTTATTACTACTGCTACTACTACTACGATAACTACTACTACAATTATTGCTACTACAACTACTTCTAGTACTACAAATACTACAACTATCACTACTACTACTACTACTACTACTTATAGGATTACTACTACAATTACTGCTACTACTTGCAACTACAACTACTACTACGACAGCTGCTACTACTAATAATTTTACCACTACAACTAGAACTCATCATCATCAAGTACCGGCCTAGTGGCGTAGGTGATCATGTCTCTCCACAACATTCGATCTCGGCAGCTATTTATCATTTCTGTTGTTGACCTTCTGCCAAGCCATTCCCTTAAGCTGTCTGTTATTTTTTCTCTTTGCTTCCCTCTATCTCTTCGTCCCTCAATTTTTTCCAGTTGTTACAATATATTCAAGTTGTTCTCTTCTCATTACATGGCCAAAAAATGATGATTGTCTCTTCCTAACATTGGAAATTAGCTCTCTTTCTGCTTTGACCTTTCTCAGAACCTCTTCATTACTCTTCAACTAGAACTACTACTACAATTACTGCTACTACCACTACTACTACTCGATCTACCACTACAACAGCTGCTACTACTACAACAGCTGCTACTACCACTACTACTACTCGATCTACTACTACAACAGCTGCTACTACTACAACAGCTGTTACTACTACTATTCATTTTTCTCATTCATTCATTTATTCCTGTTCCTCTCGGGCGAAGACGGTACATAGAGAGGAAGTGATCATTCTCCATGATTGACGATTTGCTGATAGTTCTTGTAGTTCTTGTTGTTTTATAATCCCATGCTTCAGTCTTCCCTAGTGATTGTTCAGCTGAACCATTTTCTTGGTCTACCTAGTTTTCTTTTACCAGAAGGTTTGCACATGAATGCCTGACGGGGAAGTCTTTCTTTATCCGCTCTCAGCACATGACCGATGTATTTCCAATGTCTTCCTCTTATAAAGCTCGACACATATTCTTGTTTTGATTCGTCTTTTATCTGTTCATTTGGAATGTTGTTTTTTCCAGTTTATGTTTCTGATTCTACACAGACATTTGTTTTCAGAGACATGTAATTCCCTCTCTAAAGTCGGAAGGAGAGGATTTCCAACTTACATGTCCATGTGTTAGTACTGGTATCTCACAGAAGTTGAACAGTTTTCTTTCGTTTACTGATTACTTTCTTCAGATATTCGTAAGAATGTTGAAAGCATTTCATGCTACTGAGATGCGTGTCGTGATTTCTGATTTTATGTCTCCATTTGATGCTAGTGCGGTGCATGTCATGATTTCTGATTGTAAGTCTCCATTTGATGCTAATGTGATGCGTGTCATGATTTCTGATTTTATGTCTCCACTTAATGCTAGAACGGTGCGTATCATGATCTCTGATTTTATGTCTCCATTTGATGCTAGTGCGGTGCATGTCATGATTTCTGATTGTAAGTCTCCATTTGATGCTATTGCGATGCGTGTCATGATTTCTGATTGTATGTCTGCATTTTATGCCAGTGTGATGTGTGTCACCATTTCTGATTGTATGTCTCAATTTGATGCTAATGTGATGCGTGTCATGATTTCATATTGTATGTCTCTATTTGATGCTAATGTGATGCGTGTCATGATTTCATATTGTATGTCTCTATTTGATGCTAATGTGATGCGTGTCATGATTTCTAGTGTCTCTATTTCTGGGCATTTTGCTGCCATGTAGGTAAAGTCATTGCTACTATTACCAAATGCATTTTCATTTTCCTCTCGGACTGAAGACGACACATAGGCTGGAAGTCATAGTTCTCTACGACTGCTAGTTCTTCTAGTCATTTTGTTGTTTCTTAACTCCCTGAGCTGAGCTTATCATATTATTATGAGAATAGTTGTTCTGCGTGGCAATTTTCT
Organism: Megaustenia siamemsis; assembly: GCA_032433765.1. NCBI lineage: Eukaryota > Metazoa > Mollusca > Gastropoda > Stylommatophora > Ariophantidae > Megaustenia > Megaustenia siamemsis. The sequence continues at coordinate 6,085,645 of JAVIAB010000073.1, forward strand.
TGATCTTGCTTGTTTTCTTTTACCAATGGTTTCCAAATGAATGCGTGACGGGTAAGTCTTCTTTCATTCATTCTCAACACATGATCGTTGTACAGTCATCCCTCGCTACTTCGCGGTTCATTTATCGCGACCTCAGTACATCGCGACCTCAGTACATCGCGGCCTCAGTACATCGCGGCCTCAGTACATCGCGAATTGTTCAAAAATTCAAAATTGAGGAATTATGGCGCGAAAGTTGCCCGTACGCTCAGAAGAAGAAACAACGGTCACAACTCCCCATCACGATGTTCCTTGTGCGCCGAAATCGTTCTGCAGAAGCTCCTCCTGCTGCCTCTACGCTGCCTCCTGCTGCCTCTACGCCGCCTCCTGCTGCCTCTACGCCGCCTCCTGCTGCCTCTACGCCGCCTCCTGCTGCCTCTACGCCGCCTCCTGCTGCCTCTACGCCGCCTCCTGCTGCATCTATGCCGTCTACTGCAGCTACCGAAGCTGCCCGCGACGATCCAGCGCCCCTAGCACCTGACGATGAGGCGTCATCTGAGGAGCAGTAAAGCTCTCATTAACCTGTGCAGTAAATCATCTTCATCATCTTCACCTCCACCGTACTGCACAGGTGTTTCATCGACATTTATAAAGATCAAGCGAAGAGAAGCTATTGTCAGAGGTGAGTTACGGACCTTGTTATAAAAGAAAAGTTGTTATAAGAATAAAAGAGTTCTAAAAACATATTTACAGTATGTACACTTTAGTTACATCTACGTATGTTACACACACACGTATCATATTTATATCATTTATACATTATTTTATGTACGTTATTTATACTATTAATATTTATTTACATGTTTGAAACTATTCTTTAATGTTCTAATGATGAAATATGCACTTATATGGTTTCATATACACTTATTGATATTATACATACATAAAAAATGTACGTATGTTAAAAATGAGGGGTGACACTACTTCGCGGTTTGTCACTTATCGCGGCCGGTTCTGGTCCCTATTAACCGCGATAACTGAGGGATTACTGCATTTCCAACGCTATCTTTATATAAACATGTACACGTATTGTTTTTTTTTATTCGTCATTCATCTGTTTATTTGAAACGTATTCTTGTGTGAAATTATTTCCACATTAATTACAAATTAAGTCTACCCGCTTCCAGATCCTATTGTAACCTACCAAGAATGACAGTGTGACCATATTAAATAAAAATGCAATTTCTGATTTTGTAAAAATGAGTAGTGTATTGACAATTTTAAAGTAGCCACATATAATTTCTAAATATTATTAAAATTAATAAAGTCAGGTTAGAATTAGCAAAAAAGGTCCATTTCCTGCCGACTTGTAATGTCCAATAATTTTGTGCATGGAGGAGAAGAGAAGCAAAAAAGTCTTTCTATGTGAAAAAGAAAAATGTAAGCCGTCAATTGTAATGAAAACACGTAAATCTTACGGGGAAAAACATAAGACCTGGCAACCATGGAGATGAGGAGTGAATGAGAAGATTCAGAAGAGTTACCTCCTCGATTTCGCCAACATGGCAGATAAAGTAACAGTTGACCTTGCACGTGTTCACCTTCCAATGATCACAGACCGAAGTCATCCGCTACACACGGAATCTATGGCTACAAGGGGCAACAAGAAAACGAAGGATAATCATCGATTAGGCAGACTTTGGATACTGTTCAGCAGGTGTGTTCAAGTAAGGACATAGATCCCGCGGAAGAATGGGTGCCAAACACAGAGACTGCAAATACTCCTTCTTTCCTTCCTTATTTACCTTTCAGCATCGAGGGGAGATATATTATGCGGTCTTTTGTTCTTCTCTTCCCCTCTGCTGCTGTTATGTTTTCTAGTGTTTCTAATATTCCATCAAACCATCTTTTGTTCTTCTCTTCCCCTCTGCTGCTGTTATGTTTTCTAGCTTTTCTAATATTCCATCAAACCATCTTTTGTTCTTCTTCCCCTCTGCTGCTGTTATGTTTTCTAGTGTTTCTAATATTCCATCAAACCATCTTTTGTTCTTCTCTTCCCCTCTGCTGCTGTTATGTTTTCTAGTGTTTCTAATATTCCATCAAACCATCTTTATCGTGGTTGGGCCTTGGTTTTGGTGTTCTAGCAATGTTTATTGTGTTTCTAGCTCGTTGTATTGTGTTTTGATCTTTCTGCCTTATTACATGGCCAAACCATTTTATCTGTTGTTGCTTTATATATTCTACGGCGTGGATTATTCCTAGCTTTTGTTCATTTCTTCATTTCTGATTTTATTTCGCAGGCGGTTTCCTGTAATTATTGGGTTGTGGGGGGGGGGGGGGGCGCTTTAAGTTCATCATCATCATCATTGAGTGCCGTCTCCGCAACGAAGGTTGGTTTCCATGGAGCGCCATTTCACTCTGTCTCTTGCTTTGATGGTGCAGTTTGTCATAGGTTGATTTGTCCATTTTTTTATGTTACTCGTCCATATTAGTCTTGGTCTGCCTCTGCCTCTTTTACCTTGTATTTTGCCTTCCAATATTACTTTTATTAGGCTGTTGTGTCTTTTAACATGGCCCAAAAATTTCATTTGTTTTATTCTAATTGTGTTTAGTAGTTCTCTTTTCATTTTTAGTTGTTTTAAAACTTCAGCGTTTGTTTTCCTTTCTTTCAATCCAATTGTACCTATTCTTCTATAAATCCACATTTCGAAGGCTTCAATTTTCTGTTCTGTTTTCTGGTCAAATGTCCATGTTTCTGCGCCATACAGGAATATTGAGAAGATGTAACATTTTGCTATTCTTAGTTTTAGCCCTGGTGTTATTTGTTTTGATGTTAGCATATTTTCATGGCATTACAATTACTTGTTGCCATACCTATTCTTTTATTTATTTCAATTTTACATTTTTCATCACTGGTTATAGAATGCCCCAGGTAGTTGTAGCTTCAAGTTGTTATTGCTTAATCGTTTCCCCTCCTCTTTTCATCTATCTATATATCTATCTGTCTGTCTGTATGTATGTATGTCTGTCTGTCTGTATGTCTATCTGTCTGTCTTTCTGTCTATCTATCTATCTGTCTATCTGTCTGTCTGTCTATCTGTCTATCTGTCTATCTATCTATCTATCTATCTATCTATCTATCTATCTATCTATCTATCTACCTCCCAGCCAAACCTACCTTCCTATCTATCTATCTATTTATCTATAAAAGGTCAAGTACGAGACTTGAACCGGCGTCTTAGCACGCGAGTTTACACCCATATGTGCTCGGCCGCCTATCCAGAAATGTTCGGATATTTCTGTATAGTGTAGCCTCAAGCATCGAAACTCAGATGCGAAGCGACATTCCTCACCTTCCCAGGGTAATACCCTGGTACCCATTTCTGCCAACGGCTGGGTCGACCGTGGAGGTATTTTTTTTCCAACCAATCTATCTATCTATCTATCTATCTATCTATCTATCTATCTATCTATCTATCTATCTATCTATCTATCTATCTATCTATCTATCTATCTATCTATCTATCTATCTATCTATCTATCTATCTATCTGTCTGTCTGTCTGTCTGTCTGTCTGTCTGTCTGTCTGTCTGTCTGTCTGTCTGTCTGTCTGTCTGTCTGTCTGTCTGTCTGTCTATCTATCTATCTATCCATCTGTTTATTTATTTACTATATATCTATCTAGCTATCTATCTGTCTGTCTGTCTATCTCTCACTCACTCACTCACTCACTTTCACACCCTTATGTGAGAATCTATACAAAGTTGACAACATATCACAATAACTTGTAGACGAGCTGAAGAATCACGATGTGTCTACCGCAACGAGGGAGATAACTAATGGATCCTTAATATTAAACCGATATTGAAGCGTTTCTCTCAGCGCTTATCCGAGCCAACTAATTTTAGTTCACTACTAGGTTACCTCCCATACATGTATTTCTTCGTTAAACTTAATTATGCGTTCACCTGAAACTATGTTTATCACAATAATTGTTGTCTTTAGAAAAAAAATATGTTCACAATAATGACGATTTGACGTGTGCGTCCCAGCGCCTCTACAGGAATGGATCACGTGACTTATGTAAATCAATAAATATGGGGAACGTGAGACGTTAATAGTTGTTCAGTGGTCATTATATGCCCGGATGTTCAGACTAGTTATACACGTCATCTACTTTGTATTCTTGTGTATAATTCCATCATTGTCGTTAATCCCTGTCATCATGACATTACGCCAGAACAATAATTCTCAAAGCGTGTACTTTTTTAACATCTGGAGCGTTGAGGCTTCAGTCACGCGACAAGCGGTAGTTATTGCCCGGGGCTACTACATCGTGACATGTCATTTAACCGCAGACGTGGCAAAGATGGCAACCAAGTAGCAGTTGATTAGTGGCTACATGTCATATGTCATATGTCATAGTAGAGAATTGGAAGAAACGTCGATTGTTCCTGCGCCCCCCCCCCACTCCCCCCTCCCCACCACCACGACAACTGTCACATCTATCGTCTGATTGCTATTTTCAAGATGTACTCACGGTTATAGTATCTGTCTTCTCTATTTTATCGGATTTTGATTTTGTTATAAACTTCAGTTGTCAGCTTGTATCAAATAATTTATATTTTAAAGTGGGAAGTTCGTACAGTAATGAGCAGACCAAGATTGGGGTAACATAACGTCTGCAGGACCTTTCTGAGAGACCTCTCAGTTAAAACAACTGGCGAATTTTGGCGGGAAATCTTAGTGTATTGAGAAGTAGCCCAGTGAGTGACATAACACTCGACACAGGAAGTGAAGTCCACAAAAAACATCATTGCACATCACAACCCAGAGAGGGCTTGACATCGGACATCACAACCCAGAGATGGCTTGACATCGGACATCACAACCCAGAGATGGCTTGACATTGGACATCACAATCCAGAGAGGGCTTGACATCGGACATCACAACCCAGAGATGGCTTGACATTGGACATCACAACCCAGAGATGGCTTGACATCGGACATCACAACCCAGAGATGGCTTGACATTGGACATCACAACCCAGAGATGGCTTGACATTGGACATCACAACCCAGAGATGGCTTGACATTGGATATCACAACCCAGAGATGGCTTGACATCGGATATCACAACCCAGAGATGGCTTGACATCGGACATCACAATCCAGAGAGGGCTTGACATCGGACATCACAACCCAGAGATGGCTTGACATCGGACATCAGAACCCAGAGAGGGCTCGACATTGGACATCACAACCCAGAGATGGCTTGACATCGGACATCAGAACCCAGAGATGGCTTGACATCGGACATCAGAACCCAGAAAGGGCTCGACATCGGACATCACAACCCAGAGAGCCCTGGATGGTAAAGCAACTAAGAAACCACGGATTCAAATGTATTTATTTTTTAAAATATTTCCACTGGTGGAATTGAACCCGGTACCTTCCTGTCCAAATGCCGAGTTCTTACCCCTTGACCACCCAGCTCTGTAGTATGGCAACGATTGAACGTCAGCTTAACAAATTTCACTTTATGGATAGAAGAAAATATTTACAGACACGTTGCAGATGTCCCAACAATGATGACAACGCAGTCTTTATCAACATCGATGGACAAACTAAAGCAAAACCTAAACTGAATTCGGTTGTTTTAATTGGGGCCGTGGTAGTCCAAAATGTTCGTCCTTCGGTGACGGAGGTAAGCTAATGGTCGGTACGGCACTCTAGATTGAGTTCGAAGATTTCAGACAAGATCTATAAGTTAGCGGTGTCGATGAGGTAGATTTTGTTGAATTGCAAATCAGCTATGGGATTTATCGCTTCACATTGGAATTATTGATTCTCATTGATTCTTCTAGTAAATATGAGGAGTCTCAGTAAGATCCGTGCGTCAAGGTGTGGAGTCAACATCAAACGTTCTTCTAGACATCACGATTAACAAAACAATGCTTTTGTTGTGCCTTTCAACCTTTTAGTGTGTGTACTTTATGAATTATGGGAGCCGCGATAGCTCAGTGGTTAGTGAACTGGGCTACAAAGGACAAGAGGTAGGGTTCGATCCCAACCGACGGCTTCCAGGTTCACCCAGCCTTTAATGGGTACCAGATTTTTATGGGAAAGTGAAGCGGCACGGGCGTAATACCGACCACATTACCCCAAAAATCATGTGCCGAAGGTCTGTAAAATTTATGGTCACTAACACCATATTGCCTATACGCCGCTTGGTGTGACGGATGTACTTTACTACTACTTTATGAATTAGCCAAACATTACGATTAACACAACCAGTGAGTTTATTAACGTTTTTTTGCTGTGTACATTATAAACTTCTGCCCCTTATCTGTTCAGTCTAGAATAGTTTCCCCTGTCAACGTTGATCCAGGTTAGCGAGCACACGTCCAGTCTACACGAGACGATTCACAAAATATGGTAGGAGCGCTTGTAGTGAGAATTTGTACGTGAATCATGTTTGTCGATGGGACCAAATCCTGATATCTCATCTTCAACAATTTTTGTTGTCGATGAATATGTTTTGACTACTGAAAACGTTCCACATTTAAGAAAGAAAGAAACATACGACATACAATAAAATAGTTGTGTAAGTTTTTCATTTTATTTCACTTGCGATCAGAACTTTCCTTAGGCACGTTGTGAGCTTTTATGGTAGTTTTGATGTTTCATGTTCTTTTGAGCCTCAATTTGGTGTCTTTAAGAAAAGCAACAAAGGTGTGAGTCTGCTTTACGTCATGCTTTAAACATTACCACCCAAGTCTGCTTTACGTCATGCTTTAAACATTACCACCCAAGTCTGCTTTACGTCATGCTTTAAACATTACCACACAAGTCTGCTTTACGTCATGCTTTAAACATTACCACACAAGTCTCCTTTACGTCATGATTTAAACATTACCACACAAGTCTCCTTTACGTCATGATTTAAACATTACTAGCCAGGTCTCCTTTACGTCATGCTTTAAACATTACCAGCCAAGTCTGCTATACGTCATACTTTAAACATTACCACACAAGTCTGCTTTACGTCATGCTTTAAACATTACCACACAAGTCTCCTTTACGTCATGATTTAAACATTACCACACAAGTCTCCTTTACGTCATGATTTAAACATTACCACACAAGTCTCCTTTACGTCATGATTTAAACATTACCAGCCAGGTCTCCTTTACGTCATGATTTAAACATTACCAGCCAGGTCTACTTTACGTCATGATTTAAACATTACCAGCCAGGTCTCCTTTACGTCATGATTTAAACATTACCAGCCAGGTCTCCTTTACGTCATGCTTTAAACATTACCAGCTAAGTCTGCTATACGTCATGCTTTAAACATTACCAGCCAAGTCTGCTTTACGTCATACTATAAACATTACCATTCAAGTCTGCATTACCCCATTTTTTAAACATTACTAGTCAAGTCTGCTTTACGCCATGCTTTAAATATTACCAGCCAAGTCTGCTTTACCCCATTTTTTAAACATTACCACACAAGTCTGCTTTACGTCATGCTTTAAACATTACCATTCAAGTCTGCTTTACCCCATTTTTTAAACATTACTAGAGTAGTCTGCTTTACGCCATGCATTGAACATTACCAGCCAAGTCTACTGTATGCCATGCTTCAAATATTTTGTTTAAATATTCACTGGTTACCATATTTAGATTTACTGTTGATAAGTTATTTCCACATATGAGTATTTGTGTGTGTGTGTATATATATATATTACCAAACACCAATATAAAGGAAAATTAAAGGGAAAGAAGCTCTAAAACAACCAGGACGTCTCTACAGAATATTTAAGCCTACAGCATTATGTGCTTTTCGACAACATGTTTTCCACTGCACCTGCGTATGGTTCGAAATGAACTTACGACACCAAAGGATAGCACGCTCTGCAGGCAAAATAGTCAAAGAAGACCGTGATGGGTTGGTTATGACCATTAGTAGTATGACGATGAAGGTGATGGTAGTGGCCAGTGAGACAGGGTAGGGGCAGAGGAACGGAGAGGTGGAGAAAAGGGGGATTAGGTGGAAGAGGTCAAGGGGTGAAGGCTAGAGATAGCCGTAAACAGGTAGCAACTCATAGTCCACGGGAAATGAGGGATCGGGTGAACAGGTCGTGAAACACGAAGTTTGAAAACGAGGTAAAGAGTTAGGGGAGACAAAGGGGTTAGTTAGTGAGAGGCATTCGAGAAATTACGAGCGCTCAATGCGGACGGATTGTCGTGTTGACAAGCTGGGACGGTGAGTGGAGTTTATAGTAACAAAGCCCAGGAGGTTTGGAAAATTCAGTTAAGTTAGGACACGACAGTCGAGCAAGGAGGACTGTAATACAGATAGAATAGCGTTTCATTGACATAGTGAATTGTGCTAGAATACGTAGTTGATGTATTCAAGCAACGCTGTGTGTAGAGTAAGTAAACTAGATAGAGTCTATGTTTCCATGGACATAGTAATTGTGTTAGCATCAGAAGTTATGATACTCAGGCATAGGCAGAATGTACTCATTGTGAGCTCGGTAGCTACCACTAAGTTAGGAGCCTGAATCAAAGCCAACCCAGTGACTATTTAGCAAGTATGAGTAACTCGGTAGCTACCACTAAGTTAGGAGGCTGAATCAAAGACAACCCAGTGACTATTTCGCAAGGTATGAGCAACTCGGTAGCTACCACTAAGTTAGGAGGCTGAATCAAAGCCAACCCAGTGACTATTTCGCAAGGTATGAGCAACTCAGTGGTTTCAATAATTGTGTGCAGAGACTTTATAGAACAGGGTTGTTCTTACCATTAATAGGCTGGTAGTAAGCCATCAAGGGACATTATTATGAACTCAGTAGGTTTAAGATTAGTTGCAGAGACTTTATAGAACAGGGTTGTTCTTACCATTAATAGGCTGGTAGTAAGCCATCAAGGGACATTATTATGAACTCAGTAGGTTTAAGATTAGTTGCAGAGACTTTATAGAACAGGGTTGTTCTTACCATTAATAGGCTGGTAGTAAGCCATCAAGGGACATTGTTATGAACTCAGTAGGTTTAAGATTAGTTGCAGAGACTTTATAGAACAGGGTTGTTCTTACCATTAATAGGCTGGTAGTAAGCCATCAAGGGACATTATTATGAACTCAGTAGGTTTAAGATTAGTTGCAGAGACTTTATAGAACAGGGTTGTTCTTACCATTAATAGGCTGGTAGTAAGCCATCAAGGAACATTATTATGAACTCAGTAGGTTTAAGATTAGTTGCAGAGACTTTGTAGAACAGGGTTGTTCTTACCATTAATAGGCTGGTAGTAAGCCATCAAGGAACATTATTATGAACTCAGTAGGTTTAAGATTAGTTGCAGAGACTTTATAGAACAGGGTTGTTCTTACCATTAATAGGCTGGTAGTAAGCCATCAAAGAACATTATTATGAACTCAGTAGGTTTAAGATTAGTTGCAGAGACTTTATAGAACAGGGTTGTTCTTACCATTAATAGGCTGGTAGTAAGCCATCAAGGAACATTATTATGAACTCAGTAGGTTTAAGATTAGTTGCAGAGACTTTATAGAACAGGGTTGTTCTTACCATTAATAGGCTGGTAGTAAGCCATCAAGGAACATTATTATGAACTCAGTAGGTTTAAGATTAGTTGCAGAGACTTTATAGAACAGGGTTGTTCTTACCATTAATAGGCTGGTAGTAAGCCATCAAGGGACATTATTATGAACTCAGTAGGTTTAAGATTAGTTGCAGAGACTTTATAGAACAGGGTTGTTCTTACCATTAATAGGCTGGTAGTAAGCCATCAAGGGACATTATTATGAACTCAGTAGGTTTAAGATTAGTTGCAGAGACTTTATAGAACAGGGTTGTTCTTACCATTAATAGGCTGGTAGTAAGCCATCAAGGGACATTATTATGAACTCAGTAGGTTTAAGATTAGTTGCAGAGACTTTATAGAACAGGGTTGTTCTTACCATTAATAGGCTGGTAGTAAGCCATCAAGGGACATTATTATGAACTCATTAGGTTTAAGATTAGTTGCAGAGACTTTATAGAACAGGGTTGTTCTTACCATTAATAGGCTGGTAGTAAGCCATAAAGGGACATTATTATGAACTCAGTAGGTTTAAGATTAGTTGCAGAGACTTTATTGAACAGGGTTGTTCTTACCATTAATAGGCTGGTAGTAAGCCATCAAGGGACATTGTTATGAACTCAGTAGGTTTAAGATTAGTTGCAGAGACTTTATAGAACAGGGTTGTTCTTACCATTAATAGGCTGGTAGTAAGCCATCAAGGGACATTATTATGAACTCAGTAGGTTTAAGATTAGTTGCAGAGACTTTATAGAACAGGGTTGTTCTTACCATTAATAGGCTGGTAGTAAGCCATCAAGGGACATTATTATGAACTCAGTAGGTTTAAGATTAGTTGCAGAGACTTTATAGAACAGGGTTGTTCTTACCATTAATAGGCTGGTAGTAAGCCATCAAGGGACATTATTATGAACTCAGTAGGTTTAAGATTAGTTGCAGAGACTTTATAGAACAGGGTTGTTCTTACCATTAATAGGCTGGTAGTAAGCCATCAAGGGACATTATTATGAACTCAGTAGGTTTAAGATTAGTTGCAGAGACTTTATAGAACAGGGTTGTTCTTACCATTAATAGGCTGGTAGTAAGCCGTTAAGTGACATTGTTATGAGCTCAGTGTTGGGCAAGATAGTAAGTGTGAAGGGCTTGTTAGGTGACTAGGATGTATGTTGTCCGCGTGGTTACCACAATGGCGCAGGCTAGACTTAGGCCAGTGACCGTTAGAGAGTGATTACTATAGCTTGGTGAAGTGAATCTACATGTTAGAGAGAGTGTGTCCAAGAGGAGATACACAAGACGTTGGGGAAGTGAGAGTTATATACGTGAGGGTTTGTGGGGAGGTCTGATTGGCTGTCAACGATCTATTTTGTCAGGCCATTCACAGTGGTCATACAGTGAAATAAAGCCAGTGTGTGCAGTTTTCACGAGTGTCAGTTCCATCATTGTTGCTGTATTCTGTCACCGCGATGAATGGACGAGGGTGTCACGCGCCATGAACATCACAACGTGAAGTCGAGAAGAAACTGATCAAGGGCCAGAGGGGTGGCAAAGTCTGAGGGAGTCTGTCCATCCATTCCAGCAGTATTCCAGGTAGGGCTCAGGTCTTAACGAGCCTTGCCTCTGTCAGCAGAACACCAGGTCGGGCTCAGGTCTTAACGTGCGTTGCCTCTGTCAGCAGAACACCAGCTCGGGCTCAGGTCTTAAAGTGCGTTGCCTCTGTCAGCAGAACACCAGGTCGGGCTCAGATCTTAACGTGCGTTGCCTCTGTCAGCAGAACACCAGGTCGGGCTCAGGTCTTAACGTGCGTTGCCTCTGTCAGCAGAACACCAGGTCGGGTTTAGGTTTTAACGAGCCTTGCCTCTGTTAGCAGCAGTCTGTTCCGAGCACGACTACGGGGCAAGAAAGCTTCGTCGGAACTAAGGAAGGCGCAACCGGCCAGGGAGTGAGGGCTCAGATATTTACCTGCCATCACGCCGTTCTCAGAGTTCCGTTACACCAGGGCATTCATCTGGTTGGAGTCTCACGACTACACCCACGCCTGTATGCTACGTGCTTTGAATAGCACGCTAAGAAAAATGGAAGCTAGCTTTGTACGCAGGCAGTGGTTTTAGTTTTTACAGAAGTCAACGACACATTCTCTACATTCTTGGACATGTGGGAATACGGGGGAAATGAAAGAGTGGGCGGGTTGGTTAACTACGTGGGCAGGTTGTGCTGTCATTGAAGGCTGTAGTGGAATGGATCGGTGGAACGTCGTCAATGCACTCCGAGTTGCGATGAAGGCATGGAACTTCGACAACCATGAGTCCACGTCTCTAGTTCTGATGAAAGAGATAGAAATTAAAATGCACACAACCGTAGACTAGAGGTTTAGTGGGCACAAAAGAGGACTTATCATTCAACACAGAACTGGAGTCGTCTGTCGCTGGACGCTACTGGACATGCTAAGGACAGTAACTGGACACATTTGGACATGTTCGGAGTGCATGTTAACCTAGGAATAGCTCAATAACTTAATAACTCAGTAACTCAATCGTTCGAACTTCAGATAGTCTCTCGAAATTAGCGTTCGAACTCAATTCACATAAATATATCATTGGTCGTTTTATCCCGGGCAGTGTTAGGGAGTTGGTTCACGTGGTCAAGGTTTCTCCTCGTGATTTTCTTGAGATTATCGAGGGTGATATCAGAGCACCTATGTGTTCCTCCGGTGTGCAGTGATGATGATTCTACCAATAACAATAACATCTCTCTTCTCTCTCTCTCTCTCTCTGTCTCTCTGTCTCTCTCTCTCTCTCTCTCTCTCTCTCTCTCTCTCTCTCTCTCTCTCTCTCTCTCTCTCTCTCTCTCTCTCTTCCTTTCTATATTGTCGAATTTTCACATAGATAGAGTAATAAACCGCACTAACGAAAGGCTTTCAAGAATCGCGCTTTGCTCTACAGGAATACGGAAAGGAAACTATAGATTCTTAGATTATCACACACGAACTATTTTATTTTCTACAAATCCACCACTTTCTCTTTATCTATAACCCACTGTTTAAACTTCTCTCCTTCTTTTCTGATCACACTATCACTTCCTTTATTCTTTCATATTTTGATTTTTTTAAAAATTATATCTCTACTAAAACATCTACGCATTCATTTTTCTTTCACTCTGTCTGTTTGTCTGCTGTTTGGCAATCTGTCTGCCTGGTCTGCCTTCCTGTTTGTCTGCTGTTTGGCAATATTTCTGCCTGGTCTGCCTTCCTGTTTGTCTGCTGTTTGGCAATATGCCTGCCTGGTCTGCCTACATGTTTGTCTACTGTCGATCTCGTCTTATTTCTAATATGTATCCCACAAGAGATCATTAAGATTAATAACCACTAAAGAAAATAGAAACACAAGAGAGCTGAATTTGAAGAATGATAAAAAGCATTCGGAAATGAAGCATTTAAAAGAAGCAGAAATTGCTGCAGTTTAGGTAGCTGTGTCAGCAAAGAGGATAATAAGAAAGACAATTTTAAAAAAAACCGAACGATACAGTCCAGTTGAGATTGTCGAGGCGACATAATGAAACAATAACAGATGTAGAAACACTTTCAATCATGCACTGATTATTCTGCAATAACGAGGACAATAAGAAACTAATAAGAGCAGGTAGAGAACACAGACCACTCTTAGAACCGTTGGCAGAGTTAACTATTCCTGTCTCATCTAAGATGAACCGGGTAGGACTGACATGAGGACAGGCCAGGAAAATATGATCTTGTATGACACACACAGAGAGAGCACGTCGATATGTGGCATCGGTTATATATGTGTGCGTATCAGTGTGATTTATAGATTACAAACAACGACATGACTAAACGTGTTCTACAAATGTCAGATCTGATCTCTAAAATCAAGAACAATATGGGAAATAACCATGTATGGAAAAGAAATATTTGAGAAAAATGACAGAAAATAACGTGAGAGATTAAATCAGAAATGAAAAACTAAGAAGAAAGGTAGGTATAATTCCCGCCATAGAATACATACATAAAACAACAGATAAAATAAGTTTGATCACACGATAAGACAGAAATATTAAACAACACAAGGGCCCTCTAATCAACATTATGAGAACACAAAACTCAAGGGCCGACCACGGAGAAGATAAGTTGATGGAATATTAGAAACATCAGAAATCATAACAGCAGAAGAGGCGATCAGAAGAGCAAAAGGGCGCTACCTATTTCCCGACGACGCTGTAAGAGAAATGATTAAGGAAATAAGTAGCAGATTCAATAACGCTACGAAGTGGTCTTTATATCGTGTATTATTTTTGTTTTGTTATAACTGTAATTTCTTGATTAATTCGATAGGATTTTTCTTACCAAAAATAATGGTACAGTTATTGGACAGTATTTTCATAATAGTGACACGGTGAAGACGTGCTCTTCCTTCTGATATCCAAAACCTCCCCCTCCCCCTTCCCCAATCACGCAACAATACCTCACTGTCAGTGACTAGACACGTCGTGACTGCTGTAATTAAGTGAACTCGTCGATCCTGGCGTTCGCGTCATTAACGATTTATTTTTTGTCAAAATAGAGCCTATAATTGACTCATTATTGAAATTTGCAGGTGATAATTAAAATGTTCCGGCACGTGCAATTATGTTCTTCATTTTAAATAGCAATTTGATTAACAAGAACAGTATTTAGTGTTAGAATGTGTCTGATAGTATTATCATAATTAGCTTCACAGGGCTAGTCTTACTACAGTAAAGGTCCGACCACTGGGTTCAACATTTTGGATACAATGATGTTGAATTCTCGATTACACTTCACATTTAGAAACATTGAAAGATCATGGATCTTTCTTCTCCTCGTAGATGGGTGATCTACTTTTTTTCATAGACTTGGGCGGTATATTCGTAAACAGATTATTCCTGTGTTTCTTTTATTAGGGAATTATTTTCATTCTGTTTCAGCTTATTATTGCCTTGACTGGTCAATTATTATAGTCACTGAATGAAAACAATGCTCATATTGTCGTGTATGAACAAAATAAACAGCTAAGAGTTGCTCAAGAGATACAACTAAGAAGCGTTGCCATACTGATAATAGGCAGGGCATTGAGCTGGTAAGTTCAAGTGATCAAAGAGATTTCTGAATATAGTGAAGTGAACTTCGAATTGCAAGCGAAAGGATAGGAGAAATCATGTAAGAGAAAAAAAGAAACTTAAATGAGCAGTGGATGTCCCACCAGACTAACTATACAGCGGATGATCCCTGAGTACACGAAGTGCAGAACCTACTAAATAATTATAACACAGACGTTAAAAGATACACAAATCACTGCCTCTAATCATCATCATCATGTGGCATACCGGTTGGCGTAGGCGATCATGGCCCTCCACAATCTTCTATCTACAGTGTATCGTATCAGTTCTGTCGCTGACTGTTTTCCATGCCATGACACCAAGCTATCCAGTATTTTCTCTCTTTGTCGTCCGCAATCTCTCTTTCCCTTTATTTTGCCAGTTGTAACCAAGTATTCCAACTTTCCTCTTCTCATGATGTGCCCAAAAAATGTTGATTGCTTCTTTCTGATGTTTTTTAAGAGCTCCCTTTTTGTGTTGGCCTCTTTAAGAACTTCCTCATTGGTCTTTTTAGCTGTCCAGGGAACTTTCAACATTTTTCTGAGAAATCCCATCTCTGTGGCCTCTAATCGTATTTTCATTTGTTTGTCTACTGTCCATGATTCGCTTCCATAGGACAGAATTGGTTCTATATAGCACCGATAAACTCTCTTTATCATTTTTATTGACATAGATTTGTTGCATGAGATATTTTTCATTTTCTGAAATGCCATTTTGGCCTGAGCTATTCTGCTTTTTATTCCTGTGGTGCATCTCCCATCTGATGTTATTATTGTGCCCAAGTATTTGAAACGATGCACTTGTTTCAGATTTGTCTCGTTTATTTTTATGCTGCATGATGGTGATGATTGTTTCTTCGATATGACCATTACTTCTGTTTTCTTACTATTCAGACTGAGACCTTTCATGTTGCTTTCTTCTACTATTATGTCTATCATTTCTTGTAGTTCGTTCTCTGTCTCTGCTATTAAGGCTGTGTCATCCGCATATCGCAAATTATTTATGTTGTGACCGTTGACTTCAATTCCTTTTTTGTCTACTATTGATCTCATAATATATTCGCTGTAAAGTGAAAACAAATCCGGTGACAGAACACAGCCTTGTCTGACTCCTTGCTTTATATATTGGAATTGTCCTGTTTGGTTGTTAATTCGTATAGCTGCTGTTTGTTGCCAGTACATGTTTTTTATGATTCGCAGATCCTTGCCATCAATGTTTAATTTCTCCAGCATATTGATTATTTCCACGTGCTTTACTTTCTCAAATGCTTTCGTGTAGTCTATAAAGCACATATATAGATCTTTCTTTACCTCTATTAATCTTTCTATCAATGTTCTTAAGATGTATATTGCATTATTGGTGCCCTTTTCTTCCACAAATCCACATTGTTCCTCACTTATTTCTGGTTTTATTTTGTTCCTTACACGTCTCATGATTATTCTTAGTAATATTTTAGTCATATGGCTCATGAGACTAAATATTGAGATGGTCTTCACATATATAATACCTAATCTATTAGCTAATACCGCCCAGTAAACAAGGAAAAGTAAAGAAGAATATTATTTGAATGGGTCACTATTTTCTAGCGAACTACTTGACAACAGGAGCAACTAAACAAACGCGAACAGAAACAGATCAACGGAGAAACTGAAGAGCCGCCGATAGAAACAGACAAAATGAGAAACAAGAAACGATATGTGTATATATATCCGTTGTTTTTTGTTATCTTTATTATATACATGACTAGTAATGACAGCGGATTGACGTGAATTTTGGGAGATTATTCTTTCTATCCACTGATGAGAATAAATGATCCAACAGTTCATTCTTTTACAACACTCTGAAGATATGCACAATAATATTTCTGTCAAATATCTCCGCCTGATCACTTGCCCATCCCCAATAAACCAGGTCTGGCCCAGACCTTGCGTATTTGTCCACGATGTTATCAAACATATTATCTTTGCCTCACATTTCTTTCACATTGCCTAGGGGCCTACTGTAAACCATATAATTGTATGTGTAGTAAAGTATTTTCATCTGTCAGCTCATGGCTATATCACTGCTCACTTACTTTTGATTCTGAATGTTGTGTCGTTCGGGTTTGTTTATTGTTTTACAAGAAAGGAAAGTGTCAGAAAATTGTAAACAGAATTGGCATAGCTCTGTCTCATACACTTAAAGTCCTAAAACAGCACTGTACTTTCAAATTATTATGATTTGTATGTTTCTGTGGGATGTTTTCCAAATAATATTTAAATTGACAAGATTAGTTCTTATTTTACTCATTCATGTGCACATGCCATTCTGGTTTCCCAATCGAATATCACATTTTCGCCTGACTAATGTTTAATTTATTCCCCGGCTGCTAAATTACGGTTATTTAATTTACGGAACATATCATTTCTACAATTTACAATTATTATTGTAAAAGGTCTACTTAAGTTGATTGCAGTAACATGCCAACAACAGTGAGCATAAATAAAATAGTCAATGATATAAGTGAAACAAAATAGTTGCAAAACCTCTACGTTTTTTTGTGTTTTGTTTTGTTGATAACCTTACTATTTATCTCAAACACCTCTATCAATGGAAAGTATATCAAAGGCACGATATCATTATGTGTAAGGCGAGATGCTTGTGGTGAGATGTTATCGATATCACCCAGACGGAAATGGTAGCTTTGAAACAAAAAATTGCAAAATGTATTAAACATATTAAAACATAACTATAGGAAACAACACTGTTTCAAGCACATTGGAACAACCTTCTATAGCAAACACATAAACACTGTCGAAAACGCATTGGAACAACGCTCTATGTGAAACATATAAACACATAACACAAACACAATACAATTGTGACAAATCATATCATGATCATTAAACTATCATCATGTGTCTACAAAAGCCAACGTTCTGACACAGAGAAACCAACAATCAATTATGAATTTTGAAAAGACACCAACAGCATTCAGTGCCATATATTGTTAAAAAAAAAGCTTGTACAGCTCCCAGATTCTTCACATCAACCGAGGACAAGAGAACAAGATATGTGACGTGGCATCCATCTCTTTCTTATTTTGTTCTTCACCATTCTACAACATAACCACAATAACATATACATAGTTGTCTTCACCATTCTACAACATAACAACAATAACATAGTTGTTTAATTGTACTCAAAATTACGCTTTCTTAAATCATTTCCTATTTAGTCATTTTAATTGAAAAAAAAATACTTCAGAACATAATACATGGCAATACACGTGCCCCCTTTTATTGTGATAAGTCGAGATATCTAGCCAGAGACGAACTAAGACCCTCAGAGACCTTAAGCACTTTAAAGATGCTGGTACCCCTCCCCCCCCCCCTTTTCCCGAATACATATGTAATTCAAAATATAAACAATAATAAACCATGACATAGAGTTGTATTTATTGACATTAAACAAAACTGACAGTAAGCTGGAAAATAATATTTATTTTTGTTTACTTCCACTTTATTTATGGTTGAAAAGTTTTGTTCTACTTTTTTAAAATTGCAAAGTATTTTATCAGATACTCAAAATGATTCTTACGTACCACATCTGCTTCTAAACTTAATAGAGATAAGGCATCCAGTCTGCCTCAGTTGTTCTGATGGAACCTTTAATTCACTTCAACTGGGAAAATGTACGCTCAGCTCAACAGTTTGTGACCGTTTGTATTCAAATATACTAAAGCCTATGTCTACATCTGATAAGGTACACACAAAATATTGTCTTCTACAATTATTGTATAAAGTTCAGAGTGACTAAATCTTGCTTTTACATTTTGTTGTTGCACGAAACCTATGGCGCACATGAAACTGCTGAAGCTGAGCTGAGAAATGACTGTTGTAAGTCCTCTCTGGGTAAGCAACAATCAACTTGTGACAGCGCTGAGAATATCTTTCAATGTTAGAAGATAATGTAGTGACATGATGTGGCACATCACTGAGAATACCTTTCAATGTTAGTAGATAATGTAGTGACATGATGCGGCACATCACTGAGAATACCTTTCAATGTTAGTAGATAATGTAGTGACATGATGTGGCACATCACTGAGAATACCTTTCAATGTTAGAAGATAATGTAGTGACATGATGTGGCACATCACTGAGAATACCTTTCAATGTTAGTAGATAATGTAGTGACATGATGCGGCACATCACTGAGAAACCTTTCAATGTTAGTAGATAATGTAGTAACATGATGTGGCACATCACTGAGAATACCTTTCAATGTTAGTAGATAATGTAGTGACATGATGTGGCACATCACCGAGAATACCTTTCAATCTTAGTAGATAATGTAGTAACATGATGTGGCACATCACTGAGAAACCTTTCAATGTTAGTAGATAATGTAGTAACATGATGCGGCACATCACTGAGAAACCTTTCAATGTTAGTAGATAATGTAGTAACATGATGTGGCACATCACTGAGAATACCTTTCAATGTTAGTAGATAATGTAGTGACATGATGTGGCACATCACCGAGAATACCTTTCAATCTTAGTAGATAATGTAGTAACATGATGTGGCACATCACTGAGAAACCTTTCAATGTTAGTAGATAATGTAGTAACATGATGCGGCACATCACTGAGAAACCTTTCAATGTTAGTAGATAATGTAGTAACATGATGTGGCACATCACTGAGAATACCTTTCAATGTTAGTAGATAATGTAGTGACATGATGTGGCACATCACCGAGAATACCTTTCAATCTTAGTAGATAATGTAGTGACATGATGCGGCACATCACTGAGAATACCTTTCAATGTTAGTAGATAATGTAGTGACATGATGTGGCACATCACTGAGAATACCTTTCAATGTTAGTAGATAATGTAGTGACATGATATGGCACATCACTGAGAATACCTTTCAATGTTAGTAGATAATGTAGTGACATGATATGGCACATCACTGAGAATACCTTTCAATGTTAGTAGATAATGTAGTGACATGATGTGGCACATCACTGAGAATACCTTTCAATGTTAGTAGATGATGACATGACATTAAGTAAGACATCAATGAGAATACCTTCCAATGTTAGTAGATGATGTAGTGATATTATGTGGCACAGCGCTGAGAATACCTTTCAATGTTAGTAGATGATGAAGTGACATTATGGGGCACAGCGCTGAGGATCCTTTTCAATGTTAGTAGATGATGAAGTGACAGTATGTGGCACTGCGCTGAGGATACTTTTCAATGTTAGTAGATGATGAAGTGACATTATATGGCACAGCACTGAGAATACCTTTCAATGTTAGTAGATGATGAAGTGACATTATGTTGCAAAGCGCTGAAGATACTTTTCAATATTAGTAGATGATGAAGTGACATTATATGGCACGTCACTTAGACAAGAAAATCTCTGCTATTTCTTGTGTATATTTCTCCCTTTCTTTTCATCTCAGTTTCAAGTTTGTCAACAATTGTGTAGAAGGTGGCAATACAAACTTTATCTCTGGCATTGATATATACTTCTGGTGTGTCTCCGTCATTGGGTACAGCTACCTTCTTTCTGATACGTTTGTGAGTTGTAACTACCTTGTAATCAACATAATTTCCTTTGTAGTTGCTTCATATCTTTCAAATTCTTCTCGTGAGTTGTAGCTGCTTCATATCTTTCAAATTCCTCTCGTGAGTTGTAGCTACCTTGTAATCAACATAATTTCCTTTGTAGTTGCTTCATATCTTTCAAATTCCTCTCGTGAGTTGTAGCTGCTTCATATCTTTCAAATTCCTCTCGTGAGTTGTAGCTACCTTGTAATCAACATAATTTCCTTTGTAGTTGCTTCATATCTTTCAAATTCCTCTCGTGAGTTGTAGCTGCTTCATATCTTTCAAATTCCTCTGGTGAGTTGTAGCTGATTTACATCTTTCAAATTCATCTCCTGATGTCCACATTTGATCAGCTAATGACACATACAGATCTGCACATGTTTTTACATTCACATCCTCATTTTGTAGAACTTGGCATACTCAGTGAAAACTTTGCAAAACTCTCATTCCAAAAATTCAACATAAAAGAGAATTCTAGATCTTTCATCCTATCAGCAATATTATTTGCTTCTTTTCTAGCATCTCGTCTTTTGTTACGAGTTTTCAGCTTTATATTCTAAGCCTTCTAACATTTTAAGGAAAGATTTCATAATGACTGCTCTTGCTATAGCATATGCCTCTCATCTGATATCAAAGAGGGATTTCATTTCCAATTCATCGTTCAGGAATTTTCCACAGGCTACTTAAAGTTGAAAAAAAGGTATAGGATAAATGAGCTGTAGAGATGAACTTACAGGCGCTACGACCTACAATGTGTAGTGAATGAGCTGCACAGGGCACATACAGAGCAAGCTTGTTTGTTTCTAACATTAAATTTTTTTTTTTTTTGGTGGTGTCCTCTACCCTTGATGCCATAAGAACGTGCTTATTTTATTTGGGATTGAAAGGCCTCTGTATCACTGCAGACGAATTAAAATCCATGATTGCTGAACTGCCCGTGCCAGTGGAATCATCCGAATTACTAACTCATCTCCGAAACAAAAAAGGTAGCTATAGTCCCCATCATTGCAGTCTCAGCACACGCCTAAAGACATAAGGCGAAACTGCACAGAAAGTGAACACAGCCAAATTTTCCCTGTCATACGATATCATCATTCATCGTAAACAATTGGAATATCGAAACATGATCAAAATGGATGAGACACACAGCTCACGGTTTTAATTAATTGTTAATCCACACCTGTGCCCAGAAAAAAACAATTCTTTATCAAATATAAGGTCATTAACCTTTAAAATGTGCCATTACCTTAAAAAAACATCAGTTTCTATTACAGCAGTTTGTCATTTATATAAATGCTTAGTTCACTGATTTGGGTATTTCCTTTTCTAGTATCTGTTGGTTCAGTCTACTCGTTCTGTGGGATGACTATTGCCAATTCATTAAATACATCTTACATGTTTGGCAGTAGTCTCATTTCGTGGACTAGGCTAAAATGGTATTTTTTTCGAAATTCGAACGCTATGGGGTTAAATTCAAATGGGTAAAAAATAATGACATTACAAGAGAATGGGTAAGTTTGAACCAATCCTAAGCTACATATAAATAAACAAGAAACAACAAATAAACTAATTTGCTCATCTAGAAAGAAATGTCGTGTGATTTCTAATCACACAAAAGCGTATATTAATAGGGGAGAAGGGTGAAGAGGAAGAGGCAGACCCAGGGTATGATAGACAGACAACATCAAAGAAACGTTACAACATCAAAGAAACGTTACAACATCAATTGACTATGAGTGAAGCCGTCAAAAGGGCGAGAGCCATAACTTTATATCTCCCTCGACACCCAAACGAGTACAAGAGGAAGTGCTGAAAGAAAAACGAAAGAAAACGGTTTACTATATTTCGTTAATACGTCAACATCATCATCATCGAGTGCCGTCTTCATCTATGATGCTACTCGTCCATGTTAGTCTTGGTCTGCCTATGCCTCTTTTACCTTGTATTTCCCCTTCCAAGATTACTTTTAGTAGGCTGTTGCGTCTTTTAACATACCCCAAATATCTAATTTGTCTTGTTTGAATTGTGTTTATTAGTTCTTTTTTTTTCATTTTTAGTTGTTATAATACTTTATCGTTTGTCTTCTTTTCTTTCCATCCAATTGTTTCTATTCATCTACAAACCCGCTTTTGAAAGGCTTCAATTTTCTGTTCTGTGTGTTTTTTTTTTGTCTAATGTCCATGTTTCTCTACCATACAGGAATGTTGAGAAGATACAATATCTTGCTAGTCTTAGCTTTAGCTCTGGTTTTATTGGTGTTGATGTTAGTATATTAATATTAATTACTACACAACAAACAAACAAAACACTGTTACATGTTCATAATGATAATGTTAGCTTCGTAACAGGACGCAATAAAATCATCACAAGTGTAATTTTAATTTATTTTTCAAACTCTCTTCTTCATCTGCTATTTCATCTGCATCTGTTTCGTCCGTCTTCTTCGTCAACTAGTTCATAATCACTATCCCTGAATTTCTCTTTCTTATGGCTATTCTCCTGAATACTTTGGATTCGTCACCTATACCACCAATTAGGGCTGCACGATAGTCGACCTTGTCAACGGAATTTGTCAACGCGCTGTGACACACATAAGAAAACACTAACAGAAGCGAGGACACAGAAGAAAACACTAACAGAAGCGAGGACACAGAAGAAAACACTAACAGAAGCGAGGACACACAAAGCTTTGGCGAGGAAGTTGTGACAAGTGATCGGATATGTGGAACTCCCGACTGCAGTGAAACTGATTCCAAAACAAGAACCTGAATACACTAGCATTTAATTTTGCTTTTTTATTGTAATATTCCTTGCTGTCTCCATCTTATTTTTTTGTTCTGTATGTCCTCGCTTCTGTTAGTGTTTTCTTCTGTTTGTCCTCGCTTCTGTTAGTGTTTTCTTCTATGTGTCCTCGCTTCTGTTAGTGTTTTCTTCTATGTGTCCTCGCTTCTGTTAGTGTTTTCTTCTATGTGTCCTCGCTTCTGTTAGTGTTTTCTTCTATGTGTCCTCGCTTCTGTTAGTGTTTTCTTCTATGTGTCCTCGCTTCTGATAGTGTTTTCTTCTGTTTGTCCTCGCTTCTGTTAGTGTTTTCTTCTATGTGTCCTCGCTTCTGTTAGTGTTTTCATCTGTTTGTCCTCGCTTCTGTTAGTGTTTTCTTCTATGTGTCCTCGCTTCTATTAGTGTTTTCTTCTATGTGTCCTCGCTTCTGTTAGTGTTTTCTTCTGTTTGTCCTCGCTTCTGTTAGTGTTTTCTTCTATGTGTCCTCGCTTCTGTTAGTGTTTTCTTCTATGTGTCCTCGCTTCTGTTAGTGTTTTCATCTGTGTGTACTCGCTTCTGTTAGTGTTTTCATCTGTGTGTACTCGCTTCTGTTAGTGTTTTCATCTGTGTGTACTCGCTTCTGTTAGTGTTTTCTTCTGTGTGTCCTCGCTTCTGTTAGTGTTTTCTTCTATGTGTCCTCGCTTCTGTTAATGTTTTCTTCTATGTGTCCTCGCTTCTGTTAGTGTTTTCTTCTGTGTGTCCTCCCTTCTGTTAGTGTTTTCTTCTATGCGTCCTCGTTTCTGTTAGTGTTTTCTTCTGTGTCCTCGCTTCTGTTAGTGTTTTCTTTTGTGTGTCCTCGCTTCTGTTAGTGTTTTCTTTTGTGTGTTCTCGCTTCTATTAGTGTTTTCTTCTATGTGTCCTCGCTTCTGTTAGTGTTTTCTTCTATGTGTCCTCGCTTCTGTAGTGTTTTCTTCTTTGATTTGCACTTCAGTTTGTGTTACCAATTTCTCAGTTGTTATTTCTTCTGGAATGTGCCTTCTTTTGGTGCCGCCCTCTAGTTGCAACCTTCTTTTGGTGCCGCCCTCTAGTTGTAACCTTCTTTTGGTGCCGCCCTCTAGTTGTAACCTTTTGGTGCCGTCCTCTAGTTGTAACCTTCTTTTGGTGCCGCCCTCTAGTTGTAACCTTCTTTTGGTGCCGCCCTCTAGTTGTAACCTTCTTTTGGTGCCGTCCTCTAGTTGTAACCTTCTTTTGGTGCCGTCCTCTAGTTGTAACCTTCTTTTGGTGCCGCCCTCTAGTTGCAACCTTCTTTTGGTGCCGTCCTCTAGTTGTAACCTTCTTTTGGTGCCGCCCTCTAGTTGTAACCTTCTTTTGGTGCCGTCCTCTAGTTGCAACCTTCTTTTGGTGCCGCCCTCTAGTTGTAACCTTCTTTTGGTGCCGTCCTCTAGTTGTAACCTTCTTTTGGTGCCGCCCTCTAGTTGCAACCTTCTTTTGGTGCCGTCCTCTAGTTGTAACCTTCTTTTGGTGCCGTCCTCTAGTTGTAACCTTCTTTCAAGTAAATGCAAAACTTCTTCCTCTGATAACGTTATTTTTTTCTTGTTGTACTCTACTTTCTTGTCTCCTTAAACATTGTACTCTTTTATTTTGACAAAGTGCACTATTGTCTATAGTGTCAACAGTATGATTGTCATAGTCTGTTTGCTGCTTTGGCATCTGAATTTCTTCATTAAGATCAGTTACTTCTTGTATTGTCGTTCTTAGTTAATCAAATACATTCCTGGGTTAAACTTTCTTTTTTTCGTTGTTATTAGTTTTTCCATGTTATCATCTTTTCTATTGTTCTGTATGTTCTCATTGTACCGTTCGTTGCTATTTCTTCCATTGTTCAAATTCGTCCTTTGAACAGCCCTGGCGTTTTCATATTCTTGATATACTCTTCTGTGTTATTGCGACTGTTTTGCTAGTCGACATTGTCCTGCAATAAGACCTATTTTGATGCAATCATAGCATCGCTTGTTCTCAGCTAAATCTTTACAACCTCGGAATGTTTTGTCTTCATTTTTGCCCCGTGTGGTCGACTTTCTTCGGAATCACTTGTCTATTCTCCCTTGTTGGTTCTTCGATATAATGGTGACCATCTACCAAGAACCTTCTGTTACTTTTTTCTTCTACTCTTTTATTCATGACTTGTGATAGTGTTGCGAGTTCCTTTAATTGTATTCTTAGTCCTCAATTCTTTAGCCCAGCTATAAATGAGATGATAAGTTATTTATTCACTTACTCGTTGCTAATTTCTTGTCTGTATCATTGTTCTACAAATTCCATTAATAGTTCTTCATACTCTTGCACTGACTCTTGTCTTTGTTGATGAATTGTATTCAATGTTGTTACTGCATCCTGGAGATGTAGTACCTATCCCTTTGATAAATATGGTTTAAATGTTTCTTCTCTTTCCTCATCTATAGCCTTCTTCGAATGCAGTTCACAACATTTCCTTGGCTAGCAATGACAACCATGCCTGCCACTTCTTGTTGTGCAACACCTTTCAACCTAGCCTAGGTATTCATACCTTTTAATCCAAGCATTAAACTGGTTTAGTTAACCTGTCAATGCATGTGTTCGTTTAGTTACTTTCTGAATGAGTATTTCATTACTCATAAAGACAAGTGGAACAATACTAAAACAGGTCAATGAATTTAAATATCTGAGAATAATGTTAAGCTCAGAAGCTGTACAACAGAGGTGAGATGCAGAATGGCTCAGGCAAAAGCAGTTTTCCAAAAAATGAGGAAGATACTGTGCAATACATTTTGACAATAGAAACAAGAAAAACAGTTCTTAAATGTTATGTAGAGCCAGTCTTAACATATGGGTGTGAATCATGAACAACAGGTCAACAGACAAAAAAATCACTGGAGTCTGTAGAAATGTGGTTTTACAGAAGAATGTTGAGAATAACACTTGTGGCACTGAGTACGGGTTCGATCCTGCCTTGGTCCATATTTGTTTCTGTTGTTGATTATTTGTCATTTTTTCCGAGTGCTGTAAAGATACCTCTTCCTCTGAACTGATTCGCTGATTATCGCACTATCGATATTTTTACTATATCAGCAATTGTAACCAATTGAATTCATGTTTGCAAACACACATAACGAACAACACCCACAATTAAGCACTATGTAGATACGCCTCTGACAAGAATTCCAGTATATTGGAACATTTAACACAATTACTGTAAACTCTAAAATTTGAATCAACTTGTGTGATATCGTCATAAAAGATCAAAGGAATTCGCTGATGTGCAAAATCTGTTGTGTTTGTCGAATAAAAAATACCAAAATCTTTGCGTCATCAATATTATAAGATTGCATGCAAATTTTGAAACTAAAATAACAAGCGGTTATCACGCAAAGCTAATTCAGGTGTGATTATGAATTTCTGAACGGACTATAGCAGCCCGCAGATTGGAGCTTCTGCTTAAATTTTCAGCTCAATGTTTTTACATTTCATTCATTTTTTATTTTTAATTAATTATTTTCTTGTTACATAGTACTGTTCCCTTTCGATTTTTATTTCGCTTCACTTCACTTTATATTTCAAATCCACTAGTTCTGGTTACTCTAGAAAATGTAGTTGAGTGTATCCTCATATCGTTATCCATGTTTGTTGTTCTTGTTTTCTGAAGAAGACCACGAGTAGGCCGAAACGTCATGATTTTGTTTTCTTCTTTTTTTTTGTAAGGCTGTCACCATACTTTGTAGAGAGTGTACGTTGCACAACCCACAAGTTGCACCATGCAACCAGCTTTACCGCAGCACTGCAATTATTGCCTATCCCCTGATGGGAAGGAGATTGATTGAACAGCAGTATTTACCTACCTGTGATGGTATCACTTACTGCTTGCTTAAGAACGAGTGTGATGAACACCATTACAATGATTTATCTTGGCTTCAGGATGTTGGGTTAGAATTTTAAAAAACATAGGACTCTACTGTCGCCTTGCTTCTTGTTTCTTTACAATCAGGGGTCTTCTAGTCACAGATTATGAAACCACCGAATAAAGTAGAATGTCACTCAACGGAACGTCACTCTTCCGAAATGAAATAATTTATGTCCCTAAGCTAGGACTTTACCCTTTCCTTCTCTCATGATGTGCCAGACAAATGTCGATTGTTTCTTTCTCTTGATATTTTTTGGAGCTCCCTTTCTGTTGTTAGCCTTGTTGGTCTTTTTAGCTGTGCACAAACTTTGAGCATTCTTATGAGAAATACTATCTCTGTGGCCTCTAATTGTCTTTTCATTTCTTTTTCTAATGTCCATGATTCGTTTCCATAGGTCAGAATTGGATATATATAGAGCTCCTGTGAACTCTCTTTCTCACATTTATAATGACAAATAGATTGCACAAAACGCTTTTCATTTTCTGAAATTCTACTTCGATTTGTGCTTCCGCCTGTTATTTCTGTGGTGCATCTACTAACTGATGTTATTATTGTGCCCATGTATTTAACGCTCTCTACTTGTTTCAAATTTGTCCCGTTGATGTTGAATGATGGTGATGATTGTTTCATCGATATCACCATTACTGATGTTTTCTTACTAATCAGACTGATATCTTTCTTGTTGCCTTCTTTCACTGTTATGTCTATCACTTCTTGCTGTTCATTTACAGTCACTAACTCGGGTTAGGGAAAAGTAGTTTCATCTTTTGAAATGAAATATTGCTGACTAATCCTCTAAATATGGGTGTCCGGTTAGCGCAATCGATAGGCGGTTGGCTTACCACGGCAACAGCCGGGGTTCGTACCCTGGCGAGGACACCTGGGTTTTACTAATTCCCTAAAAATTAGTGGGAGCCGCGATAGCTCAGTGGTTAGTGAACTGGACTACTACGGACAAGGGTAGGGTTCGATCCCAACCGACGGCTCCGGGTTCACCCAGCCTTAAATGGGTACCGGATTTTTTCTGGGAAAGTAAAGCAGCATGGGCGTAATACCGACCACATTACCCCAAAAGTCATGTGCTGAAGGTCTGTAAAATATAGGGTCACTAACACCATATTTCCCTATACGCCACTTGGCGTGACCGGGGGTACTTTACTTTTTTTTTTTTTAATCCTCTAAATATCACCGGCGAGAAAACAACAAATTTGGAAACAGAAAATAAATCGAAACTGGTTAATGAATGTCTGTGTTAAAAGCAAATCACATAATTTGGAAACACAAACACAACAATGATCTACAAACCACAATAAAAGAGGATGTAACTCCACAAGAGGGAAGAAGAGGATGACCTAGAGAATTATGGAACTAAGACATTGCAGAAAACTTATAGACTACACTCATTGCGTCCGCCAACTCTTCTGTACAAGGAGATTCAAATGAGCAGCTTGTTTATATGAACAGATACGTTGATTTGGGGGAACACACAAATAATGGTAGTGCTGCGGTAAAGTTGGTTATAGGTTTAGTTAATCAAAGGCCCCGATATCACAGCAAACGAATGAAAATCCATAATTGCTCAACCGCCGGTGCCAGTGGAATCATCCGAATTAACATCTCATCGAATATTCAAACAAAGAAAGGTAGGTGCGGTCCCCATCGTAGCAAACACGGCACACATCAAAAGACATAAGGCGCATCAGCACCGAAAATGAACGCAGCTGAATTATCTTTCGTCATACTATATCATCATTCACCGTAAGCAATCGGAATATAAAAACACCATCTGGATGATAGCACAGCTCACGGAGTGCACAGAGCACTAAACTGAATAGTTCCTGCAGCAGGCCGGACTAGGAATGTGAGGAAACTGCAACAAGGAACACTTTTCAGACAGTGCTTCAACGGTTTCTGCTGCCTATCCACCATATTTATTGAAGTCCTCACCCCAATCAGGATCCAACAATTTCATCTCACACAGGTTGGTTGCAAGGAGCAAATGGTGGGTGTAACGCACACTCCAACAAAGTAGGGTAAGTTTTTTGCTTTTCATATTTCCTGAAGAAGACCACATGTAGGTCAAAAGGTCATGATTTTGTTTTGTTCCTTTGTAAAACTGTCGCCTTACTGTATAGGAGTGTACGTCACACGTTATTGTTAAACAATCGAGGTTACATGATCTAAACATTGGATATGTTCTCACTTTCGTTCACATCACGCATTATGTGGCAGTCTAATTTCATCAAGCTGTATGTGACAATCTATTTTTATCAAGCTGTATGTGACAATCTATTTTATCAAGCTGTATGTGACAATCTATTTTCATCAAGCTGTATGTGACAATCTATTTTCATCAAGCTGTATGTGATAATCTATTTTTATCAAGCTGTATGTGATAATCTATTTCCATCAAGCTGTATGTGACAATATTATTTCTTCAAGCTGTATGTGACAATCTTTATGTGACAATCTTCTTCCATCAAGCTGTATGTAACAATCTTATTCTATCAAGCTGTATGTAACAATCTTATTCTAACAAGCTGTATGTAACATTCGTAAATAATAAAGCTGTATGGGACAATCTATTTTCATCAAGCTGTATGTCACAATCTTATTTCATCATGCTGTATGTAACAATCTTCTTCCATCAAGCTGTATGTAACAATCTTCTTCCATCAAGCTGCATGTAACAATCTTATTCTATCAAGCTGTATGTAACAATCTTATTCTATCAAGCTGTATGTAACAATCTTATTCTATCAAGCTATATACTGTAATCTTTTTTATGACTGGTCTGTATGAGATTAATGTCATCCGCTTCTTGTACTTGAAGTCAGAATAGTCGATTAGCTGTTTGGGATTGAATTATCTTAGAACATGTCATAGATAATGTAGCCAGCCATCTTTGACCAGGTCGTTGTGACATAATTCACATAATGTTATTATTTAGTTTCTAGTATTTTTGAACAATTTAAATTGCTGTACAAGAAGCAAATATTTGATGAAACGTCTCCCTGTATTTAGAGCTCATTTTGTAGTACAGGAGAATGTTGACGCTGGAGTTGATGGCGTCAAAAATGAAAGCAAACGACCATATGACATTAAAGGCATTGATATTTAAGCCCCCAAGTTTAATGTCAGGCTGAGAAAATGTAATTATCGAGGCAACAACACCCGGCGTGTAACACACAATCAGGACTGTGGCTATCATTGCTACCATAGTCACAGTTTTCTTGTCACGTGTTGAGATCGTGTCAGAGTTTGATTTGTCGATGTTTGCTTCTCTCCGCCATTTTGATTTTCTCTTGAGCTGAGCGACCAAGACAGCCGTGAACAAAATCACAACAATAAACGAGGCTGATCCTAGGAAGGAGTACAGGATAAACATCACACCTTCCAAGTGTTTCCTGCTGTCACTAAACGTCATTCCAATCAAAGATCTGTTTCTTTCCGGGTAAAACTTCCATTCTAAATAGGCCGTGAGGAATTCGGGCAAGAAGGAAGCCACCATTACCAGGAATATCACACAAATTGTTACTGTGGTCGTGGTTGGTGTAACAATTTGTTTTATCTTCAGCGGTAACGTGATACACAAACATCTTTCCGCCGTTATATAAACGGTTATCCAACCCGTGATCCGAACAAAAATACAGTGAGGGGATGCTGCGGCGAGATAGAAGGCATCTGAAGATATGATGGGGATGTCAGATCGCACAAATAGAGGGTTCGCGAACAGAGCACAGCACAACAACATTACAAGACTACACAAGTCAGAGATTGCCAGCCCAAAAAAACTAATGTTCATGGTGTTAGCAAACCCTTGTTTGCAGAAAACCGACATGTTTATCACGTTAGCCACCAGACCGAAGAGACTAATGGCTCCAGCGATAGACACGTAGTTGACAATGTCAAATATTTCCTTCTGTCTGTCATTGATAAGCTTCACCATCGTGTTGCTGGAATTGTACATTTGTGGTACTAAAGAGATCAGCGGAGTAATAAAAGTCTTTGCTGCAATATGACATGAAGGTACAAGTTAACTGTGAAGTTTAGAGGCGTTACTACATATTAGCTAATATTTAGTATTTGTTAAAAGTAAATTTATTTTTCACTTATTTCTGTAATGTTAGTCTCTGTAATGTTAATATTGAAAGAAAATAGTCGGACATTTATTTTTTGTTGTAATTATTTCTTTTAGCAAAATATGATGTTAGAAACTTGTGATTTTCAACTTACAAGGAGTGGTCCAACAATTTCAACCTAAGCAAAGTAAAAGCAATTTCATCCCACGCAAGATAAAAGCAATTTCATTCCACACAAGATAAAAGCAATTTTACCCACAGAAGATAAAAGTAATATCATCCCACACATAATAAAAGAAATTTCATCCCACACATAATAAAAACAATTTCATCCCACACAAGATAAAAGTAATTTCATCCCACACAAGATAAAAGCAATTTCATCCCACACAAGATAAAAGTAATTTCATCCCACACAAGATAAAAGCAATTTCATCCCACACAAGATAAAAGCAATTTAATCCTACACACAATTCTACAACTTCCGGTGTCATGGCGACTACGTGTTGTCGTTTTTATAATTCGGCTCTTGTTGATTTATTTAAATGATTTACGCGACAGTCTAGTTGTGAAATTATGTGTTGCTATTCCCCGTTTGGTGTATATTTTAATTCTGACGGGTGGATGGACTGTGAACTTTATTGATATTTAAGTGGAATATGATTATTCTTCCTTTGTGTCGTGTGTTCGCGGTTCGTTAGGCAAGCACATGGTCCGACAAAATGAGTGTCGTCGGTAGCCGGATGTGTTCAACCCGTATGTAAAAAGTCTGTAACGGTGGATGGGGCGGAAGAATTTAAAATAATCAACGGCCCAGAAAGCGAAAACAGCAAAGTGTGTGGTACACATGAGGCATATTCAGAACACGAAAGACGAATATGACAGACCACCGTGAAATAGATTATAGCCTCATCACGTAACAGTCCAAAGAAAGCCAAGGAGAGAAATTCTAACTACTGTTTTAGGAACGAACTAAAAATAGCCACATGGAATGTTACAACCTTATACTAACAAGGAAAACGGTAAACTAGAAAATCTTATGATAGAAGCAGAGCGTTTAAACATAGATATTTTAGGCAAAGCAGAAACAAGATAGAATGAAAGTGGATACATACAAGACG
The DNA here is from genome assembly GCA_032433765.1 of Megaustenia siamemsis. NCBI lineage: Eukaryota > Metazoa > Mollusca > Gastropoda > Stylommatophora > Ariophantidae > Megaustenia > Megaustenia siamemsis. Next base: position 6,117,863 of record JAVIAB010000073.1, read on the forward strand.
ATAAATATACATTTATATACTCAGGCAACAATACAGAACACCAAAGAGGGGTAGGCATACTAATAAAACGAAAACTACAAAAATATATAAATACTCAAGTGACATACAATGATAGGATTATACTAATAAAAATTAAGGCAAAGCCATTTGACATAGCAATAATACAGACATACGCACCTACTCAAGACTATACAGATGAACAATTAGAAGCATACTATGAAGATCTAAATACAGTCATGAAGCAAGTGAAATCTTCAGACATCTTTATTGTAATGGGTGACATGAACGCAAAAGTGGGAAAAGGCAGATATAAGACCATTATAGGAAATTATGGTTTAGGAAAAAGAAATGACAGAGGAGAAAGATTAATTCAATTTTGTAAAGAAAACAGGCTAATAATATGTAACACCTACTTTGAGCAAGAGAAAAGGAAATTATACACATGGAAAAGTCCTGGAGATGGAAAGAGGAATCAAATAGATTATATAATGATAAAAGACAGATTCCGGAACAGCGTCAAAAAAGTCAAAACCTATCCAGGAGCAGATATTAATTCTGATCACAATCCTGTAATGATTAAAATTAAAATCAAATTAAAGAGAAATAAACAAAATACTAATTCTGCAACAGCAATAGATACAACAGCTTTAAATCAGAAAGATGTACAAGAAACTTATACTGTACAAGTAAAGAACACATATCAGAGGCTGCTAGAAGAAGGGATTGAGCAGTACAGAAGAGAAAATCCTGAAGAAAAAGTCACAACCAAATGGCAATGCATAAAAAAACAGCATACAAGAACCATGCATCACCTTACCCAAAAAGAAAAGTAACAAAAAACAAAAATGGATAACTGACAACATTTTAGAAAAAAATGGAAGAGAGAAGACAAGCGAAGAACACTGCCAGATACAAGGAAATTTATAATAAAATACGAAAAATGTGGGAAAAGGCAAAAGAAGACTGGCTCAACCAAAGATGTCTAGAAGTCGAAACTATGGAAAGTAAACAAAATTTAAGAGGAATGCACAGAGAAATAAAGAGAATGACTAATAAAGACAAAAAAGCTGCAGGAAACGGATGTATAGCAAACAAAGAGGGAAGAATGCTAACAGACAATGAAGATATAATCGATAGATGGCAGGAATACATAACAGAATTATTTCATGACGAAAGGGACAAAAAACCATTTATAAAATGTACATCCAGCTATAAAATTCTGATATCTGAAGTAGAAAAAGCTATAAAAACAATTTAAAAGGGAAAAGCAGCAGGACCTGACAATACACAGATAGAGATGATACAGGCACTAGAAGATTTTTGGCATCGAAGTGATCACAGACATATGCAATGACATATACCGTACAGGATACATACCAAAGGAACTAAAAACATCAACTTTTATAGCATTGCCTAAAAAGAAAGGTGCAGTTGAATGCAGTGACTTTAGAACAATAAGCTTAATGAGCCAGGTAACCAAAATTTTACTAAAAGTTATACACGGAAGGATTCAGAATAAAATTAATAATGAATTAGATGAGCAGCAATTCGGATTCAGGGAAAACAGTGGGACAAAAGAAGCCATATACAGCATGAGGTCATTGATTGAAAAGTACATAGAAGTAAACAAACCAATATTTGCCTGCTTCATAGACTACACCAAAGCATTTGATAGAATACACCATGAGCAACCTATAGACTGCCTGAAAAATATAAATCTGGATGACACAGACATACGACTGATATGTAATTTGTACTGAGAGCAAACAGCAATAATAAAATATAACAATGAGAACTCCACACCCATTGATATAAAAAGAGGAGTAAGACAAGGATGCATCCTATCACCAAGCTTGTTCAATTTATACACTGAGCAAATCTTTAAAAACATCAATGAGATGCCAGGCCTTAACATTAATGTGAAGATAATCAATAACCTAAGATATGCTGATGATACGGTACTACTAGCAGAAAATCCTAAATATCTATAACAATTACTTAATGTAATAAACATGACAAGCAAAAAATATGGACTAGATATGAATATCAAAAAGACTAAAACTATGATCATAAACAAAGAAAATTTACAAGACCTACAATTAAATATCAAAGTTGAAGGAATACATCTGGAGACAGTCCAGAGCTACAACTACCTGGGACATACTATAACCAGTGATGGAAAATGTACAACTGAAAAAAATAAAAGAATAGGTATGGCAAAAAGTAATTTCAATGCCATGAAAAATATACTAACATCAAAACAAATAACACCAGGGCTAAAACCAAGAATGGTAAAATGTTACATCTTCTCAATATTTCTATATGGTGCAGAAACATGGACATTAGACCAGAAAACAGAACAGAAAATTGAGGCCTTTGAAATGTGGATTTATTGAAGAATATGTAGAATTGGATGGAAAGAAAAGAAAACAAACGAAGAAGTTTTAAAACAACTAAAAATGAAAAGAGAACTACTAAACACAATTAGAGCAAGACAAATGAAATTTTGTGGTCATGTTAAAAGACACAACAGCCTAATAAAAGTAATATTAGAAGGGAAATACAAGGTAAAAGAGGCAGAGGCAGACCAAGACTAGCATGGACGAGTAACATCAAAAGATGGACAAGTCAGCCTATGGCAATCTGCACCATCAAAGCAAGAGACAGAGTGGAATGGCGCTCCATGGTAGCCAACCTTCGATGCGGAGACGGCACTCAATGATGATGATGAGTTCTACACAAGATATAAGCAATTTCATCCCACACAAGATAAAAGCAATTTCATCCCACACAAGATAAAAGCAATTTCATCCCACACAAGATTAAAGCAATTTTATCCCACACAAGATAAAAGCAATTTTATCCCACACAAGATAAAAGCAATTTCATCCCACACAAGATAAAAGGAATTCATCCCACACAAGATAAAAGCAATTTTATCCCACACAAGATAAAAGCAATTTTATCCCACACAAGATAAAAGCAATTTCATCCCACACAATATAAAAGCAATTGTATTCTACACAAGATAAAAGCAATTTCATCCCACAAAAAATAAAAGCAATTTCATCCCACAAAAAATAAAAGCAATTTCATCCACAAAATATAAAAGCAATTTCATCCCACACAAGATAAAAACAATTTCATCCCACACAAGACAAAAGCAATTTCATTCTACACACGATCGAACAAAATGATATCACAGAAGTTCTCAAACTTTCATTCATCGAGGCTTGAACACTCTATAATTTTATTTCTCAATTACTTGTTATCACAAAGTGATTAGTTATTGTGATTGACAATATTTATCGGACTCCAACTTATTTTAGGGAAAAAAGTAGAAATTCCTTTCTTGATTCTTTTATCTCATCTTAAAATCGTTCATTTATATATTCTATTAGATCTGATACACAAAAAAATTATTAAAAGTCAAAAGTTAACAACATTTATAATGTTAATGATCTATTTAAACGAAATGGAAAAAATGGATGCATGCGTCAACAATAAAAATAACACGACGTGCAACATCATCATGAGTCTACCTCTTTTCCGGCCAATCCTGACCTCGTGAGTTTTGTTCAGGCGTTCTAATTGTTCTAGAAAGGTGATTTAAAATACACTATGTCACCTTTAGTTACTCTTGTCTCCGTAGCAATTGTTGACTTACTGGATATAGCCGAATCCTGCCACTACAAATAAGATGGAGTTTTGATAACATAAACAGATTTCTTCTTCTACAAACATGCAACAGCTCAATGTATGCATAGTATAATTTGAGGAAAAATGGTCAATAACACATTTTATATCTGGACGAATTGTAAGTTGTCATTCTTCACCTCTGTCTCAATCTTCTCTCTCTCTCTCTCTTCTCTCTCTCTCTCTCTTCTCTCTCTCTCTCTCTCTCTCTGGGCTTCCTCTCTTTCCGACTCTCTATGTGTCTCTCTTCTCAACTCTCAGACTCATATATATATATATATATCCGACTATCCCTCTCTTTATTCTCTTAATCCTGTGAGAATCTACACAAAGTTTGACAACATATTACAACAACTTGTAAAACGAGCTGAAAGAAAACGATGTGTCTGCCGCAACAAGTGAGATAACTATGGCATCCCTAATTTTAAACCGATATTGAAGCGTTTCTATCAGAACTATTCCGAGCCAACTAATCTTAATTCCCTAATAAGTAGTCTGTTAATAATAGTGCCAAAGGTATATTTGTTCTTTAAACTTAATTATGTGTTCACCTGGAGCTATGTTTATCACAATAATTGTTGTCTTTAGAATAATATGTTCACAATAATTGTTGTCTTTAATATATGTTCACAATAATTGTTGTCTTTAGAATAATATGTGCACAATAATTGTTGTCTTTAGAATAATATGTTCACAATAATGACAAGTTGACGTGTGCTTGCCAGCTTGCTCGGTCAGAAATGGATCACGTGACTTATGCAAATCAATAATCAAAGGAGTTTGAGACTTTAATCATGTTTAACTGTCATTACATGTCATGATTATAGGTCTGAACAGTTACTCATGTAATCCACTTTGTATTTTTGTATATAATTTCGTAATTGTCATGAATAAATGTCATCATTAAAAGTACACCAGAGCAATAAACTCCTCTTACTGCGCGCGTCATCAGCATCAAGAATACGGAGATTTTAGTTCCCAGAAAATTCAAATTTATTTCCCGGGGCTACTACATCGCAACATGTTATTTAAGTGCCAGACGTTGCACAAAATGTTAAACCAAATGGGAATTGATTAGTGGCTACATGTCCAGGCAGAGAGTTGAAGCAACATCGATCGCTCTCGACCCTCGGGATAATTGGTCATCTCTGGTTATAAACTAGAGCCGTGTAACAGGGTCAACCTTCTATTTTATGTCGGGTTTTCATTTTTTCTCCTCAATTATTTAATTTTTTAAATAAGAATTTCTGCGTTAAATAGATTATTTGACATAAAGTGGGTAGAACACTAATGAGTGGACCAAGATTGGGGTATTAGGATGACTGCATGGCCTTAGTGAGAGACCTCTCAATGAAACAATTAAGGAATAATTCTGGCAGGAAATGACAGTCCATGGATAACCAGCCTAACGAATAGTACAACACTAAAAAATTATAATAAAACACACCAATAAAGAAAATGGAGGAGAAATGATACTGGGACTAACAGCTAAATTGTGCTAGATTTTCTCAATTGCCAATTCTACCATTAAAATATTACAGAAACAAACCCAGGTATTGCCCAGGGCTATTACATCGCGACAAGTAATTTCACTGGAAAACTTGGCACAAAATGTAAACTAAATGCCGGTTTGGCTGTTTGGGGAATAAAGTCTGCGTTCAAATCTATGTAAAGATGACAAGCATCTAAATATCAACATACACATAAACATTCGCTCACAATGTTATATGTTGACGCCAATATGATGCAATCTCACTTCGTGGGAAGAACATATTTACAGACACTTTGCACATGCCACAACAATGATAACAAGGCAATCTTTATCAACATCGATGGGAAAAGAAGATCAACACTGGAAAGAAATTCAGCTATTTTTATTGAGATCCTGATAGTCTACATTGTTCGTACACCGATGTTCCAGATGAGCGCATAGTAAGCAATTTACTCGATAATAAGTTCCGAGATGGCTCATATGATAAGTATCATATAGCTATGAGTTGGATTATATTAAATTACAAATGAAATTGATTTCCGGTCAATAAAGCGGGTAGGCGACATACAACTGTTGAGGCACTGACTGAAAAGTGTTCCTTGTTGCAGTTTCCTCATATTCCAAGTCCGGCTTGCTGTCGGAGCTACTGAGTAGTGTTCTGTGCACATCGTGAGCTGTGTGTTTCATCCGGATGGTGTTTATTCAGATTGCTTACGTTGAATGATGATATCGTATGACGAAGGACAGTTCAGATGCGTTCACTGTCGGTGATATAATATGTATTATGTCTTTTAACGTGTGCTGTGTTTGCTACGATGGGGACTGCAACTGTCTTTCTTTGTTTGGATATTCGATGAGATGTTAATTCGGATGATTCCACTAGCACAGACGGTTGAGCAATTGTGGATTTCCATTCGTCTGCAGTGACACCGGGGCCTTCGAATAACCATAACAAATCAGCTTGGGTATGTATCACATTAACATTATTTATTTTTCTCATAAATTTGACGTGTCCCAATAGGATCGTGCGTCAATGTGTGTGGTCAGCAACAAACGCTCTTCCAAACATCACGATTAACAAATAAATGCTTTAGTTATGTCTTTCAACCTTTGTGTGTGCACTTTATCTGTCACGTGACGACGTAGAAAGACACAGAGTGCTGAAAGGAACAATAATGTAAGGCAAGGTTCCTGGACGGCGCATCAGGGGCAGATCTAGAAGAAGGTGGTTTCAAGATATCAAAGAGACCTTGAATATGACAACAGAGGAAGAGGGAGCTCTAGCTAAACACAGAGATTTTTTCAGGCGAGATATGATGAATGCAACGGTATGTGAGAGATCTGGCTAAAGACAAAAATTCTTTCAGACGGGATATGATAAATGCAACGGTCTGTGAGAGATCTGGCTAGAGACAAAAATTCTTTCAGACGAGCTATGATAAATGCAACGGTCTGTGCGGCATCTGTCAAGGGAAAGAGATTTTCTAAGACGCGCTGTGATGAATGCGATGAAGTTTCTTCAAAGAGCATGGAACCTGATGATGATTTTATTTATTAGCCAAACATGGAGATATGGACAAAGTATTGTTTCTGAACTTAAACTATGATATAGCCAGACGTAAAAGAAACCAGGACAAACATATTTCTTTCAAGCTGTCTGGTTGACATCATCATCGAGTGCCTTCTCCGCAACGAAGGTTGGCTACCATGTAGCGCCATTCTGCTCTATCTTTTGCTTTGATGGTGCAGATTGTCATAGGCTGGTTTGTCCATATCTTTTGATATTACTCGTCCATTTTAGTCTTGGTCTGCCTCTGCCTCTTTTACCTTGTATTTTCTCCTCCAGGATTACTTTTATTAGGCTGTTGTGGCTTTTAACATGACCCAAAAATCGCATTTGTCTTGTTTGAATTGTATTTAGTAGTTCTCTTTTCATTTTTAGTTCTTTTAAGACTTCATCGTTTGCTTTCTTTTCCTCCAATCCAATTCTACCTATTCTTCCATATTTTCAAACATTTCAACATTTTTCCACATTTCAAAGGCTTCAATTTTCTGTAGTTTTCTTGTCTAATGTCCATGTTTCTGCACCATATAGGAATGTTGAGAAGACATAACATTTTGCTATTCTTAGTTTTAGCCCTGGTGTTATTTGTTTTGATGTTGGTTTGTTCTTCAGGGCATTAAAATGACTTTGGTTGACATGTGACGTAAAGCGAACCCAGCAGAAAATATGACTGAAGAGAGCCTTTAACTTGAAGGTCACAAGAACCTGGAATACATTTGAAGATAGCAAAGAGGTCGTACAGTAAGTAGAAAAATGGCGGCCGTGCGCCGTGAGGGAGCGTGTTACTTGCCTCCATTATTGCTGTCATTAGTATTTATATAGAGCTCGTAGCAGGAGGCAATCTGATCATCAGAAGGGGCCTCGTCGAACAATTGTTTCGATCATTTAGCTTATTGACACTCTTGGGTTGTGAAGGACGCATGGGTGACGACTACTAGCCACCGACCTCATTGAGCTCAAAAGCTGACACTATATTTGCCATATCATAACTAAATGTATTCTGTGCAACACTTCTGAGCGAACCTCTTGTCCATATCCGGTCGCAGACGACTGTAGTCTTTAATGTCCTGACCTGTTAGTGGACTACGCTCAATAGATGCTAGCAACATCAATGAATATGACAAACAAGTGATGTATAACTTCCAGTTTAAATATTGACATGTGAGCAGCACATGTCATGTACAGGAGGGGTCAAGACATACACACGCATGTAGATACATACAAATGTGAAGCTGATTTAAAACTGATGATGAAGGTGATAGGAAAAGAATGGAAAAAATTCATTACAGATTTACGAGAGTGGAGGACAACTCAATCGAACGTCGTTTCGGCTCAATAGGCCTTCAGTGGGAACAGTGGACAAAACACACACACACACACACACGCGCGCGAAAAAAAAACAGATAGTAAGTAAATAAAGTATATAGTAAAAAAAAAGTAAAGTACCCCCGTCACGCCAAGTGGCGTATAGGTAATATGATTGTTAGTGACTATAAATTTTATAGACCTTCGGCACATGATTTTTGGGGTAATGTGGTCGCTATCACGCCCGTGCCGCTTTACTTTCCCAGAAAAAAATCAGGTACACATTAAAGGCTGGGTGAACCGGAAGCCGTCGGTTGGGATCGAACACTACCTCTTGTCCTTTGTAGTCCAGTTCACTAACCACTGAGCTATCGCGGCTCCCTAAATAAAGTATATACTACATAGTAAAATAATATATTAAAAAGACAATAATATTGAAAATGAGTAAAATGAAACATCTCTGCGATGCTTGTGACCGGTTCACGATGAAAGCGAGCTTGACTAGGAGTGACTAGGCTAACACGTGGACTGGAAGCCATGGGGTAATGACGAAAGTGATTCTATAGCGTGTTTCATAAGTCTTGCCCAACTTTAAAAATCAATATCTTTTAAACCGCTTTTTGTATTTTTTTCAAAATTTGCATGTAAAGTTATAATGATTAGAACCCAACAGGGAATTAATTTCATTAAAAACAAACATTTGGTTATTATTATTGCTTATTTGATTTATATAAATTTATAACGACCCATTGATGTAGTCAAAACTTAGTGTTTACAGTATTTAAGTTAAAAATAGCGATTACAAATCTATACACGCTGAAATTTACGATTTTTCACGCTTTCCATGTGAGTTGTCTGACACAAATAGACACTTGTAGTAAACACGAGACATTGTGTGTTCCATTTCCGTTAATTCAGCGGCGTAACGTGGAACAATAACATTTATCATGAGTCTTAAAATGAAATTCTGCAGTTTACAAAACATCGCAATAAAAATGTATGACTATTTTTGCAAAGAGGCTAAACGAGGAAGATTATTTCATTCTTTAGAAAACCCTGAGAATAGGACAAGACACATTTTGGATTTATCTAAACGGTCATTTAATCGCTGGATTCAAGCACGTGACCGTCAATGTTCAAAATATACAAAATCACAAGGAAGAGCAAAAATGTTGGATAATTTCGACAGTGAACTTATTAGAAGTGAAATTCGCAAAATGTTGGGTATGAATGAAACTGTTACAATAAGAAAATAAAAAGTATCGCTGAAAAAGAACAACAGTATTGAAATATCAAAGTCTACATTATGGAGGAATGTGAGAGCTGCAGGCTTTACATTCAGAAAGTATCCCAATGGACGAAACATCATCTGTGAGAAGCCACATATAGTAGTCATGAGAAGCAAGTACTTACGTGAAGTAAAAGAGGTGCGCAAGCAAGGTTATGATATTGTGTACTTGGATGAAACATGGATCAATGCTCACCACACTAACCAAAGGGAATGGCAGTCATCAGATGGAAAGATTAAGAGATTAATACCTAGCAGCAAAGGACAGCGCTTGATAATTGCTCATGCAGGTAGTCGACAACATGGACTAATACAGAATGCAGAGCTCATTTTTCTTTCAAAATCCATAGACAATCGGGATTATCACTCTTAGATGAATAGTCACATATTTAGACATTGGATTGAAAATTCTGTTCTCCCAGCACTAGATCGACCATCTTGCCTAATAATGGACAATGCAGCGTACCACAACATTGTTGCACTTGAAGATAAAGTCCCGACGTCATCCAGTACAAAAGATGCTATTAAGATATGGCTCACAAAGGAGCACATACAATTTAATAACATGTACTTAAAACCTGAATTACTATCTCCAGTAAAGCAAAAACAGAGGACAAAGATTTTTCAAATAGACAAGATTATCCAAGAGCACGGTCATATAAGTTTGAGGCTGCCACCTTACCATGCTCATTTAAATCCAATAGAACTAATCTGGGCAAAATTAAAAGGACAAGTGGCAGATGAAAATACAACATTCAAAATATGCGATGTAAAGACTCTTGCTAATCTCGCTTTATTAAATATAGACAAAGATTATTGGGCTAAATGTGAAGACCACGTCTTAAAACAGGAAGAGGAATATTGGAAAAATGATGGTTTGTGGAATGTTCAACCCCAAACAGTTATTAATCTTTTAGACTCGTCTGATTCAGAATGAAAGTATATAGCCCCCACAATGTTGGCCCCTATATTACCTTAAATTATTTCAACAAACGGTCCTTTTCAGGACCACACAACTATGAAAATTGGACATACAGGTATACCTTGATATTATTATCGTCCGTCCTCGAACTGAGCAGACAATAATTCTCCTGGTGTTTTGTTTTATCCAGTTATTTCCCCATTACGGCCACGCCTTTACCTAGTGAAAATTAATCGTAGACCAGCAACTACGGTAATTTCTATTCTTTAGGGCTTCACAATTTACAATTTTGACAAACATCAAAGAAATATCGCCGCTTTAAGAAAACTGCAGCTGCAAGATGTTTGTTAAATATACATTTAAAGGGTCTTTTGCATTCTAATAACATTTGGAAAATTTCAAAAGTATTTAACAAACGGTTAGAGAGTAATAGCGTTTTGAAGTTGGGCATATGTTTTGAAACGAGCGACTAGAAGCCAGGTGGGAACATAGCAAGGGTTCAGAAGGGGAGAATTGTCTAATAATGGAGGGTTACAAGAATACAAGACTCAAATAAGATATGATACAGTACAGGAGAAAATGGTAAGTCAAGAAGATAAGCGAGTACAGCTGGAGTAGAGGGGGACACCGGGGAGTTGTTGTGTAGCATAGTAGACCATAGACAACTAAATGGAGGAATCATAACTATCATCAGATTACATGACCTTAACAGAACGTTCCGTCCAACACAGCCCAACTGAAAGAATCTCTGTCTCTGTCCAGATCTCCCACATAACGTTCCATCCAACACAGCCCAACTGAAAGAATCTCTGTCTCTGTCCAGATCTCCCACATAACGTTCCATCCAACACAGCCCAACTGAAAGAATCTCTGTCTCTGTCCAGATCTCCCACATAACGTTCCATCCAACACAGCCCAACTGAAAGAATCTCTGTCTCTGTCCAGATCTCCCACAGAACGTCCCATTCAACACAGCCCATCTGAAAGAATCCCTGTCCAAATCTCCACAGAACGTTTCATTCAACACAGCCCATCTGAAAAAATCTCTGTCTCTGTCCAGATCTCCCACAGAACGTCCCATTCAACACAGCCGATCTGAAAGAATCTCTGTCCAGATCTCCCACAGAACGTTCCATTCAACACAGCCCATCTGAAAAAAAATTCTGTCCAGATCTCCCACAGAACGTTTCATTCAACACAGCCCATCTGAAAGAATCTCTGTCTCTATCCAGATCTCCCACAGAACGTTCCATTGCAAAATTGCTCTGGTCCGAAAGTGAAATAAGATAATGCTACTGTGGTCTGAGTAATTGAACTGGACAGCCACTGTAGTGGCAGTATTCTGTTTGACATCATAAAGGTGTTCACAAAATATGTCCTCAATATCATGTACTGTATGGCAAGGACACCACACAAATATATAAGACGGAGGGACTAGAGCAGGTTCAGAATATTAGCGAAATGGAAATATATTAATTCCAGACACACAGAAACGTGAAAAGTACTCTAGAATAAAGTTAGTGTGCAACACTATATAGATAGTTGTGATGATTTGCTAGACAATACCAAAGCTTGGTGAACGTATGGTCTAATATTGGATAACACAGCACGTGAACATTGGACTTTTGTGAACGTGTCACGAAAGAAAAAAAGTAAGTAAAAATAGTGTAGCACTCACGCAATAAAAATTTAAACTTGACCTCAGTACCGTATGTCCAGCTTGAGCTGTTATTTATCACAGCTTGACCTCAGTACCGTATGTCCAGCTTGAGCTGTTATTTATCACAGCTTGAGCTGTTATTTATCACAGCTTGACCTCAGTACCGTATATCCAGCTTGAGTTGTTATTTATCACAGCTTGACCTCAGTACCGTATGTCCAGCTTGAGCTGTTATTTATCACAGCTTGACCTCAGTACCGTATGTCCAGCTTGAGCTGTTATTTATCACAGCTTGACCTCAGTACCGTATGTCCAGCTTGAGCTGTTATTTATCACAGCTTGACCTCAGTACCGTATGTCCAGCTTGAGCTGTTATTTATCACAGCTTGACCTCAGTACCGTATGTCCAGCTTGAGCTGTTATTTATCACAGCTTGACCTCAGTACCGTATGTCCAGCTTGAGCTGTTATTTATCACAGCTTGACCTCAGTACCGTATGTCCAGCTTGAGCTGTTATTTATCACAGCTTGACTTCAGTACCGTATGTCCAGCTTGAGCTGTTATTTATCACAGCTTGACCTCAGTACCGTATGTCCAGCTTGAGCTGTTATTTATCACAGCTTGACTTCAGTACCGTGTGTCCAGCTTGAGCTGTTATTTATCACAGCTTGACCTCAGTACCGTATGTCCAGCTTGGGCTGTTATTTATCACAGCTTGACCTCAGTACCGTGTGTCCAGCTTGAGCTGTTATTTATCACAGCTTGACATCAGTACCGTATATCCAGCTTGGGCTGTTATTTATCACAGCTTGACCTCAGCACCGTATGTCCAGCTTGAGCTGTTATTTATCACAGCTTGACCTCAGCACCGTATGTCCAGCTAGCTTGAGCTGTTATTTATCACAGCTTGACCTCAGTACCGTATGTCCAGCTTGAGCTGTTATTTATCACAGCTTGACCTCAGCACCGTATGTCCAGCTAGCTTGAGCTGTTATTTATCACAGCTTGACCTCAGTACCGTATGTCCAGCTTGAGCTGTTATTTATCACAGCTTGACCTCAGTACCGTGTGTCCAGCTTGAGCTGTTATTTATCACAGCTTGACCTCAGTACCGTATGTCCAGCTTGAGCTGTTATTTATCACAGCTTGACCTCAGTACCATATGTCCAGCTTGAGCTGTTATTTATCACAGCTTGACCTCAGTACCGTGTGTCCAGCTAGAGCTATTATTTATGACAGCTTGACCTCAGTACCGTATGTCCAGCTTGAGCTGTTATTTATCACAGCTTGACCTCAGTACCGTATGTCCAGCTTGAGCTGTTATTTATCACAGCTTGACCTCAGTACCGTGTGTCCAGCTTGAGCTGTTATTTATCACAGCTTGACCTCAGTACCGTATGTCCAGCTTGAGCTGTTATTTATCACAGCTTGACCTCAGTACCGTATGTCCAGCTTGAACTGTTATTTATCACAGCTTGACCTCAGTACCGTATGTCCAGCTTGAGCTGTTATTTATGACAGCTTGACCTCAGTACCGTATGTCCAGCTTGAGCTGTTATTTATCACATCTTGACCTCAGTACCGTATGTCCAGCTTGAGCTGTTATTTATCACAGCTTGACCTCAGTACCGTATGTCCAGCTTGAGCTGTTATTTATCACAGCTTGACCTCAGCACCGTATGTCCAGCTTGAGCTGTTATTTATCATAGCTTGACAAGCCCTCTCATTGAGCCAAGGGAACGGTTGATCATTTGATAGGGCATGCTATTCCATTCTTCTTGTAGCGCGTGTTGTAACTAGTGGTGATTTGTCATGATGATCGTGTAGATTTTGTATCCCATAATTCAGATTACCCCACAAGTCACCGATGAAAGAAAGATCTTGTAAAACAGTAGGCCACATCATCATCAAGTACCGGGCCTACTGGTGTAGGTGATCATGTCTCTCCACAACCTTCGATATCGATACATATTTATCATTTCTGCTGTTGACCTTCTGTCAAGCCATTCTCTTAAGCTGTCTGTTATTTATTTCTCTTTGCTTCCCTCTTTCTCTTCGTCCCTCAATTTTTCCTGTTGGTACAATATACTCCAGTTGTTCTCTTCTCATTACATGGCCAAAAAATGGTGATTGTTTCTTCCTAATATTGGAAATTAGCTCTCTTTTTGCTTTGACCTCTCTCAGAACATCTTCATTACTCTTCTTAGCTGTCCATGGTACTCTCAAAATTCTTCTGTAAAACCACATTTCTACAGATTCCAGGGATTTTCTTGTCTGTTGTCCTATTGTCCATGATTCGCATCCATATGTTAAGACTGGCTCTACATAACATGCAAGAACTCTTTTTTTTGTTTCTATTGTCAAAAATAGATTGCATAGTATCTTCCTGATTTTTTGGAAAGCTGTTTCTGCCTGAGCCATTCTGCATCTCACCTCTTTTGTACATCTCCCCTCTGAGGTTAACAAAGTTCCCAAATATTTAAATTCATTTACCTGTTTTAATATTGTTCCACTTGTCTTTATTTTCACTATAATGTCCAACATTTCTTGTATCTCATTTTCACTCTTAGCGATTAAGACTGTATCATCAGCATACCTTAGATGATTGATATTATGACCTCCAATTGTTATTCCAGGCATGTCCCTTATGGATCTTAAAATAATCTCACTATAAATATTAAACAAATCTGGTGACTGCACACAACATCTTAGGTCAGGCCAGGTATTTTTACCTACTACTGTATGCAGTAAACAGTACAACCTGTGGCTGCCCTACTGCCTTGCAGGTAAGCTCGGGAGAGTAAAAGGCTAAGGGAGGGTACCCTGAAGTAAAACAACCCCGCTGCCTTGTGGGTGAGACTTTTTAGTCAAAGGCTAGCGGAGTCAACCGTAAACAAACCGACGGAAGGCAGCAGAAAACCACCGTCGTATTTTCTTTGTACAGTCATGAATCGCTACAACAATAGAAATAACGACAACAACGTCAAGGGGATTCCAATGGGAAACCCTCGTTCGGTAGGGGACATCATCAGTAGACCACAGAAAGATATTAATCTGTTGTTGAAGGTAATCGATGATCATGCGAGACTACCTTGACTTGAGTTGTCTTGCCGCAACAGCTTGCCTGCTTGATTTAAAATAATTGAAGAAAGGTTCTATGCGTGATGTGATGATATTGTCTTTGTATCCATAACCAGTTAGATTGCCATTCAATCTGTTAGATTACTATTCAGTCCGTTAGAGAGCCATTGAGCCCGTTAGATTGTCATTGAACCAGTTAGATTACAATTCAACCCGTTAGGTTGTCAATTAACCAGTTAGATTTCCACTCAACCCGTTAGATTGTCATTGAACCAGTTAGATTACCAATGAACCCGCTAGACAGTCATTGAACCAGTTAGATTACTATTCAGCCCGTTAAACTGTCATTGAACCAGTTATATTACCATTTAACCCGTTAGATTGTCACTGAACCAGTTAGATTACCATTCAACCCGTTAGATTGTCATTGAACCAGTTAGATTACCATTCAACCCGTTAGATTTTCATCTAATTAATGTTCATAAATTATGCACCGTATCAGAACACAAGGTTACAGTGTACAAAGAGGCAAGAAAGGAGAGTACAAAGAGAGAGAACCATTTCATCATCATCATCATCATGTGCCATACCGGTTGGCATAGGTGATCATGTCCCTCCACAATCTTCTACCTACAGTGCATCGTATCAATTCTGTTGTTGACTGTTTTCCATGCCATGACACCAAGCTATCCAGTATTTTCTCTCTTTGTCGCCCACGATCTCTCTTTCCTTTTATTTTGCCAGTTGTAACCACGTATTTCAACTTTCCTCTTCTCATGCTGTGCCCGAAAAATGTTGATTGCTTCTTTCTGATGTTTTTTAAGAGCTCCCTTTTTGTGTTGGCCTCTTTGAGAACCTCCTCATTGGTCTTTTTAGCTGTCCAGGGAACTTTCAACATTTTTCTGAGAAATTTCATCTCTGTGGCCTCTAATCGTCTTTTCATTTGTTTGTCTACTGTCCATGATTCGCTTCCATAGGTCAGAATTAGTTCTATATAGCACCGATGAACTCTCTTTCTCATTTGTATTGACATAGATTTGTTGCATAAGATATTTTTCATTTTCTGAAATGCCATTTTGGTCTGAGCTATTATAGTTTTTATTTCTGTGGTGCATCTCCCATCTGATGTAATTATTGTGCCCAAGTATTTGAAACGTTGCACTTGTTTCAGATTTCTCTCATTTATTTTTATGCTGCATGATGGTGGTGATTGTTTCTTCGATATAACCATTACTTCTGTTTTCTTACTATTCAGACTGAGACCTTTCTTGTTGCTTTCTTTTACTATTATGTCTAATATTTCCTGTAGTTCGTTCTCTGTCTCTGCTATTAAGACTGTGTCATCCGCATATAGCAAATTATTTATGTTGTGACCGTTGACTTCAATTCCTTTTTTGTCTACTATTGATCTCATAATATATTCGCTGTAAAGCGAAAACAAATCCGGTGACAGAACACAGCCTTGTCTGACTACTTACTTTATATATTGGAATTGTCCTGTTTGGTTGTTAATTCGTATAGCTGCTGTCTGTTGCCAGTACATGTTTTTTATGATTCGCAGATCCTTGCTATCAATGTTTAATTTCTCCAGCATATTGATTATTTCCACATGCTTTACCTTGTCAAATGCTTTCTTGTAGTCTATAAAGCACATATACAGATATTTCTTTACCTCTATAGATCTTTCAGTCAATGTCCTTAAGATGTATATTGCGTTATAGGTGCACTTTCCTTCCACAAATCCACATTGTTCCTCACTTATTTCTGGTTTTATTTGGTTCCTTACACGTCTCATTATTATTCTTAGTAATATTTTAGTCATATGGCTCATGAGACTAATAGTACGATGGTCTTCACAATCAGTGGCTCCTTACTTCTTCGGTATGGCTACAAAGATAGATTTTAGTAGATCTTCGGGTATGTGTCCAGTGTTATATATGTCATTGAGTAATTTTGTTATGGCTTGTACTCCCAGCTCTCCTAATGCATTTATCTCTTCGATTGTTATATTGTCAGGACCTGGAGCTTTGCCTCTTTTCATGTGTTGAATTGCCTCCTCCACTTCACTCTGCATTATTGGTGGTCCTGTGTCTTCATTTGAATTGTTTAATTCTGGTCTTTCATCATCATAGAGTTGACTGATATATTCTGTCCATCTTTCCATTGTCTTCTCCTGTCCCATTATTATATTTCCTTCCTTTGATTTCACACATCCTGAAACTTTGACTTCTTTTCTTCCTGTTAATTCATTTAACTGATTGTGCATAAATTTTGAGTCTTTCTTTTGTTGTTTTTCCATTTCTTCACATTTCTGTTTTAACCATCCTTCCTTTGCTTCACTGCACTTGTTTTGGATCTCTTTGTGCAATATTGTGTATGTCCGTTCTTCTTTCTTATGTTTTCTTCTTTCGTCCATTAGTTGTAATATTTCTTCTGTCATCCATTTCTTTTTGTTGATTCTTTTAGTCACTGGTATTACTTCTTTTGATGTTTGTTGAATCGATTGTTTGAGCATTTCCCACTGCTCCTGGATGTCCTGTATTTTCTCAATAGCATTATATCTATTTTGTACTATCGTGCTGTACTTATCACTCATCTGTTTATCTACTCTTAGCATATCTAATTCTAATTTGATATTTATTGATGATTTCTGTACCTTCCGCAGTTTTATTCTTATCTTTCCAACTACTGGTACATGGTCACTATTGCAATCTGCTCCTGGCCTTGTTTTAACAGATGTTAGCCCATTCCTGAATCTTCTCTGTACCAGTATAAAATCAATTTGATTGTGTACTTTTTTGTCTGGGCTTTGCCATGTCCATAGTCGCCTAGGGTGTTGTGTGAACCAGGTGTTACCTATAATCATTTCATGTGTCTTTGCCCAGTCTATCAATCTATCCCCTCTGTCATTCGTTTCTCCTAGGTCGCCCCCCCCCCCCGCCCCAGTCATATTTTGCACTTTAGCTGTTCCTTCCTTTGCATTGAAATCCCCTAATATAATAGTTATTTCTTGGGGTTTACACTGTTCCATGGTCGCCTCTAGCTCCTCGTAAAAAGTGTCAATGTCTTCTTCTTCGCTATTACTTGTTGGTGCATAAACTTGAATTATGTTGCTATCCATTGGTCTGCCTCTCAATTTTACTAGCAGAATTCTGTCTGATACTGGCCAAAATCCTTTAACTGTTTTGCTTCTGTCTCTATCTAACATGATGCCTACTCCTCTTTCGTGTGTGGTTCCCCCAGAGTAAATTACATTTCCACTGTCGCTTTGTAATAATCCTGCTCCTGTCAATCTCATTTCACATAGTCCCAAGATGTTCAATTTCATTCTCTTCATTTCTTGGCTGATGTTTTCTAGTTTTCCAACCTGGAATGCTGATCTAATGTTCCAAGTTCCTATCGCTAGTGTCTCTTTATTTTTGAACTAAAATACAGTTGCTTGATGACGATCCGGTGTCACCTGTAGCACATGACGCTCCCTACCGGACGAGGTGGCTGTGAAGTCCCCCATTAACGTCGTTAGCTGTAAATATAAGGTTGTGATTTGTCATGATTATTCCAAGCAATATAAGAAGGTAGTTTGCCATTCATTTCCTTCTTGGCAGTGACTGTACTAGTGGAGATCGCAGCCATTGTCTCTATACATGAGATCCTCTGCCTGCCATCGCGGTGTGGGGACCATAACCGGCACTACTTGTCGGCTGCTCTCACAACACCATCCACCACCTGCTCCAATGGCTTCACATAACCCTGACAGGGGGGCTAAACGGGAGCTCCACCTTGCCCAGGGGTGTCCCGAAGACTAGCGGAGGAAATGAGACGTCTTACTCCTCCTTTGGTAGGGCAGAACTCTACCCCGCTAACCTGATTTCATCATCAGAAGATGATAATGTCTTTACCAGAAAGAAGATTAAGACTAGAGGCCAGAAATGAGAGAGTGCAGGAACAAGAAGAAATATCAACCGAGGAATCAGTTACACTAACAGAAGTGCAGAGCGTAGAAGAAAACGTTAATAGAAGTGAGGAACACACAGAAGAAACAAATACGAAGGAGACAGAATGAGGAAAAAATGTCTAAGGCATAGACTAAGAAGAAACTCAATGGTATTGTCACATAAAGGACAAAAATTAGTAACAAATAAAGATGTAGATAAGAGATAAATCAATGTTTGTCAAAAAAATACTAGAATGAGATAATCATAATGTGCTTGCTTTATGTTCACAGAAATGTATAATGAAAAGTCAGGACAGACTTGTCTAGAGACATGATGAGCCTAAATGAACATGGACTCTACAGATGACAGCAGCGTTGTCCGGAGATTCTGTGAGTGCTCAAGCAGAGATTTTTGGTGGAGAATGCACTCAACATGGACAGAGGAGACTGGAGAAATACCTAGACTGGTAAAAACACAGTACAAGAACTTGGTGACTGAGAGGCAACGAACAGTAATGGGAGCAGAGAGGCAGCGAGAATCTACACATATAGTTAAAAAAGATGTACCATGTACTTAAATAAATGTAGCATGTACTTAAATAGATGTACCATGTACTTAAATAAATGTAGCATGTACTTAAATAGATGTACCATGTACTTAAATAGATGTACCATGTACTTAAATAGATGTACCATGTACTTATAAATGTCAGAGTGACTGAGTGATGGAGATAATGCTCTAAATAAAGAGAATTGTCTATATATGAAAGAGCAAGTGAATGTTGAGAAGAGTGATACAAACGTTAATGTATATGAGACATAAGCGATCTATTTGAAAGACAATGTGTGTACAATATAAACGTACACGAACAGTCAGGTATGATGTAAATAGATGTTAAGATGTTATGATGACGTAAATAAACTTTAAGATGACGTAAGTAAACGTTAAGACGGCAAAACCCTCTAAATAACAATTGTTCATACACGTGTAAACGTGGAAAGCGATATTGTACTTAGTAACCAACACCATGGTGTGTGTCATAAAAAATTGAAGTGTAGGTCAAGGTTTCCAGGCTATGTTGGCGATACATTTTTTTTTATATTACCAGACATGTGGGTGGATAGTCACATGGGCAATATTAAGAGTGTGTGGATAGACACCTGGTGGGTAAAAAGGAGTGCCCAGCATATAAAAAAGGAGCAGCATCGAATAGAGACACATACCTTAGAGTTTTGCAGAGAAAAGTTGAGATAAGCTAAGATTAACGATAACGATCAATAATTAGCAGAGCGCAGTTAGAAAGTCTACTATTAGTAGATGAGAAGTTAATAAATAGCAGATGTAGTCAGTCCACAACAGGATCTGTGTATCACGACATCTAGAAATGTGTTCTGTGATTTACTAATTCCAAGATTATGTGAGTTCGGTGGGTATCTAGAACTCTCGATAGTTTGATATATAGTATTACTGACTGTACTTTATTGTGTTATAATATAATTGGTGACTGTAAAAATGTAATAATAGTACGACAATAAACTGTTTCATGTGATGGAACATCTCAAGTGTTGGTTTGACTCTCACATATAGATGCTATTTGAATGTGTTAAAGAAATACGACCGGCCTCTAGGAAGTACGAAGAAGCACGACACGAAAGACATTATAATGATTATATTAAATTTAAACGTTTGAATACGTATATAAAAAGTCTTTGATTCAACGTCATATAATAAACGTCCTAGAATAAACGTCTTATACACCACCAAGTATAATAAGTATAAAGTACTTTACACAAGAACACCTATAGTGATGACAACCCGATGCTTGTTGGATGCCAAATTGTTGTCTTCACAAATTGTGTATTTCTCTCAATATTAAATATCATTTACTACTATCAATTTACACGATCTCCTTTCAACTGTGACCTTGTTTTAACACTTGGCTCTGATATTTTGTGTTTCGTCTTTTTAATATTTTACTCCAGCGGAATGGAGGTCTATCTCAAAAAATAAAATATTGGCTACTAGAACCTTACTATAGCTCGTTTCAAAACATATGCCCAACTTCAAAACGCTATGACTCTCTAACCGTTTGTTAAATACTTTTGAAATTTTCCAGATGTTATTAGAATGCAAAAGACCCTTTAAATGTATATTTAACAAATATCTTGCAGCTGCAGTTTTCTTAAAGCGGCGATATTTCTTTGATGTTTGTCAAAATTGTAAATTGTGAAGCCCTAAAGTATAGAAATTACCGTAGTTGCTGGTCTACGATTAATTTTCACTAGGTAAAGGCGTGGCCGTAATGGGGAAATAACTGGATAAAACAAAACACCAGGAGAATTATTGTCTGCTCAGTTCGAGGACGGACGATAATAATATCAAGGTATACCTGTATATCCAATTTTCATAGTTGTGTGGTCCTGAAAAGGACCGTTTGTTGAACTAATTTAAGGTAATATAGGGCCAACATTGTGGGGGCTATATACTTTCATTCTGAATCAGACGAGTCTAAAAGATTAATAACTGTTTGGGGTTGAACATTCCACAAACCATCATTTTTCCAATATTCCTCTTCCTGTTTTAAGACGTGGTCTTCACATTTAGCCCAATAATTTTTGTCTATATTTAATAAAGCGAGATTAGCAAGAGTCTTTACATCGCATATTTTGAATGTTGTATTTTCATCTGCCACTTGTCCTTTTAATTTTGCCCAGATTAGTTCTATTGGATTTAAATGAGCATGGTAAGGTGGCAGCCTCAAACTTATATGACCGTGCTCTTGGATAATCTTATCTATTTGAAAAATCTTTGTCGTCTGTTTTTGCTTTACTAGAGATAGTAATTCAGTTTTTAAGAAAATGTTATTAAATTGTATGTGCTCCTTTGTGAGCCATATCTTAATAGCATCTTTTGTACTGGATGACGTCGGGACTTTATCTTCAAGTGCAACAATGTTGTGGTACGATGCATTGTCCATTATTAGGCAAGATGGTCTCTAGTGCTGGGAGAACAGAATTTTCAATCCAATGTCTAAATATGTGACCATTCATCTAAGAGTGATAATCCCGATTGTCTATGGATTTTGAAAGAAAAATTAGCTCTGCATTCTGTATTAGTCCATGTTGTCAACTACCTGCATGAGCAATTATCAAGCGCTGTCCTTTGCTGCTAGGTATTAATCTCTTAATCTTTCCAACTGATGACTGCCATTCCCTTTGGTTAGTGTGGTGAGCATTGATCCATGTTTCATCCAAGTACACAATATTATAACCTTGCTTGCGCACCTCTTTTACTTCACGTAAGTACTTGCTTCTCATGACTACTATATGTGGCTTCTCACAGATGATGTTTCGTCCATTGGAATACTTTCTGAATATAAAGCCTGCAGCTCTCACATTCCTCCATAATGTAGACTTTGATATTTCAATACTGTTGTTCTTTTTCAGCGATACTTTTAATTTTCTTATTGTAACAGTTTCATTCATACCCAACATTTTGCGAATTTCACTTCTAATAAGTTCACTGTCGAAATTATCCAACATTTTTGCTCTTCCTTGTGATTTTGTATATTTTGAACATTGACGGTCACGTGCTTGAATCCAGCGATTAAATGACCGTTTAGATAAATCCAAAATGTGTCTTGTCCTATTCTCAGGGTTTTCTAAAGAATGAAATAATCTTCCTCGTTTAGCCTCTTTGCAAAAATAGTCATACATTTTTATTGCGATGTTTTGTAAACTGCAGAATTTCATTTTAAGACTCATGATAAATGTTATTGTTCCACGTTACGCCGCTGAATTAACGGAAATGGAACACACAATGTCTTGTGTTTACTACAAGTGTCTAATTGTGTCAGACAACTCACGCGGAAAGGGTGCAAAATCGTAAATTTGAGCGTGTATAGATTTGTAATCGCTATTTTTAACTTAATTACTGTAAACACTAAGTTTTGTCTACATCAATGGGTCGTTATAAATTTATATAAATCAAATAAGCAATAATAATAACCAAATGTTTGTTTTTAATGAAATTAATTCCCTGTTGGGTTCTAATCATTATAACTATACATGCAAATTTTGAAAAAATTACAAAAAGCGGTTTAAAAAATATTGATTTTTAAAGTTGGGCACGACTTATGAAACAAGCTATAGTCGTTTGGGGGGCCTCTGTAGCCGATTTGGGAAAACCACTCGACTGGACTACCGCCGTTTGGACAACCCGTGTTCGATTTCCGTTGGGAGCAGTGTGAATTGTACTCGTGGTTGGAAAAAAAAAAATAAAAAATACCCCCACGGTCGACCCAGCCGTTGGCAGAAATGGGTACCAAGGTATTACCCTGGGAAGGTGATGAATGTTGCCTAACATCAGAGTTTCGATGCTTGAGGCGACACTATACAGAAATCTCCGAACATTTCTGGATAGGCAGCCGAGCACATATGGGTGTAAACTCACGTGCTAAGACGCCGGTTCAAATCTCGTACTTTACCTTTAATCGTACTAGTAAATGATAATCTAATATTTAACCAACGGAAGGAAGATGGTCATATTAGATTGTGCTTGTATTTCAACTCGCAATACCCAACACTTGATAGCATGCTTCTTATGCAGAAAATCAAACAGAGAAGTAGCACTGACCACAATAAAACAGATAGAAAAATACACAAAATTAGTCACGTACACAACATAATAAGAATCAAAACAATTCAAAGAAGACATACACCAACGCACAAAATGCAAATGCAACAAATATAATAAGACACAAAGAAAACGTCAAAAAAGTGAACAGCATAACACAGAGTAAGACACAATAAAAACATTACAGTCATTGCTGATATTTTATAATAAACAAACAAAGAATTATTGAATTACTGAGTTGTTTGCGGGTCATTATCATTGCACTCCGTATATGTCCATAGGTGCACAGATGCCCTCCTTAGCAAGTCTCACAGCGTCCAGCGACTGACGACTCCAGTTCTGTGTTGGTTGATAAGTCTTCTTACACGCCCACTAAGTTTCTCATTTCTGGCTGTGCCCATCTTAACTCCCATCTCTCTCTTCGAAAGGAGTGACGTGGATTCATGGTTGTCGAAGTCCTGTGCCATTCCCACATCTCTCAGAGCATTGATGATGTCCGCCCGTTCCATTGGTTGACCGTCCTCAACAATATCGGAACTAGCCAACCTATCCGTTCTTTCATTTTCCCCGTGCTCCGGCATGTCCAGGGACGTAGACAAGGGTGACCTTATGTATTTTTGACATCAGCAATGTAAAGGTAAAGGTAAAGTACGAGACTTGAACCGGCGTCTTAGCACGCGAGTTTCCACCCATATGTGCTCGGCCGCCTATCCAGAAATGTTCGGAGATTTCTGTATCGTGTCGCCTCAAGCATCGAAACTCAGATGTGAGGCAACATTCCTCACCTTCCCAGGGTAATACCCTGGTACCCATTACTGTCAACGGTTGGGTCGACCGTGGGGGTATTTTTTTTTTCCAACCACGAGTACAATTCACACTGCTCCCAGCGGAAATCGAACACGGGTTGTCCGAACGTCGGTAGTCAAGTTGGTTGGTTTTTCCAACTCCGCTAACGAGGGCCCCGTCAGCAATGACTCTACCCATTGCATACGTACAGAGCCCGCCTCCACTTTTCTTATCATGCTCATCGAATCACTCAGTATACATGAGTGGGTGTAGTCTTGTGACTCTAACCAGATGAATATCTCTGACACTGCTGTCATCTCCATCGCCATACTACTTGTGGTCATAACGGATGCTCCACTGTCTTCTTTGGCTATTCAGCCTGCCGAGCGTGCTGTAAATGTCAATGCACTGCTTTGGTGCCGTATTACAGATCCTTCTGAATAGATGACTGCACCTTTCTTATCAGTGTTATTCCAGATGAGACCGTTGACTTCCGCATTGACCACGATTGAGTTCTGTTCACGACATCTCCTGTTGAGTGTGACAATACAGGAGAATGTCCAATTGGATGACGTATGCACCGGTATCCACTCCTCGCCAGTGTTGAAACTGGTAAGCCCACAGACCTGTTTGATAACATCTTCTGCTCGGCCTACTCATGATTTGCCTTTTTTTAGCCTGATACCTTTCCCTGTGTTGAGTGCATGATGCAATGGATTCTCATTATCTGCACTTATCTTCAGGTATGCTTATGCCCTCGAGATCTGGATCCTGTCATCCATGGTTTCTAAAGTCAAGATGGTACCTCATTGCTACGCAGCGAGTGTCGCTCGTACACCCCAAGATAATGCGCATAGCTTCATTCTGTATTTTCTCCAACTTTTCAATTCTTACTGACAGTAAGAATTGTCAGGGCATACTCGACTGGTGCAAGGACTAGTCCCTGGCACAGAAGGGTAAGTAGCCTCTGTTCGATGTTGGCAGCTGCCATGACCTTCAAGACAGCTAATCTTTTGCAGGCTGCGATCAAACTTAACAGCGAAGTATCTCATCACACAGTCCCTGGTCACCTCATCAGCTCCCATTCGTACCACCGGTGTTTCCATGTTAACGATATGATTGTTAAGGTAGACCACGCAACTGATATTTTGTTAGGATGAACCAATAACACGGAACAACAGCTGGATGGGGTGGGGGTGGGGGGAGAGCACTATGATTTTTGCTGATGATGCTCTGGTTTACCGACAGGGAAGAGACTGAAGGGAAAACGCCTCCACAATGCAAGACGAACTCGATCGCATCTGCATCTGGTGTGGAGTATCAGGTGCACTGGTTAATCCTAAACAAAGAAAGAAAAACACTAACTATTCATGTACAGAGACAATCAAGTAGTGTTTATTTATGTATAAAAATTACATCATTTATAATAAAACACACACATACATATATATATATATATATATATATATATGCGTGTATGCATGTGCATGTGTTATATATATATATAGTTTTTATTGAAAATGTCATATTGGACATAGTGACATCTTAATTCCACCCTAATAGCTATCATTTATGTCCTACAATTTTTGAGCGAAGTGACAACAAATTACAGTTGTCCATTTTTTTTCCCTTCTTGTTAGACCAGCCAAAGAGATTTTCTGTTGTGAAGATGTTCACATCACAGAGAGTGTGGTGGGTCAATGATTTAACTACCATTAGATTTTGTGCGAAGGGCGGACAAACATGGTTCATGAGACCAATATTGTTCAATCTGTCGTGTCCCGTTCCGAATAGGAATAATCACCTGTTTGGATCGTTAAATAAGAATAGATTTATATATAGTACATAGGTTATTACACAAAACAGCCGCCCTGTCACCTGCTAATGATAACTTTACTATACACAATAATGGTAAAGGTAAAGTACGAGACTTGAATCTGCGTCTTAGCACGCGAGTTTTCACCAATATGTGCTCGGCCGCCTATCCAGAAGTGTTCGGAGACTTGTGGAAAGTGTCGCTTCAAGCATCGAAACACATGATGCGAGGCGGCATTCCTCATTTTTCCAGAGTACTAACCTGGTACCCTTTTCTGCCAGCGGCTGGGTCGATCGCGGGGGTATTTTTTTGTTTTCAACCACGAGTATAACTCACACTGCTTCCACCAGGAATCGAACACGGGTTGTCCGAACGTAAGTAGCCTAGTCGAGTTTTACTATACATAATAAGAGTGATTAACGATTAGAAATGAAAATATACAAACACAGTTCATGATATCATTATGATTTCAATATCATACTGTAGACAGTGACAAGATAGCTGTAGACAGTGACAAGATAGCTGTAGACAGTGACAAGATAGCTGTAGACAGTGACAAGATAGCTGTAGACAGTGACAAGATAGCTGTAGACAGTGACAAGATAGCTGTAGACAGTGACAAGATAGCTGTAGACAGTGACAAGATAGCTGTAGACAGTGACAAGATACCTGTAGACAGTGACAAGATAGCTGTAGACAGTGACAAGATAGCTGTAGACAGTGACAAGATAGCTGTAGACAGTGACAAGATAGCTGTAGACAGTGACAAGATAGCTGTAGAGACAGTGACAAGATAGCTGTAGACAGTGACAAGATAGCTGTAGACAGTGACAAGATAGCTGTAGACAGTGACAAGATACCTGCATATAGGATTGCCAGGTTTCTGTCACGTAATAAGGGAAGATTGTCTGTTTTATTTTGTCAGGAAAAAGAAAGATTTTGCTCTTGTGTACGTTACATCCCACCATGTTGCTCTTGTGTACGTTACATCCCACCACTTGCTCTTGTGTACGTTACATCCCACCACTTGCTCTTGTGTACGTTACATCCCACCACTTGCTCTAGTGTACGTTACATCCCACCACTTGCTCTAGTGTACGTTACATCCCACCATTTGCTGATGACACTCGCCCCCATTATTCACATTGTTCCATGTCCCGGGATGAATACCCCTGCTGAACAAAATCCACATCCTACTCCATCTATGATTTATCTCACTTTTCACCTGCTGCCCACTGCATTTATACGCCCGCAGTATAACGGATGATGTGAGCCGGCAATGATTCGAATGTATACACGTGCCCTGCAAAAGTCTTATTCTGTCTGCTATTGTGGAAAAATAGAGGAGTCAACCCACTGCCGTACACTCAGTATCAGTTGTGCACCAAAGAATGAAATGCATTTCCTTATTGTTTATCATTTCCTGTGGTTCCAGCTTTGTATTCATGAGAGTCAGAATAGCCATTGCATACTCAAACACATACAGGACCAACCTCTGGTATAAGAAAACAAGATGACGCTGGTCAGTTTGTGCTGCTGTCGTAACCGTCACTGCAGACAGACCCTATTCTAACTTTCAACGCCACCTGGTCTACATGCTTAGTAAAAGTAAAGCCCCAATCAAACCAAAATCTTAGGCGCCTCATCGCATGAGTTCTCCCAACTTCAGAACTCAGGCTCACATTTGGCGTTAACTTGTTGATTGTGCCATTATTAAATAAAACAGGCATGTCACTGTTGCCTACGCCAAATTGATAAGTGCCACTGCCTTCCACCACCACGGGCTTATACGATCGCGCTCTGTCTGAACTTCCCCCACAACTCTGTCTCTGTCATGACGATTCACCGCAACACTATCCCTGTCTCTGTCATGACGATTCACCGCAACACTATCCCTGTATCTACCATGACAATTCACCGCAACACTATCCCTGTCTCTGAAAAGACGATTCACCGCAACACTATCCCTGTCTCTACCATGACGATTCACCGCAACACTATCCCTGTCTCTGCCATGACGATTCACCGCAAACACTATCCCTGTCTCTGCCATGGCGATTCACCGCAAACACTATCCCTGTCTCTGCCATGACGATTCACCGCAAACACTATCCCTGTCTCTGCCATGGCGATTCACCGCAAACACTATCCCTGTCTCTGCCATGGCGATTCACCGCAAACACTATCCCTGTCTCTGCCATGACGATTCACCGCAAACACTATCACTGTCTCTACCATAACGATTCACCGCAAACACTATCCCTGTCTCTGCCATGACGATTCACCGCAACACTATCCCTGTCTCTGCCATGGCGATTCACCGCAACACTATCCCTGTCTCTGCCGTGACGATTCGCCGCAACACTATCCCTATTGGTTCTATTGGTTATGGAAGGCTTCGGTATCACTGCAAACGAATTAAAATCCATAATCGCTTAACCGCCCGTGCCAGTGGAATCATCCGAATTACTAATCATCTCCCAAACAAAGAAAGGTAACTGTAGTCCCCATCGTAGTAGTCGCACATTGAACTAGACGATATCATCATCATCGTAAACACTTGTAATATCGGAACATGATCAAGGATAGAGCACTTACCTCAGTAGTTCCTGCAACAACCGGACTCTGCAACAAGGAACACTAGGCATAGCCTTCAATGGAACCTGCCGCCTATTCACTATAATCCGGAAGTTCACGTCCTCCCGAAAATGATGATCGTCATATTGAGAAATAAAATGTATCGCGCTTGATGATGTTAGGACATCTTTCTTTGCTCCAACCGAACATATAAACACACAGTCGTCGAATGATCCCCGTCACACATCAAACAACAGACTTTACGGTTAGCGTACAACGAAAGAAACACGGTGCAAATTCCCCAAAGAGGAAAATCTTCTTTCGACTTGACGGAGCAGTCCACATTAATGCGTTTCAGCTTGTAAATAACTTGCGTCAAACAATTCCAACGTCGGTCATTGAACAGCACTCAATGTGACGTAAACCGCATGTCAACACTAGACGGTGTAGGTCGTTTTTACAATACTTGACTTGTCAAAAAGGAACACTGCTGTGTGTATTCGGCGGCGCAGATTTGTCCACTTCGTCGGCGCAGATTTGCTAAGTAGAACATCATTTTGATTTCAACACAGAAAATTGCATCACAGAGCCGAAATTAATCAAACCCCAGATGCATTTTCTACAGCGATCGAGAGAACGTGAAATGTTCCACCATTTTGAAACGGAAGAAACGGAAGGACACTATCCCCGTCTCTGCCATGACGATTCACCGCAACACTATCCATGTCTCTGCCATGACGATTCACCGCAACACTATCCCTGTCTCTGCCATGACGATTCACCGCAACACTATCCCTCTCTCTGCCCTGACCATTGACCGCAAACACCATCAGCGCAAGATACAGTTCTGCCCGTCCCAGCATGTGCTTGCTTGTGATCATTATTATGTAGCTGTTGAACAGCACGGGTGAACCCTGTGAGTGTAAAAGATCAGTGTAAATGATCATTGGTTCAGAATTACACGTACCAAATTTAAAAACCACTTTTCGTTGGAAATGGACCGCAAATACCCACTTGATTTGGAAAAGGCTGATCTTGAGTTCAATAAGATGAAACATTATACAAGTGACTGAAGATAACATTAGTGAAGCTGATAAATACAAGTGACTGTGAAGATACAATTAGTGAAGATGACAAATACAGGTGACTGTAAAGATAACATTAGTCAAAGAGATAATGCAAGTGACACTAAAGATAAAATTAGAGAAAGAGATATTTACAAGCGACTCTAAACATGAAATCAGAAATTGGTGAAAGGGATAATTACAAGTAACTCTAAGATGTGATATAAGGATAAAACTAAGAAGTAAATAAAAATGAGGACTTTATATCAACATTCATTCTATGTAAGAGAAAGTGCAACGTTAAGTTAACATGAGTGGCTATCTGTACTGCAAAACGAAGCCGACGTAGTGAAGTGGTTAATGTACTCATCTGCGCATCAGTTCTCTGATTCAAACTGAAAAATAACGATTGTGGTTTGGTGTTCGCACAACCTATAAAACCAGAAAAATATTTCTTGAAAATGGATGCGCCTTGGCGTAATACTGACCATATCATCAATGATTATGGAAACAAAAGTCTGGACACTAACTCTATATTCCTCAGAAGTCACGTGATGTGACGGGTCTTTTTTCTGCTTGCAACAATTCAGTTAACTAAACACCCACTTCCTTTTTTCCCATTTTGGCAACAGTTATTTCTTCTATGAAATAGCATCGACTGTATAAAACGTGATGATTTCATTCAACAACATATCGATGCTGTGCGCTAGAACAATTCCCTGCTCTTCTTCTAACCTGCCACTTGATAGTTTCAAGAAGATCCTACCGTCGGTCAGCCCACTCTATCACTAACTCTTATCTGTATTTATGATAATAATAGTCGAATGTTTGATCTCTCATCAAATGTTCTTGTTCTGTTTCTCCAAACTTTACACAAAAAATATGAGTCACCGTTAGTCAAATCAAAATCAATGATAGCAAGCATCCCTCAGACATTTCATTTTAAGATGGACTGTTTGCGACAAGACCTTTGTATGTTATAATTCTAGTCATTAGACATACCACTAATACCAATGACATTTCTTTATGTCTCACTCTCTCACTCTCTCGGTCGCACTCTCTCTTGATTCAACATTTCTGTTGGAGTCTGCCGATGTAATTACTGGTTCTGACAGTCTATCCATGTGAATTAACAAATGTTAGAATTAAAGTGAATCTATAACTGACTAGAAATCCTGGCAACTATAAGAAACTAATTCTCAGTTTCACAATAAATGTTAAAAAATAACAGAAATCTATTACATTTTACAAATAAATACAGAGATAGATCTGAGATGTCTAGTCTATATTTACCAAAACTGTCAATGTCACGTCATGGACATTTATCTAGACATTGTGGAGACAGGAAATAATTAAAGTTTAAATGGCTGGTTTGTCAAAGTTTAAATTAACTTTAGTCGTATCTGCGGAATGGGAGGATGAAGGTTAATGAGCCGAGGCCAGGCATTACTGCAACAATGTGCTCATGAAATGTTCTCATTTTGTCGTCGGTGACGACTTGATAATAGCGATTAAAACGCTACGCATCTGTAGCGAGCATTTGCTAAACAAGTTACAAGAAACTGAAGTGAAACAGCTATCAAAAGATTCGGTTTGAGAATGAGCACTTGTTTGTATGAAGAACGTAGAGTAAAACTAAAATTGAAACTTCCTGAAACAAGTGAGTAGATTCAAATAACTGAGATTAATAATAACATCAAATGGCAGATGATCTGCAGAAATAAGAAGCCGAATGGGACAGACAGATACATAATCCCATCGAATGAAACAAATCCGTTGCAGCAAATCATTGTCAAATAATGTTAGAGAACGTGTCCTAGAGTGCTACTTAATGGAAGAAAGACGTGTACGATAGGTAAGACAACACAAAGAACATTAGAGGCAGCTGAGATATGATAACCAATCATAAACGATAGAAGAGACAGTGATAGAGTGGGAACTGAGGCATAAGATGATAACAGGAAGCACATTCCACTTCTGAAGATGTATGGGGAATATGGAATTAATGCTCATATTTTTCAATGACCAATGGCTCATATTAATGGTGATGCAGTCGCACGCCAAGCCTCCCTACTTTCCCATACCTGGTACTAATTAAAGGCCCGGTGAACCAAGTAGACGTTAATCGGTACCGAAAAAGTCCAAGGAGAATGTGCTTAACTAAACAGACAACAACAAATATAGGAACATCTAAATCTCTGTGATAACTAGCTAGAGCCAAACTGTAACAGCCATCATGTACCAGAATTTAGAATACAATTATATAAAATAAAAGAGCGAGAAATAAAAACGTGAGATAGCTTTACTAAATTAAAATAAAGAAATGAATTACAAGGATAAAATTAAAATACAGAAAGGGAAAAATATCATAAAAGAAAATCTAAGTTTGGATAAACAATGAACAACGCTGAAATAATAAGCGAGTCATCAAGTTAATGCCAGAAAGAGAATAAAAACAATTAGTATCAGCTAGAGAAAAGATATTAATTTTATCAGGCTGTTGTGTCTTTTAACATGCCCCACAAATTTCATTTGTCTTGTTCTAAATGTATTCAGTAGTTTTCTTTTCAACTAAAAATGAAAAGAGAACTACTAAACACAATGAGAACAAGATAAATGAAATTTTTGGGGCATGTTAATAGACATAACAGCCTGAAAATAGTTATATTGGAAGGGAAAATACAAGGTAAAAGAGGCAGACCAAGACTAACATGGACGAGTAACATCAAAAGATGGACAAATCAACCTATGACAATCTGCACCATCAAAGCAAGAGACAGAGTGAAATGGCGCTCCATGGTAGGCAACCTTCGATGCGAGGACGGCACTCAATAAGTGATGAGAGAAAAGTGCTAGAAGTAATTGATTCTTCCTCTTCTGGATGACAGATTCAAGTCTACAGTTCATATTGAGAAAATAAATGCACGAAAAAGAATACAAAAATCAATTAAAGAAATAAAAGATAAATGATGAACATCTAACAAACAAGAATGGATGAATCTGCAATTCTGTGAAATGTGAATGCAAAAGAAAAGAGAGAGACAAACAAAAGTAGTGTACAAACTAATAAATCAAATAAGAAGTCAGAAGAGCATTTATATCTTTAGATTGAATGAAATCAAAAGAAGAAAACAAGGGATCAAAGTGACATCGCAGAAAAATAGACAAGACACATAAAAGAAACAAAAATATAGGAATCGCATGACTGACGATCTAGAAATGAAGACAAGTTGGGGGTGACATGCGGCACGAAAAGAAAATAGAATCCGGGCTCTGATAATTTATACATTGAGAAGTAGGATTGTGATATTTTACAATAAAAGTGATAACAGAACTGCTACATGTCTTTTATGGCAGTAAATACATACAAGATAACTTGTTAAAATATATACAAGATAACTTGTTAAAATATATACAAGATAACTTGTTAAAATATATACAAGATAACTTGTTAAAATACATACAAGATAACTTGTTAAAATACATACAAGATAACTTATTCAAATGCACACAAGATAACTTGTTAAAATACATACAAGATAACTTGTTAAAATACATACAAGATAACTTGTTAAAATATATGCTAGATACCTTCTTAAAATATATACAAGATAACTTCTTAAAATAGATACTATATAACTTGTAAATACATAATAGATAACTTGTTAAAATACATATTCATCATTATCATCATCATGTGCCATGCCGTTTGGTGTAGACGATCATGTCCTTCCACAATCTTCTATCCACAGTGCATCGTATCAGTTCTGTTGTTGACTGTTTTCCATGCCATGACACCAAGCTGACAAGTATTTTCTCTCTTTGTTGTCCGCGATCTCTCTTTGCTTTTATTTTGCCAGTTGTAACCAAGTATTCCAACTCTTCTCTTCTCTTGATGTTCCCAAAATATGTTGATTGTTTCTTTCTGATGTTTTTTAGGAGCTTCCTTTTTGTGTTGGCCTCCTTGAGAATATCCTGGTCTTTTAAGCTGTCTAGGGAACTTTCAACATTCTTCATATATCTTTCAACATATTCATAGCTTTACTTAAAAAAAGTGGATCAGCAAATTGTGAAAACCACTTTACTACTAGCCGAATGAATCACATGACCATATCACTACTAGCCGAATGAATCACATGACCATGTCTCTACTAGCCGAATGAATCACATGACCATGTCACTACTAGCCGAAAGAATCACATGACCATGTCACTATTAGCCGAATGAGTCACAAGACCATGTCATTATTAGCCGAATGAGTCGCAAAACCAAAACACTTTTAGTGCAATGAGTCACAAGACCACAACACTACCAGTCCAATGAGTCAGAAGACCAAAACACTACTAGCCAAATTAGTCATAAGACAAAGACATTACTAGCCGAATAAGTTACAAGACCAAAACACTACTAGCTCAATGAGTCATAAGATCGAAACACTACTAGTCCAGTGAGTCATAAGATCGAAACACTACAAGTCCAGTGAGTCATAAGATCGAAATACTACTAGTCCAATGAATCATAAGATGAAAACGCTACTAGTCCAATGAGTCATAAGATCAGAACACTACTAGGCCAATGAGTCATAAGATCAGAACACTACTAGTCCAGTGAGTCATAAGATCAGAACACTACTAGTCCAATGAGTCATAAGATCAGAACACCGATGAGAAAGATCTTGATGTGAGTGAGAAAAAAAAATAAAGCCAGAATCCTTTTTTTTTTTATTCGTTCATTTTAGAGGGAAAAAAGAATTGTTTTATATAAATCTGACCCGAACACGTAGAAGCGACTACACTGGGCGAGCAGGCTTTTTTATTCTATGAGGCCCCCCCCCCCCCCCCCAACACCCTGGTAAGTGGATAAATGACGTTTAGATAATCTTTGTTTAATTTACAAGAAATCCAGGACGAACTGTACGGGGTGATCGAGTACAAGGACACAAAATAGATTCTCTCAACATTTCTAGTGAGAAGCATGGAAGTAACGAAAGATTGATTTTTGTCTTTTATTGATTGTATGTTTACTTTACTTTACATTTATCGAGCTATTTGATCAAGTAAGATTCCATTAAATTGTTCAACATTCTAGTGAGTACAAACATGGTGTGTCAAGTTTTGAAATTTTTTTTAAAAATACTTTACAGGCAAAGTTACCAGTTAACTGTAAAGCTGAAAACAATGAGACTATAAAACAGAGCAAGAGACAAAGGTATGTGTTGTCATATGATTTTTCAACTCTTGAAATCATGTTAAGATCTATAGAAGCAAGGAATATCAATCGATGGATTCACTAAGATTAAATCTGAGATATACCACCAACATAGCCTTAATTTGCTACATGTGAAGAACTAAGAACAATGATTAATGAGATAACGAAAGAAATCTGTAGCAAAGAACTTTGTCTAAACCGTCAATAAACGAAAGTAAGGTCAACATAAATGGAAGGACTTCTACACAAGTAAAGCAAATAATTATCAAATGTTACATATATATAATATCTATAAATGTATGTAAATAATGGACAATCAGGAAATAACAAGAATTAGGCTACAGAGATGGCGGTTTTGCCGAAAAATAATGAGGAAGTCATGAGCGAGGTCAGAACACAAGAAATGTTTTATAAACTCTATGATATGATCTGAAAGAGATCAGAACACAAGGAATGTTTTATAAACTCTATGATATGATCTGAAAGAGATCAGAACACAAGGAATGTTTTATAAACTCTATGATATGATCTGAAAGAGATCAGAACACAAGGAATGTTTTATAAACTCTATGATATGATCTGAAAGAGATCAGAACACAAGGAATGTTTTATAAACTCTATGATATGATCTGAAAGAGATCAGAACACAAGGAATGTTTTATAAACTCTATCATATGACTTGAAAACGGTGTAAATAATTGTTGACAAATAGAGAACAACAAACATTCTGTACAAAAGGTTCTAGTGTTTCAGCGTAAAATCTTAGCTAAAAACCTAGCAAATAACATTTGACCAATTAGACACAGAATAGTATTACACTAGCAGAGTAAATGTCTCTGGGTACAAGGTGGCTCATTGCTTGTCATGATAAATAAAATTGTGACCAGTTCAATACTTGTCCTTTATAATGAGAAAGGAAATATTTCACTAATCTCCAACAGCAACCTGGTATGAACTAATGCTATATAAACCAGGTATGAACTAATCCTATATAAACCTGGTATGAACTAATGCTATACAAATCAGGTATGAACTAATGCTATATAAACCAGGTATGAACTAATCCTATATAAACCTGGTATGAACTAATGCTATATAAATCAGGTATGAACTAATGCTATATAAACCAGGTATGAGCTAATACTATATAAACCAGGTATGAACTAATGCTATATAAATCAGGTATGAACTAATGCTATATAAACCAGGTATGAACTAATGCTATATAAACCAGGTATGAACTAATGCTATATAAACCAGGTATGAACTAATGCTATATAAACCAGGTATGAGTAAAATGGTCAATAGCAAAAAAAGGTATTGAACAATAATCTGTACAAACATGGCTGAACTTTCATTAGCAAACAGAACTAAAGTTCAATCGCTTACTGAACTCTGGATACGTTGCCCCACCATTCAACTGTGGATACTTTTCCCACCATTCAACTGTGTATAATTTGACCCACCATTCAACTGTGGATACTTTCCCCACCATTCATCATCATCGAGTGCCTTCTCCGCAACGAAGGTTGGCTACCATGGATCGCCATTCTACTCTGTTTCTTGCTTTGATGGTGCAGGCTGTCATAGATTGACTTGTCCATCTTTTGATGTTACTCGTCCATGTTAGTCTTGGTCTGCCTCTGCCTCTTTTACCTTGTATTTTCCCTTCCAATATTACTTTTATTAGACTGTTGTGTCTTTTAACATGCCCCAAAAATTTCATTTGTCTTGTCTTGATTGTATTTAGTAGTTCTCTTTTTATTTTCAGTTGTTTTAAAACTTCATCGTTTGTTATCTTTTCTTTCCACCCAATTCTACATATTCTTCTATAAATCCACATTACAAAGGCTTCAATTTTATGTTATGTTTTCTTGTCTAATGTCC
Source organism: Megaustenia siamemsis (assembly GCA_032433765.1). NCBI lineage: Eukaryota > Metazoa > Mollusca > Gastropoda > Stylommatophora > Ariophantidae > Megaustenia > Megaustenia siamemsis. The sequence continues at coordinate 6,154,779 of JAVIAB010000073.1, forward strand.
ATGTTTCTGCACCATACACGAATAATGAGAAGATGTAACATTTTGCCATTCTTAGTTTCAGCCCTGATGATATTTGTTTTGTTGTTAATATATTTTGCATGGCATTAAAATTACCTTTTTCCATACATATTCTTTTGTTTATTTCAGTTTTGCATTTTCCATCATTGGTTATAGTATGTCCCAGGTAGTTGTAACTCTGGAATGTCTCCATATGTATTCCCTCAAATGTGATATTTAATTGTAGGTCTTGAGATTTGTCTTTGTTTATGATCATAGTTTTAGTCTTTTTGATATTCATTTCTAGTCCACCATTCAACTGTGTATAATTTGCCCCACCATTCTACTGTGTATAATTTGCCCCACCATTCTACTGTGTATAATTTGCCCCACCATTCTACTGTGTATAATTTTACCCACCATTCTACTGTGTATAATTTGCCCCACCGTTCAACTGTGTATAATTTGCCCCACCATTCTACTGTGTATAATTTTACCCACCATTCTACTGTGTATAATTTTACCCACCATTCTACTGTGTATAATTTGCCCCACCATTCTACTATGTATAATTTGCCCCACCATTCTACTGTGTATAATTTGCCCCACCATTCTACTGTGTATAATTTGCCCCACCATTCTACTGTGTATAATTTGCCCCACCATTCTACTGTGTATAATTTGCCCCACCATTCTACTGTGTATAATTTGCCCCACCATTCTACTGTTTATAATTTGCCCCACCATTCTACTATGTATAATTTGCCCCACCATTATACTGTGTATAATTTGCCCCACCATTCTACTGTGTATAATTTGCCCCACCATTATACTGTGTATAATTTTTGCCCCACCATTCTACTGTGTATAATTTGCCCCACCATTCTACTGTGTATAATTTGCCCCACCATTCTACTGTGTATAATTTGCCCCACCATTCTACTGTGTATAATTTGCCCCACCATTCTACTATGTATAATTTGCCCACCATTATACTGTGTATAATTTGCCCCACCATTCTACTGTGTATAATTTGCCCCACCATTCTACTGTGTATAATTTGCCCCACCATTCTACTGTGTATAATTTGCCCCACCATTCTACTGTGTATAATTTGCCCCACCATTCTACTATGTATAATTTGCCCCACCATTATACTGTGTATAATTTGTCCCACCATTCTACTGTGTATAATTTGCCCCACCATTCTACTGTGTATAATTTGCCCCACCATTCTACTGTGTATAATTTGCCCCACCATTCTACTGTGTATAATTTGCCCCACCATTCTACTATGTATAATTTGCTCCACCATTATACTGTGTATAATTTGCCCCACCATTCTACTGTGTATAATTTGCCCCACCATTCTACTGTGTATAATTTGCCCCACCATTCTACTGTGTATAATTTGCCCCACCATTCTACTGTGTATAATTTGCTGTTTTGTTGTTGTCCATCTTAGTAAATTGATGAATAGCAATGATCAGTGAAGGTAGTACTTATGTGATATACTTATTCTTTGCTTGCTTATTAAATGTTTATTTTGCAATATAATATGTCAGATTAAATAGTTTAATTATTGCTAAAATTGTATATTTTGAAGCATCAGCTGTCTAAGAAATTATAAGGATATTAAAATGTAACTTTCTTGAATGTATGTCTCCACAATCACAGATGTACAACGACAGCAACTCCAAGTTGGTGAAGATAATCAGTGACAGGGAGAAGGCGATATTTGATATCATCAACTTCGTGTTTATTTCTGGCGTCATCAGTATTTTTGGAGTGGTGTCTAACGTCATGAACATGGTGGTTTTCTACAAACAAGGTTTTGCCAACACCATGAACATCAGCTTTTTTGCGCTGGCTATTTCTGATCTGGGCAGTCTTATTTCCCTGCTATGGTGCGGTATAGTCTCGAACCCGCTGTTTATCAACTCTGGTGTGCCAATGATAGCTTCTGATGTCTTCTACATCGCCGCAGCCTCTCCTCACTGTATTTTTGTCCGTATCACGGGTTGGATCACCGTTTATATAACAGCGGAAAGATGTTTGTGTATCACGTTACCGCTGAAGATAAAACAAATTGTTACACCAACCACGACCACCGTAACCGTCTGTGTTATCTACTTGGTGGTCGTGGCCTCCTTTTTACCAGAACATTCCACGACATATCTGGACTGGCATTTCTACCCAGACAGAAACAGAACATTAATTGGGATAGCTTTTACAGAGAACAGACAGAGCGTTGAAGGTGTTCTCTACATCTTGGTCTTCTTTCTTGGATCATCTGCCTTCGTTGTCGTCATTGTGTTCACAGCTGTTCTTGTTATTCAGTTAATTAAGAAAGCAAAATGGCGGAAATCATCAAGAGCCGATAAAGCAACCTCTGACATGATCTCTACACGGGACAAGAAAGCCATGAACATGGTAGTGATGATAGCCACAGTTCTGATCGTGTGTTACACACCAAGTGTCGCTGCCTCCATTGTTTCATTCACTGAACCGGAAATAAAACTTGGAGGCGTGGATATTAATTTTTTCTATGTCATGTGGTCCTTTGTCTTCATCTTTGACGCCATCAATTCCAGCATCAACATCTTCCTCTACTACAAGATGAGCTCCAAGTACAGGGAGACGTTTAACCAAGTCTTTGCTGCTTGTACCCACTAACATTAAAATAATCTAGATAACTCCAAGATATTAACTCAACGATTTATCTTATATCAACCAACATACTTGCACAACTCTGTTACTTCAGATAATCACACATACAAGGTTGTTCAAATTTAAGAACATACAAGTGTACTTGTTTTCACTTTTCAATCTGCATGCCCGCTTTACAGTAGGGATGATCTCTTTGTCTCACATTGCAATATACACTACAGCCTAGTCATAATTTAGAAATCACAAGTTTATCTGCTCTCACTTTCATATATGTTGTGACTTTACCGTGTATAGAATAAACATGTACCACCTCACAGTGTCACTAACAACTGATTTCAGTTAACAACATATATGCTGTGACTTTACCGTGTATAGAATAAACATGTACCACCTCACAGTGTCACTAACAACTGATTTCAGTTAACAACATATATGTGGTGACTTTACCGTGTATAGAATAAACATGTACCACCTCACAGTGTCACTAACAACTGATTTCAGTTAACAACATATATGTGGTGACTTTACCGTGTATAGAATAAACATGTACCACCTCACAGTGTCACTAACAACTGATTTCAGTTAACAACATATATGTGGTGACTTTACCGTGTATAGAATAAACATGTCCCACCTCACAATTTCACTACCAACTGATTTCAGTTAACAACATATATGTGGTGACTTTACCGTGTATAGAATAAACATGTACCACCTCACAGTGTCACTACCAACTGATTTCAGTTAACAACATATGTGTGGTGACTTTACCGTGTATAGAATAAACATGTACCACATCACAGTGTCACTACCAACTGATTTCAGTTAACAACATATATGTGGTGACTTTACCGTGTATAGAATAAACATGTACCACCTCACAGTGTCACTACCAACTGATTTCAGTTAACAACATATATGTGGTGACTTTACCGTGTATAGAATAAACATGTACCACCTGACAGTGTCACTACCAACTGATTTCAGTTAACAACATATATGTGGTGACTTTACCGTGTATAGAACAAACATGTCCCACCTCACAGTGTCACTACTAACTGATTTCAGTTAACAACATATATGTTGTGACTTTACCGTGCATAGAATAAACATGTCCCACCTCACAGTGTCACTACCAACTGATTTCAGTTAACAACATATATGTGGTGACTTTACCGTGTATAGAATAAACATGTCCCACCTCACAGTGTCACTACCAACTGATTTCAGTTAACAACATATATGTGGTGACTTTACCGTGTATATGTCACTACTAACTGATGTCAATTAACGACATATATGTGTGACTTTTCTGAAATAGATTTATGTTATCATCCGCTGTCAAAAGCACATTGATTATTGTTATTCTGCTAAAACACGAAATGACATAATGTTCAGGGTACTCAATACCCACAAGTCTTCTTCATTTGACCTCTCATCGACGAACATAATCTTCTAATGCGATAATTATTTACAATTATTCTTTGTACTTTCGTTTATCGTCACTTAAAAGATGTGAAAAAGTATTTTTCTTCAGTCCCTGTGATTGCTGGAGATATCAAGTGTTCAGCTTTCATGGGAACGTCTGCAATCGCCTGTTTAGCTATGTCTATTGCGCTCTGATTAGATGTATTACCTTGTTCTCCGGAAGTTCTATCAAATGGTGTAGGACGGATAGAAGCAAGCACACTCTATGCAGCAACATTAGCAGGCTGTCAACGTGACAGCAAGAGTTCATTAGATGAGCACAAACTGGGCTGAAAAGCATACAAAAGTCACCATTTAGGGCGAATGGACTGTATAATCGAAGGTCACATGATCGGGGTCAAGGTGAGTGTCTTTGTAATATTGTCTGTGACCTGTTGAACAATTTGGCATCACCTGGCAGGTTCCTCCACGACATTTGACTTGATAATATGTCCATGACTATGTCGCAAAGTACGTCATGGACGTCGACAAATTAAATGTATGATAGTTATCTTTGTTTCCTCTATCTCTCCGACTCTCAATTTTACATATTGTTATTATATATTCCAAAAAGCTTCTTTTTCTCACATGTCCTATAAAGCTACTTTTTCTAATTTGTTTTATAATCGTCATCTCTCCACCTGTTTCTTGTAATCTCTCCACCTGTTTCTCGTCATCTCTCCACCTGTTTCTCGTCATCTCTCCACCTGTTTCTCGTCATCTCTCCACCTGTTTCTTGTCATCTCTCCACCTGTTTCTCGTCATCTCTTCACCTGTTTCTTGTCATCTCTCCACCTGTTTCTCGTCATCTCTCCACCTGTTTCTCGTCATCTCTCCACCTGTTTCTCGTCATCTCTCCACCTGTTTCTTGTCATCTCTCTACCTGTTTCTTGTTATCTCTCCACCTGTTTCTCGTCATCTCTCCACCTGTTTCTCGTCATCTCTCCACCTGTTTCTTGTCATCTCTCCACCTGTTTCTCGTCATCTCTCCACCTGTTTCTCGTCATCTCTCCACCTGTTTCTCGTCATCTCTCCACCTGTTTCTTGTCATCTCTCCACCTGTTTCTCGTCATCTCTCCACCTGTTTCTTGTCATCTCTCTACCTGTTTCTTGTTATCTCTCCACCTGTTTCTCGTCATCTCTCCACCTGTTTCTCGTCATCTCTCCACCTGTTTCTTGTCATCTCTCCACCTGTTTCTCGTCATCTCTCCACCTGTTTCTCGTCATCTCTCCACCTGTTTCTCGTCATCTCTCCACCTGTTTCTTGTCATCTCTCCACCTGTTTCTTGTCATCTCTCCACCTGTTTCTCGTCATCTCTCCACCTGTTTCTCGTCATCTCTCCACCTGTTTCTCGTCATCTTTCCACTTGTTTCTTGTCATATCTCCACCTGTTTCTTGTCATATCTCCACGATGTATATCTTGGCTTGTCCAATGTAATTTTAGCATCCTGTTAAAATGCCTCGACTCAAAATCCTGGCTTGAACCTTATTGTTTACTGTCGGTGATTCGTAACCATAAAGTAGCACTTATTTGATGTAATGTAAAGGTACTCTTCTAACTGTCAATGATAATCACATGTTACATAACAATTATCTCATAATATTCTAAATATTGTTGACTTGTACGATTCTACTTTCTACCTCATTGAAACATCTTCCATAACGCGTTCACTTTGTATCCAGATAACTCCAACAATCTACTGATCTATGATTTCAACCATTTGCAAAAAAATGTAATTTTTACTTTTGTTGTTTTCCTTTCTCTGTTGCCTTTCGGCGTATGGGGAAGATATCATTTGCGGTCTTTTCTTGTTTTGCTGGCTCTGATGCTGTTATGTTTTCTTGTTTTGCTGGGCTCTGATGCTGTTATGTTTTCTTGTTTTGCTGGGCTCTGAAGCTGTTATGTTTTCTTGTTTTGCTGGGCTCTGATGCTGTTATGTTTTCTTGTTTTTCAAATATTCCATCAATCGATATTTTACGTTGTCGACACTAGAATCATGTGTTCTCCTAACGTTTATTAAAATCTCTTAGTGTTGTGTTTGGTTTTTTCTTTTTATCAACCATTTTATGTGTTTCTTTTTCTTGGTGGAGATTATTCCTAGTTTTTTTTTCTCAATTCTTCATATCTGAGCTTATCTCTCAGATTGTTTCTCATCATTCGTCTAACACATTACGTATCCGAAGTGATTATTATTATTCTTATTGTTCTTGGGAGCCGCGATAGCTCAGTGGTTAGTAAACTGGACTACAAAGGACAAGGGGTAGGGTTCGATCCCAATCGACGGCTTCCGGGTTCACCCAGCCTTTAATGGGTACCGGATTTTTTTCTGGGAAAGTGAAGCAGCACGGGCGTAATACCGACCACATTACCCTAAAAATCATGTGCCGAAGGTCTGTAAAATATAGGGTCACTAACACCATATTCCCTGTACGCCACTTGGCGTGACAGGGTACTTTATATATTTTTTTTATTGTTCTTGAGTCTAGAGTCCAAATATTTTGTTCTTGTTTGCAATCTTGTCAAATAAGACAACCATTGCTTGTGTTTTCTTTCCATTCTAACTGAACTCTTTTTGCCACTCACACAACAAGCCTGAAAGCAACATCTCTTGTCTTGTGTTTGAAGTCTGAACATTGCAGGTTTGTGAATTTGCTTTTAATATTCTGGAGAAGACATATCTAACCGCTCTTGCCAAGGGATGTCTCGTCATTGTATTTTCTTCCTTTTTATCGAGCTTTAATATTTCATTGCCAACAACAAATCTTACAAGTACAAATCATGTCTAACTTCAACAAGTTTACTTTTCCTTTTCAGAGTCACTCACTATATAAAGAACGCCTACAACTCTTTGTATCATCAAGTCAAGTATGTTCTCCCTCCACAGTAGGCTCACCTTGTTGTGGTTGGGGTGCTTGTGCGCCTCCGGGATCCAAGGAGCTGTGCCAGCGGGAGCTTAGCTCCTGGCAGGGTCACCCAAGCTGGACAGGTCCTTGGTGAGGTGTCAGACAAAGGCGCCAGGCGTAGATAGAACCCTTTAAGCGAAGACGCAGAACCCACCAGCGAGTGGTACACGCTCTGGCCTGGACTAATCCATCCCCACTTCATGGGTTAAATGCTTCTCTGTCTTTGCTCCTCTTTCTGTCCTCTATCAAACAGGCAGGTGGTGCTCAAGAGCTCAGAAGACTAGACCACCTATGAGAGAGACAACTCTACACAAAGCTTGGGCAGATAGTGCTCGTAAACCCGGGAGGGCCGACCATCTAAGAGGAGAATCCGCCTACAGAAAAGACAATCTGCTGCCTTGCAAGAAGATTGGAGACAATCAAAGGCTAAGGAAAGCAAACTTGTATAAAATGCTGGCAGACATCGGATGCACTGGGCCATTGGCGCAGAATACAGTGCACCGTTCTAACATGAACTTAGTCAGTATGGATCTAATGA